>JAHLJT010009419.1:30408868-30988161 GCA_031308135.1 Acheta domesticus | reverse complement strand
TCTCTCTCTTCTCTCTCTCTCTGTCGAAGTTTCATTGTCTCTCCACTGCTGATCCATTCGATCGTCACTCCTGTTCATTCCCCTTCCCCTTTGACCGGCGCGGGCGTCTCATGAGGCGAGTGTTCCATTTCATTCTCTCTTCATTAACCATCATTTGTCCCTCCGCCCGTTTCATATTCTCCACATTCTGTTCTGCTCTCAGCGGTTGTTTCTTTCGCAGAGCATTGCCTGTTGTACGCTGCGCAGCGGTCTCGCGCACTCGACGTTGCATTCCAGGACGGCACCGATCGACGGCAGCCCTTGACGGCTCGTGAAATATTTGCGTCCGAGCAGTCCCGACACTTAACGCCACTCGACGCGCTTTTATTAGAACTGCCAGCAGTTCGTACATTCATGAAATGTTTCCGAGAATCGAATTTAAGTATTTTATAATTCGGTATTTATCCAGAGGCGGTAGTTTCGCAAGCGAAATAGTCGGATCCGCTTCTGTATAGAGCGTTTTAAACTACAGTTGAATGCAAAAATAATGAGAGGACTACGAAATTATATTGCGGTAAGAAGATGTAGCAGAAAGGACGTGTGATGAACAACGACTTGATTAACAAATAGAACGAGGAAAGCTGCCGCGAACCTGATATCTCAATTTCCACGTGGAGTGCTCAGTTTTGAAGTTGAAACTATTAATAGGTGGAAGATAACCGGTCTGACCAATAAACCATACCTCATTATTATTTTCGGTTAATGGACATCATTATTATTTTCAGTTGGTGCACAGGGGAAAAACAAGGGTTTCTTAGGGTCAACTTAGTTGAAATAAACGTCAATTAATAATTTTTCCAATAGTTTCGTCCATTCTCTGCTCACACTCTTTTATATCTCGTTTCTAATATTTTTTCCTTTTTTTGTTTTAAGAGAATTTAATCTCATTTAGAACAAATTTACATACTCACAGCTTCAATCTTCGGTTACAATCCAGATTATTGTTCTGGAAATATTTTAGGCAAATGTCACATTATTTTTGGGAATATAATCTTTTTCATAAAATCATATGAATAGGAGGATTTACTCGAGCAATCTTATGAACTAAATAGCAGAAAGCATTTGTATGTGTTTCGTTTACTCTTTGATGTTTCTGGTCGCAAGCAGCTGTTTCTGACATGGATGAACATTAATGCAACATTACTTATTGAAACACGTATAAATTCTCCTGTTTGGAAATTATTCTAATAATTTATTGAAAATTATTGTCACTATTCTCATTTCATTTTTAGGTTAATAAATGTACTGGTTCTCTGAAATTTAAATCCCTTCTTTAAATGCATATTTTCTACTGATAAATTGGATAATTTAAAAAATATTGTTTATGGATATGACACGAATGAAGCTGTTCTTAAAGACCGATGTTCAAAACATTTAATGTCAGCCGTTCATTAAGAAAAATAAAAAAAATGGGATGGAGCAAAAGTTGGTACAGAAGAAAAGTAGAAGTGAAGAAAGAGTAAAAATAGCAAAAGGGGAGAAAAGGAAGAAAGAAAAGGCGAGAAAAGGAGGAGGGGAAGAAGAAGAGAAAAATAAGAAGACGAAGGATAATAATAAAAAGTACGAAAAATGAGAAAAAGAAGAAGAAAGAATAAGAAGAAAAACCTCTATTCAAAGAAAAGGTGTTTCAAATTTTTATCCCTTTTTTTATAAAAAAGTGGTGTTACAAAAAGTATTAGTTGACCCATGGCTGATAGCACTAATAACAATTTCTGTTCGTTAACAATCTGGACTACTATCTCGGTTTATGAACATGAACCTCTCTGTCTCCTTCCTATATCTGCATTATTACATTAATAACTATAATTTATTTAACCAGAAAATCAGTCATCGTCTGTATCGCTAAAATATAAAGTTTTCGTTTGATGAAAATATGAAGCTTGTTTAGATGATGATGTGTCTTAAAATAGATTCGAAATCCATTTCTAAAAATACACATCATACGTCGAGAAGAGATATCTTTTAATTACACGTAATGCAATTATTCATTAATCGTTGCAACGTCACGCAAGGGGTGTAACTTTAACTACGTACAGGAAGTGCGATACACAAGTTGGAGTTGTAGGACTAATCATAGGCGTCTCCCAGCGGTTGCTCGCCACACCCAGCGGCGGTGCGTGGGCCGATAGCTTCACCTGTAATTACTCGCTGCGTGATGAGGTCATCGCAGGTGGCTCGCCCGCGTTGCCCTCGGCCCTCGCTTCCACCCGCACCGTAGCCGTCGCCGTAGCTCCTTCCCTTCCGCTGCAACGCCGCCTCTGCCTCTTCCCAAGTCACGCCCCCATCTGTCGACCCGGCCTCGTCTGCTGCCGGTGCATCCCATCCGTCAACTTCCTGCTTCCTTCCCCAGCCCACTCCGCTTTCCCTGGTCAGCCCGCCCACTACGTCGCCACGCCGTCTCCGCCCGTCCGTCGGTCACTACCGAGGCCCCGCCCCCTCTTCCTTCGCCTCACTCCCTCCTCTGTCTACGCCAGGCGTCTACCGCCGACTCCTCTTCCACCCAGTCAGCCGACTTCGCCACAGATCCTTCCTCCGCCGCTGCCTCCAGCTCCGATGTCGCCCCCCCCACCTCCCCCACTATAGAGCACTGAGCAGAGGACCGCCACGATATTACTCGCGACGTCGCTGTCTCCACCTCTACCTTCTCCGTCGCCACCGGTTTCGGCCTTGTCAGTGCTGCGGCCGCGGCGGAGCAGAACGCCAACGCCACCGGCGCGTTCGAGCCGCCGCCATCCCGCGAAGAGGGGGGTGGGGGTGGGGTCGTGGGCGACCACGTGACGCCGCTCTCGGCTGCCTGTGATGTATGGGGCCTAATCTCTCGTGTACCGGATTAATGAATAGTCGCCGCGCGCCTGTAGCTGTCGCGAGCGCGCTGACTTATGGGGACGTCTCCTCGGCCGGGACGATGGGCGTGGTGGGCCGGGCCGGGCCGGGGGGAGGGGTGGGGGGGGCGGATGGAGGGCGGCGAGCGCTCGGGCTACTTGGTCTTCGTCGCCTCGCCCGCAGGGGCGGCCGCTTCACCCTGTTTAACCGAATGGGCGCAGGCTCCGCGGCGAGTTCGAAGGCCGCTTTCCATCTTCTGAGACGAGCATTTCCTTATTAAATGTTTAATAATCTGGCTCCGTTTTCTTTAAGGCGTCAACAATCAGTTCAGTCAGAAACAAAGAATTTAACTTCTCATTGAACCGAAAGGCTCATTAATTTGAAGAAACGCATAAATATTTTAATTAATTCTTCGGGTACAGAAGTTCCGAAAACGAGGCTTTAATCTTTTCCACTCGCCTGAAAAGATAATGGAAGACAATAACAATTCGAGAGTCGCTACAAAACAATGAAAAATCTTTTGAATGATGTTCTGTGTTTAATCTTTGTTTCTTCTTTTAAACGTAGGGGGAAAATCGGCGTAAACCTTGCATTCGCCTGCTTTGAACAACAAAAATAAAATATACAAAAAGAAAAGAAAAAATCCAATGACCTGCACGTAGATCTCTCGGCTATGTTTACTGGAAGTTTCAACGATAAGACTAATGAAGAATAGTAATGATAAGCCATTATTTTTACTCTGTAATTATAGAACCTCTTCAACTGCGTTTCGCATGTTACCAGACCTCAGGAAACTTCTTGGCAGGTTTATTATGATGGATGGGTAGATAGACTGTTGCGATATCGCTGTGCTCGTGAGGAACGAAAATGCAGTAAGTAGCTTTTAATAAAAACTCAGGAGTGCTTTTTATTTCTCTGATCATTTCAGATAGGACCAATCAGTGGAAGCGTTCCAAGCAGACCGCGTGTGCTTATAAAACTGTACACAATATAAAATTTTCTGCAACTTTATGATACATTTCAACTTAAGGAATGGATACTGGAGTAATATAAGCGAAAATGTGACCACGGATCACTGATTACGCTTGACAGTAACATTAAGTCCTACGAGTGGTGCTACAATAGAAGGAAGGTGGCTAATCCAAGTTATTTCCCTTTGTCTCTCTTCCTCCGCGTCTTTCTCTCCCTCATCTCTTTCGCCCTCTCTCGCTCTCTTTCTCGTCCTCTCTCTCACTTTCTCTTCCGCCCTCTATCTCTTTCGCTCTCTCTTTCACTCTTTCTGTTTCATCCTCTCTCTCCTTCGCGTTCTCTCTCCCTCTCTCTCTCTAAAATTCACTCAAGAGCAAGTAAATGATAGCATTAACTTCTTCCTTTGAGAACGGTTGCTACAATGAATCATATTTTAAACTTTTTCTGCCACCTTTAATGACGTTGCAACTATCATCCAAAAGAGTCTCTGTGGCCTCTTCCTCAATTCATCATTGCTAACTATTTTTTTTAATTCTCCAACCCGATCAAAAGCATCTCCATTTCTACCATTTCTTTAAGTTCAACTACTTTTGTTTTTTTCTTGCGAATAATGTTTGTATTTTTCATAAATCTCCTTCTAACCCAGTTCACTTAAATAACTATTAGTGCCCTTTCCATTTCCCATTTTTATCCTCTCTCTAAGACACCGCATTTTTATCCTCTCTCCTCTCATAAGCTCATCAACATTTTTTCTTTCCTCCTCTATATCAACTTACGTTTTCAACTGCGTTTCCTCTTCTCTTTGGACACAACCGCCCCAAGTAGTTCAGTGCGGCTTTTCTTCCACCGTCGTTTTGTTAACACAGCTCTTCCCCGGAGTCCTCAAATACGTCTCTCTCTTTCTCCCCCTTTGTCTCCTCCCTCGCGGCTGCCTCAGGGGTATCCCCCGCTCTGTACCGCCTTCGTGGCCGGTGGCGGACGGCGGAGAGCGCCCTCTCCCATAAACTGCTCCTTTCTTCCCGACGGCGGCGGCAGCGTCCGCTCGCTGGCCCAGCGTCGCCCGTCGCCGCGACGCCCATCCCGGTCCCGCGGCACCGCGCCGCCTCCGCCGCCGCCGCCGCCGCCGCGCCGGTCGCCCGCATAAATTCGCAGCCTATCAGGCGCCCAGATAAGGGGTAGAGCCGGCTAATACGTCTCCAGGGCGGAGGGCGGAGCTTGGAGCAGCGCTGCGGTCGAAGAGGCGAAATGGGCCGAGGCGCCGAAGCCTGGCAAATCCTACGGCCAGGCGGCGGTGCTACGGAGGGTGGTAGGGATGGCTGAGGAAGAGGCAGAGGTGATGGAGGCGGCGGCGATGGTGAAGTCGGTGATGGATGCGATGGAGGAGGAGGTGATAGAGGAGGTGACAGAGGCAGTGGTGGAGGCGGTGGCGGTGGCTGTGGCATTGGCATTGCGGAAGTGGAGACGGAAGCGGAGGCGGAAGTGCAGGTGGAAGTGAATCCAAAGATGGTGACCGAAACGGTGGCGGCGGTAGCGGTCGCGGTGGCAATGACGGTGGTTGTGGTGGCGGCGGTAGTATGAGTGATAAAACAGGGCCGGAAGCGGGCGCGATGATGTTTTTTCGGTGGAGAGGATGTGGCGAGGATGGTGGCAATGGCAGAGGCTGGGTCAGGGAATTCGGTGGCGGGTACCTCTCTGCTTCGCCATTCCCTGTTTCTATTCACTCCACTCTCACATGCCTTCCCACGCTTCCCCACCCTGGCCAGCCTTTCCCGCCCCTTCACCCCCTGCGCCAACGGTAGAACCCCAACGGTACAGGCGCCGCTCTATTGGACACAAATCCTGAATCGGACGCAGTCGATATTTTCAGCTCCGAGAACTGTAGCGCTTTTGACGCTTAATGCGATTGATACTCCATTTCTCTATTCTCTGTCGCTCGGATGCGGCACAAAATTTTATTATTCTATTTTCGTTAAGTTTACATCAGATGGAAGAGATATATGTGGACAAAATAAACCAAGTAAGCAAGGGGTTCAAATATGACCTAAAAATGCATCGTTAAGAACGATCGTTATCTGAAGCATATTTTGTGAGAAGAGAATATTAGCTCCCTTTTCATCGATGATATTTTATTTACGATGTTCTCAGTTTTTACATCACGTCAAGCATTTATGCATTTGACCTTCGGAGTGGTTGGAGCAACACGTAGTAAGTCGTACGGTTGCCTCCTTACAAAACACACTGCTTTATGCAATACGTAATCCGTCATCACGAAGAAAGGGAGTCTTTTGTAGTATAAAATAATCTCTGTGAGTTAATCTTTCATCAATTTACCTTGCATAAATAGCAGCCTGATTGCATGTCCCCATGACTAAAAGGTTTGTTACTTTCCATTTCAGCGTTTTGATAACGAAGGAGTTACAACAACCGAACATGGAAAAGCACCCATTTTAAAGAGAAACACTTCACTAGTCCCACTTTGGCACGCTGGGAAACAAAATTAAGCAATAAAAATATTTGAAACCTCGCATTATATGTCATAGCAGTTTTTTTATAATTAGAGTGGCTAGATGTATACTGTATTAGAGTTACGAAACATTTCCCAGTACATTACTTCTCATATTTTTTCATTGTAGCCTTTCTTCCCGTTTCTACGGGATCAGCGCTAATGGGGGAGGCCTCAGTTTTCGTTGATTTTCCACACACTCCATTTTTATAATGATTTGGTGAGGTTTTTACGGCTGGATGCCCTTCCTGACGCCAACCACAGGTAGGTCGCTAAGCACAACCACAGGCGCTTAAAGCGCATTGCACTTAGACAACACAGACACTCACGAAACATGCACAACCATGTCCGAAGGGGGATTCGAATGCACAATCCTTTGGCCCGAAATTGCCCTGTCTTAGTGATATCGGCTACCTGGGTTGGCACATAACTTCTCATATCATTTTATTTATTTGTTTGAAATTAATTCTCATTCAATTAAACTTATTTCTACATTTATTTAAATATGCACAAATCCTTCTCCACCCTATCAACCTACATGCTCAAATTCATTCGCAATCACCCTCACGCTCATCACAAAGCTCACCACTACCCAACCGGACATCCCACATCGATTCCCCTTCACAAAAATCACACTTTACCCTCCCCACACGCTCTATGCTTAAGCCGGCAGGATGCGCGTCATGTTTTGCAATGAAATGAGGGCGTATTCACCCGGTGGTAAAAGTGACAAGAAAACAGTAAATAATATATTCTTTTGTTACTTTAATAAAAACTTGTTTATTGTAAAGCTTATAGAGAGAGTTTAGAACGAACAAGTGATTTACTAATGTGTATGAATTTGTTTTTTCAAACAACCTTTACAAATATATGAGTTACAAATGTACTTAATGTGTTTCATAAACATATACCAGCTTCACACATGGAACAGAATAATGTATTTTTGTCACGTACAGAAAACATTTTAAAACTTTAAAAACGTAATAACAATTAATATAATATTATTTTAAGTATTACTGTAAATATAGAATCATGTTATTACCATAATATACCATAAATTACCATAAAGTGCATTAATTATCTTAAGAATAGTAAGTGTATGTCTCACATAAGTATTTTTTTTACAGCAAACAAAAATAAATGGCTTTATAAAAAAGAGGAAACTAAAACCGCGCAATTAGAATAAAATAAACACACTAGAGCCACTAAAAGGATTTAAATAACATTTATCATGGTGTGAAATTATTGTAAAAACGCTTATCGTACGTTTGGAGCGTCAATTGTGCCAAATCCTTGGCAAGGAGCAGTAAGGAAAGGAGGCGCGGGGTGACTCAATGACTTTTCGACATATCACATTTCCTTTGCGACGAAATTTCTCGGAAAGCACCGGAAGTAGTTGAGTGCTAAGCAACCAGTAACACGCGTAAAGCTTTTCTCGAAAGCCACTGAGAACCTTTAAAATTTCAAACATATCTAAAAGTTCAGTTAACTCCGAAACAATTCTGGGAATGACTCAAGCATCCTGCACGTCCACTGCTGAGTTAAGAACCTCCCCGCTCATTCGCGTATCAACTACCGTCCTCATACCATACTCACCGCGCAAATTCCCGCACCGACCCCTCAGCACATCTGTATCTGCCCCGAAACGCCCATCGTTCCCTCCCCACATCCGCTCCGCTTTTTCCCCACACTACAAACGTTCTGACCGCGGGAACACCTACCACTTCGCCCGCTGACCTTTCCGACCACTGAATTCACAACGGGTGTGGTGCGCGAGTCACCGCAGATTTCGCAGCCCACACACAGACCAACGGAATGCTTTGCCTTTGCTAGAGCTAAGTGATTGCCCGCTTTTATAATCGCCGACGTGTAATAGTATTACCCTAGAGTATCGTTCATAATAATGTTAGCATGAGCAAATGGAGGAAAGTTGATTAGAGGATATTGCTTAATGCTATTATTGGTTATTGGATATCCCTTCAATAATGTTGGTCTCCTTTTATTTGATTACCATCGTACGAGTACAAAGTAGTCATCATGATTGGATGAAAAGAGTTCCTAATTAAGCTGGCCGGCCCACAACTCTATTTCTGAACTGTTAATTGTATTAACCTACCAAAAAAGTAAGTAATATGTGTATATTATGTACCGGTATTGTCACATATTATTTGCCGTTTTCAAAGCTGAGAAAAAGTAAACATTTACAACAGCAGAAAATGTTCAAAGGTAATAACATTAGTTAACAATATTTCTAATAATTAAATTTGTTCAAAGAATTGGTGAATTATGGTGGTAGGTGTAGGTAGTAGGTATGGAAGTAAAAATTGTGGTAATTAAATTTGTTCAAAGAAAGGTGACAATTATAATAACATTTCGTTCATAAATTATAGTAAGTTAAAATTTTAATTTTTTCATAAAACAATATCGGGGACAGCTTCAAGAATGATTTTGACACAAATATATTTTCTCTTATTGACAAAATGTACTTAATGGAAAATCTTAAAATATTATTGCGTAGAATCATAAGTACCACACAATTATTGTCTAAAATCATAAGTATCACATCATTATTTAACTTTAAGTACTATGCAAAGTACCCCTCTACCAGTACTCCTCTTCCGATTTAATGCCTAGATCCGTTCTGACCAGCTGCCTAGAAGAGGCAACCATCGGAAGACGATGGTTGCCTCTTCTAAAAAGTCATTACATGATGAGGGGCCGTTAAAGTTTGTATAGTTATAAATCAAAAAAACTTTCCTTCACAAAAACCCTCTTTACGTAATGTTAGGCAACTATTGACAAGTTCTTACTCATCTCCCAAAATCCTTATTTAACCTACTATGGTTTATATTTGAGATAACCATCACAATCACATATCGATAAATATTAGTCATAGCTACACAACGTGTTGTTTAGTTATCAGGTGCTTGTTGGTATTCGTCTGCAACGCAGACAAACGATATTTCGAATGAATTCATTTTGTTCATACTTGTGCCCCTTTTGTCGCTCTGTTTTGGGGGTTGCGTCCTTTTCCTGCAGGGCGGCTTCACCAGACGGAGAGAGTACGCGGCCGCGGGAAAGTAATGAGAGACGTTGTATTATAGAGGATGTCGTTAGCAGGTGGGCCCCGCCATGCCTCCCCCTCCCTCCACGCTTCATCCTCCTCCCCCCACCCCACCCGCGAGGAGTCTGTTTCGGGGGATCTAGTTTCCCGCCCATCAATTTCAGATGAAGTTTGGTGAGTGTTATGAACGTTTTCGTGACACCGCATACAAATTTAGGAAGTTTATTTTATATTCAGGAGAGGGTTGCGAACGAACTACCATTTTCCTGCAGTAATCTTTATTCATACACCATACATGTGTGTTGTTAAATTTTACTTTATTTTGCCACTTGTAAAAAGGGACTTATTTTCGCACAGTAGTTGGTTGTGAATTATATCTAATGTTATCCAATATTTTACATATTTTACTATGTGACAATTTAATGAAGAGCATGTTGCGCCCTTTTTTCTTCATAAATTATGTTTAGTATAAGAGATATTCTTGTGCTGGTAAAATTTCTCATTACGCATGAAAAGTATATATTTCCATTCCTTGTTTCAGGTGAGTGGCTATTGCGGTGTTTCTGAATTCATTGTGGTAAGTTGACTGCACATTTCATTCATGTTTGAACACTTTCTGACACTGACTTTCATTTATGTATGAATTAATTAGTATAGTAGTAGTAGTATTGTAGAAATGTAAGTATTGCAGATTCTAATTATTTGATAGTTAAAGACATTGCGTCGAAACTCTTGGAGATTTGAAGTTGTCATTTTCTGTTTAGTTTCTTACTCAAAAAATCATGGGTCTTATATTCACTAATATATTTTTCCTTTGGTAAATTAAATATACTCATTAATTCTACGTAAAATCGTTGATGATCCCAGTATTTATTGCACATGTGCAATTAACACCCAACAACTGCAAATCAGTACTAATAAAATGTGTTAAAGTCTAGAAATGAAGTCGCTAACGATACAAACAAAAATGTTCATTACAGATTACGTAGTACACAAATCAGAAACATTTATGGATAACTATTTAGTTACTATTACTACTTGATTGTATTAATAGTTAAATTACAATTTCTTCAATTGAAGAATGTAACAATAATTTGCTCAGTATTACATTATGTTTCAACGTTATGTAGATTTCATAATTCCATTTACTAAACTTATCATTGTTAGAAGGTATTTGTCTTCTGCTGCTCCCGCCCAGAAGCTTTTTAGTTTTTTCTGCCAAAGAAGTGTATTTTTTTGGCTTACCTCTATTATTTTTTTTTACCAAATCTATTGTGTTTTTCTAATGTTATATATCAATATTGTCTTTCGCATGCAACGTCTTCTTTGACATGGAATATTTCTGCCCCTAGCATGTTGGTTTGACGATTGCTAATGAAACAACGTAAAATACTTAACTTGAATAAATGGCGAGTATAAATGGGAAACATATTTAATGTAAGAATATTACAAATGTAAAAAGTATAAAAGTTGTGTTTACAAGATCTGAAAAGTATGCAAGTAAAACCTTTTTTGAATCACAACTGAATTACTTTTCCAATTTACAAGGTTTATAAATATTATATTATCTCTCTTTCGTGTCTTTATTATTTCTAGAATGTAACGTCTGATTTGGTTTCTCAGCTTCTTCTCATATTTGATGAGGAATATGATCAACATCTTCCATTTTAATATTGTTTTCTTATCGTCTAAGTTACAAGATGAAGTCACTGGAGTAAAAGCTCTTAAATCCATTAAAATGGATCTTTTTCAGAACGACCTTGTGGTCATCGAATTTATGTCTCTACTTTATAGTGGGAAATATCTTGACTTTAAAATAATTCTTAAATTGGAACGAAGAAACCTAACACGTGGATAAATAAGTATTACTACAATCGATGTAGCTACAAAAACTCGCTCATATTGTCGCTCGTTGTTTCCAACATACCACAAGTGTAATTATCCCATTCTTTATCCATCTTAATTAATATGATTTACTTATTCACTTTTTCTACTTAATGTGATTCTTTCGTTAGTTGAAAAATAGCGTCATTTTATGGGTAAATGAACTACTGTAGAACATCGCTGCAAAGGCACTTATAGACCGATGAAACAAGAAGCCTTCTAGAAACACTGTCAGTCCATCCGCCTGGTCATTCCCTGCAGGCCTCCAGGCTAGGCCCGATTTTCATAACGAGCCCCTAAGTGGCGAGGGCTTTTTAATTTGCGGCTGTCTTGTCAATGGCAACGGGCGTTCCTTTAATAAAAAAACAATTAATAAACGCCCTGGCGGCCCGCTTGCGGGGCGGGCGGAGCGATGCAGCATCTCTCTCTCTCTCTTTCACCCTCGCGCACGCTGGGGAGGGGGCGGGGCCACGAGAGGAGGACAGGAAAGGAAGCGGGAGCGTGGGGGTGGAGGTAGAGGCTGTCCTGTTTACGTCGACTTTGCGCGCTCGATACAGGCCTGTCCAAAACCGTGCGCCCCGCCGCCGCCGCCACCACCGCCGCTACCACCGCCGCCGCCGCCAGCGCTGCCACCCCGCGCCCTCACGCTGAATTGGCCTGGCGGGAAAGTTACTGCGAGCGCTAAACAGGTACTAAATTTACGAGTCTCATTCAGGTGAGCGCGGAGGGAGAGGCGCTGTGATCTGAATACGCGACGCAGCGCTATTGCGCCCGCCCGCCGCTTCGCAGTGGCTGCTGTAGAGAGAAAATCTTTTTGAGGAAAACTTATTTTTTGATTTGCTGTTTCTTTTCTCACTTAAAATTTCATGTCAAACAGAACATAAGAATGTAAAACACTTACAAAATATCTTGAATAAAATCTGAAAGATACATTGTTCGCGATAGGAAGTGGATCCATGTTCCACGATCTAATAGAATATTGTCTAATGAATCTTTGAAATATTATCTAATGAATATTGATATTGTTTACATAAGGATAAATGTTTTAATTTTCAGCTCAAAACTTCTCATTTTCTATCGAAAGTCGCAAATTATACGATTAAATAAGTATAAATGCAATTAAATAACACTGTTAAAACAACTATTCTTATGTTCTCGAGATATAATTTTCTATACGTACATAAAATTCATAATAACTGTTCTATACATATTTTTTAAATATTGTAAAATTAAAATCTCTGAACATTGTAATTATTGAAATGTGTTTATTGTTAAGCCGTGTTTGCTAATAATTCAATAAAAATCATTAACAGGGGAGCACTTAAGATGGGGAGTTTGCAGAGCTTCAATCCTCATCCCCCAGATATCAATGATAGAAATTAATAAATAAAGCTTTTACTACTTTTCTATACTGCCTAAAGTCATTTAGCATATCATTTGTTTTTGTTATCAATATCAGCATTAAGACAAGATGTAAAAATGCATTTTTTACTCAGCTTAAATAAAAAATTCTTTATAAGAAAATATCAAATCGGCTGGACATTATAAATGTAGCTACTCTCAGGGAAAATTCTGAGTGATTCTCTAATTATTATTATTATTATTATTATTATTATTATTATTATTATTATTATTATTATTATTATTATTATTCTTTGTCGTTGGTAAAATTTCCTGGGCTTTGGTTTCAAGAGATAATAATAGCACATTCCTAGGTGTAATTTTCTTAGTTTATATCAAACAATACCCCCATTTCAGGCAGTGAAACACGCATTAGAAATATTAGTAAATATTTGTATATTAGGTATATTCTTCCTTTTATAGCCTTAGTAGTTTCCTTCAACTACCATTTTAAAGCTCTGAAGCGTGTCAATGAATGATGAACGTTCTTCCGATCATTTTAGATACATTTTATTTAATACAGAAAAATATATAAAACTTCTACCATTTATACTGCAAACATTCGGCTTTAGTTCTTTCACCATCATAATTTCAATTTTACAGATAAAGAACTTTACGAGTAGTAAGCATAGCACAGTCTCAATAATGCATTCTACAACTATTTCCTAGAGAGTAGTCATATTTACGAATATATACAAAATTGTATTGCTTTTAATTTTCTAAAATGTCAACAGTAATCTGGATGAAGAATTTAACAGAGATTTTTTTCAGAGATTCATTTTTCGTTCATATCATAATTATTAACAATGAAATTGAAAAATATTCCAAGTGTTCAGAGTTATCGTATGTGGTAAATCAAAAACTGAATAAAACTACTTTTAACATACGTTTCTATACATTTCTTACTTTTTCCGTTCTTTGCGTTTATACTTTCTTTCCCTGTAGTTAAACACTGCGCGTGCGTGGCTCAGTAATTCATTAGAGAGATTGAAATTTAATTGTCCCCCCAAATGACCGAATCGTAAAACCTCCTTGATTATTCTGAATTCACAAACATGTGTAGCAACGCCGTTAAATAATTTCCTCCTTAAAATGGAGAGGGCAACGAGGAAAAAGATGCCAACGTGCTTTCAACTGCTCATGCATTGGACAGCCCTAGCGGTCTCCGCTCGTTTTCCCATCACCTCTCCTCCCCTCCCCATTTCTCCTTCCTCACCCCGCCGTCGTCACCCGGCACCACAAACGGCGCCAGGCTAATTAATCACGCGTATTGACAGATGCGTTGAGATCGCCCTGCAGATTTGGCTCGCGTAATGGCGGCTTAAGTTATCGAACCAATGGGTTTTTGTTGCCGCCTCGCTCCGTTATGCATCGTGTAAACAGGAAACTTGCTATTAATTAATTAACTTAATCGGTGTATCTTGCTGTAGCTCGGTATTATTACCGGAAAGTGAGAAACAGCTAAGTTTGTTGCTGGGAAACAGAAGACGATAAAGAGCCGTGGTTTGGTTGTGAATAGAGAGCGGAGCTTGTGCCATCCTTCGGGTTCTGCCGCTCTGGTTTATCTTTGCGCGAGAAGTTTATGCGATGCGTTTGCCCTCGAATGCCTGTTGTTTTGCACAAACACTGTGGTACTTTTGCCTTGAAAACCCGGCGCAACTTGTTTCTCGGCGTTTGCGGGTTCAGTTGGCAGAGGGTAATGGAAGTACGGACATTCAATGAACAATTGATCCGTCAGTTTTATTTATCGTATCTATTTCACAATAATAACGGTGTTTTGTATAATTTTATTGGAAACTTTTAGCGCTTGCAACAAACGTTCAAAAAAGTCTTGAGAGGTGCGAATTATTTTTTTCAGAAAAGATTGCAATGAGAATCTAATTTTACTTTTTACCAGGCAATTGGTAAGAAAAGGTATAAAAATGTATCAATACCCACCAATGAATATAAAATATTTTCTAGAGAGAAATAATAGTTTTTTTAATTGCTCTTTAGACTCGATCCATTATTCACATCCCATTCTCATTTCTATAAGCTGTGTCTATCGTCATCACCTAGTCATTTTTATTCATTTTCTTCTTAACTCTCCCTTTCCAAGTTTTCTTCCCTCTTTCTAGATTGTATTAGAATTTTTTCTCTAAATAGTTATTAACGGTCTTCTATTATTACACGTAGATTGCCCTGATGCCATGATTATTTTATTTTAATATTTATTTTGTTTAAATATTGTGAAGATTTTGTAGAGGCAATAATTTACTAATTATTGACATGATGCAAAATAATTCCAGCACCAATTTCATCATTACATTATATGTACCGTATTTTATGTATTACCTGTTATTAAAATAATTTTATTAGATTATAATTTAAATATATTTTGATTTTCGCTTTCAAACTTTGCTTTTCAATAACATTTTACAAAATATAAGTAACTGCAGTGGTGACGGTCTGCAGTAATTTTTTTCACATTACTACCGTGGGATTTACCTAATGTCAAACATAATTTCAATTTTATGCCAAAAATTATCATAAGTAACACGCAGACAGGTTCTGAGTTAATCCATCATCTACATGTAATCGCTTCGGTGTAGTGGTGGGAACTTCGAGTGGTAATTAATTGGCCTATTTTGCGATGTAATAAAATCAGACCCGTGTCTGTGCGAAAGAATTCACGAAGTGCGCTTATTTCATTTTTGGAAGATACCCGTAATCGTGATTAAAGCGACTATAAGTTGGGTATCAACATTTTTGCCATTGAACATTTGGAAAAGATTGGAAGGTGTAGTGAACACTGCAAATCAATGAAATTGTCAACGTAAGTTGGATGCACATGAATGGAGAACTCGCTGGAGTTCACCAAGCGTGTTGAAAGCACACGCCCTCCGCCAAACACCGCGTCGCGGTTCCGCGCAGCTTCGTCGATCCTCTTTCTACAGAGCCCTCCGCGCCGGGCGGCGCCCGCGCCAGTGGGATCGGCAGCAAAAGCGGATCGCGCCGCAACGCGCGCACAGTTGCCTACTGTTCCGCCGCCGCTCGCAACAAATCACTCGGATCGCCACTGCTGTGATTAATCCCCTTAGGCGCCGCGGAAGGCCGCCGCCGGCGAACGCCAGCCTGCGAGAGCCGGCCGGGAGATGACAGAGGAGGGCGCTGAATTAGTTACCTTCTCACTGACTTACTGTCCGTTTGGCATTCTGCACTCAAACAGACGTCATTCAAAAGTATATTTCCTGAGTAATCTTTTCTTCTGAGATGTTGTTGGTGGACATGAAAAAGAGGAAGATCTAAACACAAGATAAATATTATTTTATAATTAACAATCGCCGATCAATGATAAATCGCCTTTGGTGCAGAGGAAGGCTGTCGCCGGCGAAAGTCAGCCTGCGAGAGCCGGCCGGGAGACGACAGAGGAGGGGACGCTGAGTTAGTTACCTTCTCACAGATTTACTGTCCGTTTCGCATTCTGCACTCAAACAGATGTCATTCAAAAGTATATTTCCTGAGTAATCTTTTCTTCTGAGATGTTGTTGGTGGACATGATAAAGAGGAAGATCTAAACACAAGATAAATATTATTTTATAATTAACAATCGCCGATCAATGATGAATCGCCTTTGGTGCAGGGGAAGGCTGTCGCCGGCGAAAGTCAGCCTGCGAGAGCCGGCCGGGAGACGACAGAGACGGGCGCTGAATTAGTTACCTTCTCACAGACTTACTGTCCGTTTGGCATTCTGCACTCAAACAGATTTTATTCAAAAGCGTATTTCCTGAGTATTCTTTTCTTCTGAGTTGTTGTGTGGGTACATGAAAAAGAGAGAAGATCTAAACACAAGATAAATATTATTTTATAATTAACAATCGCCGATCAATGATGAATCGCCTTTGGTGCAGGAGAAGGCCGCCGCCGGCGAACGTCAGCCTGCGAGAGCCGGCCGGGAGACGACAGAGGAGGGGGCGCTGAATTAGTTACCTTCTCACACACTTACTGTCCGTTTGGCATTCTGCACTCAAACAGATGTTATTCAAAAGTGTATTTCCTGAGTATTCTTTTCTTCTGAGTTGTTGTTGGTGGACATGAAAAAGAGAGAAGATCTAAACACAAGATAAATATTATTTTATAATTAACAATCGCCGATCAATGATGAATCGCCTTTGGTGCAGGAGAAGGCCGCCGCCGGCGAACGTCAGTCTGCGAGAGCCGGCCGGGAGACGACAGAGGAGGGGGCGCTAAATTAGTTACCTTCTCACACACTTACTGTCCGTTTGGCATTCTGCACTCAAACAGATGTCATTCAAAAGTGTATTTTCTGAGTATTCTTTTCTTCTGAGTTGTTGTTGGTGGACATGAAAAAGAGAGAAGATCCAAACACAAGATAATTATTATTTTATAAGTAACAATCGCCGATCAGTGATGAATCGCCTTCCGTGCAGGGGAAGGCTGTCGCCGGCGAACGTCAGCCTGCGAGAGCCGGCCGGGAGACGACAGAGGAGGGCGCTGAATTAGTTACCTTCTCACAGACTTACTGTCCATTTTTTATTTACATTTTTTTATTTATTGACATTACTGTCCATTTGGCATTCTGCTCTCAAACAGATGTTATTCAAAAGTCTCTTTCCTAATTCTTTTGCTCTGAGTTCTTGGTGATGTGGATGAAAAAGAGCGAAAGTGGTAACACAAGTTAATTATTGTTTTATATACGAGTGCACCTATATACCAATCGCCGATCATCGATGAGTTTCCAAAGGCGCAATGGCAAGCTGCCGGCAGCAAACGTCAGCCTACGAAAGCCAGTCCGGTGCCCGGTAGACTGTTGAGGAGGGAGGCTGAATTAGTTACGTTCTGTTAGACTTACTGTCCGGGTGGCATTCTGCAACAATCAGGTTTTATTCCTTGTGTGTATTTCCTTAGTATTATTTTGCTCTGCGTTTTCGGTTGTGTGTATGAAAAAGAGAGAAGATCTAAACACAAGATAATTGTTTTAAATGTAAAATTCGCTGATCAATGATAAATCGCCTTCGGTGCAGGGGAAGGCTGCCGGCGGTGAACGTCAGCTTGCAAGACGGCCGGGCAGACGACAGAGAAAGAGACGCTGAATTAGAAACCTTCTGTTAGTGTTGTTGTCTGGTTGAAATTCCGAACAATTCAAAAGTGTATTTTCTGAATACTCTTCTGTTCTAAGTTCTTGTTGAAAGAGAAGAAGGTCCAAACAAGACGAGAATATTATTGATCGCCGGTCAGTGATGAATACCCTTCGGCGCAGTAGAAGGCTGCAGGCAGCGAACGTCAGCCTGTGAGAAACGGCCAGGCGCCCAGCAAACGGTTGAGGAGGGTCACTGAATTAGATACGTTCTGGTACAGTTTATGGATGGTATTTCTGCAACCTACCATTTTTTATTCCAAGGTATATTTCCTGAGTTTTCTACTGTTGGTAGCGTGGATGAAAAGAGAAAAGGTCCAAATACAAATTAATAATTATATTTCTTTAATTGTTCCGATCGTCGATCAGAGATAAATTTCCCTAGGTTCAACACAAGGTTTGCAGGCAGTGAACGTAAATTTGAAGGCATTAAAGGCTTAGAAATGCTGTTGACTGAGTTCCTGATGGTGAATTGGGATAATTTCAGTTTGCAATGTTTTCAGTCTAGGTTTCTCGATGCACCTACTCCATACTATTTATTAAAGGAACATTAACTCTTAATTAGTATATTTATGTTTCTGTGCGACATATTACTTTCTTATAGGCTCTACAGCTGTATGTCATTTCTCGAGATCTGATCACCATTTGTTTTCACTATAATTTTTTTTCATTATAAATTTCCCTGTGCAGTCTTTCAATTTACCCTAAGTTTCCACCATTACGTCTGTCAGATGTTTGCCTATTAACTAATTTTCTTAGCTATCTATTCATTTGACGGCCACTCATTTGAAATTCGTGTTCGTACCTTGTCAACGGCTTTGTAATGAATTGTTTTGGAAAAGGTTTTCTGCTTTTATTAGATTCTTTACTTTACATTTCTTACTGAATCCATTATCATGTATTGACATTTTCTCTCGAATTTTTATATTATCTTCATGTAGGAACAAAACGCTTCTCACAAGTGTATACGAACTGAATTACAAGAATCTTCATTTGATACATTTTATTTATTGAGGTGGTAAATACTTACAATAATGAAACATTGTATAATTGATAGAATTATCCATAAACCTGTATGTTAAAACAATTATATTACTATATTAAATCGTTTACGATCTTCATAGTGTCCTAGATTTTACATAGAATGCACAATTCACAAATGCGAGGCACTTCATTTACAAAAATAAAATCAGTATGATAAGATTTAAAAGTGTAAAAATAAACGTAGCTCACGTCGAGAAAATAGTTGTTATCCTTATACTAAATATATTCTTCCGTTTCAAGCCAAGTATTGCCTCCCCCTTGTACGTCGTAACAACATTCACAAGACTCGCCTACTTCCTACGTCACAATCGCCTCGTGCGCGTCTCCCTCTCCTCCCTTTTTGCTCCGCTGCAGCGGTCGCGCCGTGCCTCTCCCAGTCAGATAAAGTAATTATGCGCGCCGATAGTCTCTAAGTTAATTAGCGTCATGGTTATGGCTCCGCCGCGTGCGAATTCGAGTGCTGCGGAAATGCAATGCGGCCCCGTCTCCCGTCCATCCCCTTCTCTTCCCCTCCTCCCCATCGCCATCGCCGTTGCTTCGGTCCCCTCCGCCCCCGCGTTTCCGCCTACGATCTCGTCGTGGTCTCTACTTCCTCCGCGACTCAACCCCGCCTGCCCCTTCGCCCCGTCCCCGCCTCTCCTCTCCCCTACCGCCATCCTGTTTCCGCCGCCCCGTCTCACCCTTCATCCCCGTCTCTGCCCTGAAACCCCCGCCACCCCTGCCACTCCTGCCACCCCTACCACTCCCGCCACCCCCACCATCCCCGCCATCCCCGCCACCCGCCATTCTCGCCTACCCCGCCACCCTCGCCTGCACCACGTCTCCCTCCTTGCCTTCGTCTGCGCTTCGATCCCCACCGCCACCTTCGTTTTCGCCAGCGTCCCCGTCCTCGTCTCCACCTCCACTTTTCGCGCTTCTGCCTCCATCTCGCCCCTCTCGTACCAGCCGTCTCTGCCGCCCCCCACAACTCCCAGCCTCCTTCCCTTGGACCCCGCTCTCAAAGCAAGAGAGGGAAAGAAGGGAAGAGGGGGGCGGTCTAATTTGGGGTTACCCTCGCGGCTTCCACGCCATTTGCGATATTATACTACACACGAAAGGAAATTATCTCGCTGCCATTTTTATTGCGGAGAGCTGCGCCTGCGCCGACAGCGTGAAGGGGAGGGCTTAAGTGGATGAGGAGGCGGCGTCGCTGAGAGTGTAGGGCGCTCGGCAAACACGCGGACGCACGGCTGCGTTCAATGGGAATAGTTTCTGTAGAACAAGGAATATAGCGGCCATTAAGGAAGACTACACACTATGCGTAATATATGGGGGCTTGCTGTAAGCTTTTGTGGTGGTCGTGACACAAGCGCAAAATTATATTACGTGATATTTATGTTAAGGAAGCGATGGAAAAGTGTGCAAGTGGCGGCTTTGGTGTTAAAGACATGGAATACTAGGATAGTTAAGGCTAAAAGTTTCATATATAGGGTATATTACTGGTTGTATTTCAAAATACTGTGAGTTTGTGTTTTGTAGTTGAGGGTATGTAGTAAAGTCTTGTTAAGAATATTGCGAATTAAGAGGAAAAAGATAAGGAAACTGAGAAAATGAGAACAGTGTGAGAGGAAATTCAAAATTTCAACCGTGTTAGCATCGAAGTACCATTCGCTAACGGATAAGGCAGAACGAAGTGCCTGAGACGGTAATGGTGTGTCTCTTGGTGGCAGTGATATTACCGACATATGTACAAACAAAAAGGGTTTTTAACATCGAACACGATTCAAGACGACGGGAACGCAGGGTAAGAAGAATTAAACTTGAAACTACGTCAACTAAACACTGTACGATTAGGATTACTGCGGGGGCCGGACAAAGTACATGAGATGGCAGCTATAAGCACAGAGCTCTTGCCCCGGCGGCCTGGATAATCCTCGCCATGGCCTCTTTCCACCCTCCGCCTTCCCCAAGAGGTCGCGCATTAAATGAGAGCGTGCATTAAGCCACCGCGTCTTCAGACCGCGCTCGTCCTCCTAACGGAAATCGAATATCTGCACTGCTGGCGTGAGCCGTAAAAAAGGGGCGTAAATATCCACGAGACGGCATTGCACTGCGATTGCTGGCCTGCTTTATAGTGCACTACCCACTTAACGGCATCGTTAGGAATGCGTGATTTACTTATCAATGTTCGTATTATATTTTATTGTTGGAGGAAACATCAAGGGTAAAATTGTCCGTGTACCAGTAACTATTCATATTCCAAAGAAGTTTTGAAACAAGAAAATATCCCAGTTAAATGGTCTCGTCTAAAGCATCATGTGTTTATCATCAGTATGTATATAGCTAATTTTATTTGTAATGACACTTTAAAATGTATCTGGTACCATTGTTATTTGGAAGACCAATCAAAATAGGTGTATGTAATAAACCCTATTATGTTGTTTTTGTTTACTCCATGTTCTTGTAAAATCTAGAGAAATATTAAGTACAAATACGTACACATGTTCATATACGTAAATAAATAACGATTTCCCTTCATATTTACAATTATTATTAACAATATATGTCATTTATCTAATAACTATTCTTCAGTGAAAATTAGGTCTTTCAAGGATGGTTTTGAACAATGTACGTCCAAGCTTACACAGGTTAATTTCTGTCCATTCGAATCCAATGGTAAATCGGCAACCCTCTGCCAACAACTCTCTCTCAACGACCCATCCTTCAGCTCTTTTGTAATTGGAAGTAACGACACAGATAATCTGTACATACGATCTCACCCGCGACCAGTAGCCTATAAGTCACCAGAACAAACTCATGCAATTTACACGCTCGTTTACTGCGAGAAGAGAGATCGAGTAGCCTTTCAACCCTGTTATCTATTGTGGAATAAATCATTATGTAAAGACTTGTAAATGTAAATGAATATGAAACTAAGGTACACTTTGAAAATGAATGTTATGCAATAAACATTATTGTCAGAGTTTTTATTAAATTTCAAAACGACAATTGTAATTCCAAAATTACGATTAAAAAGTGAAACTATGTATTGCGCATCACAAACCACTGAATATTAGTAGCTATGTAGGAGCAATATAAACAATATTAAGTGAATTTAAAAAAAAATAACTCAAAACTACGTAAATTATCATTCAAGTTTGAATTCTACCTTTTGAAAACAAGAGCTCAACTAAGTCTAATAAGATGAACTTCGAATAAATAATAATTCAACCCAGTTGTAATCATGAACTACAGCTCAAAAATGACTCCAGTTTGTTTCTTTGATTGTTTCTCAGAGAAAAGTAAGCTTATTTCGGAATTTCATTGAGCTCTCTGAATTTTCGAAAATTTTAAATGTGAACTTTGTTTGGCGACTTTCTGCAACTGTAATATTGAAGATAGAATATTTTTCTTAATAAATATTAGCAAAATTGTAGTAAATAAGTGTAGTTTCAATGAAGAAAGTATACCACCTATGTATTTTCTTTGATTCAAACTTATTGCGTCGTCTTCTATTCTAAAATCTATACCCAAACAACCAAGATCTCTAACTTTGAAAAATACTGCTAATCAGCGTCCAAACTCTTCAATCTTCTGCGGATCTCGACATATTGGTAAAATATCATCAACATATACAAAGATAATCATCATTTCATTGTCTTGATTTTTAACATAAACACGAGGATCCCCTTTTGTTGGAGTAGCACCTTCATGTCGAAGCTTTTTTTCTACGAGTTTTTTCCAAGCGCGACCTGTTTGCTGTAAGACGAACAAAGCCTTCATTTGACATATCGTATCCCCATTTGACATGTCTTCTAACATAGACTTTGCATCTCGAACACTTTCGTAATCATAACTTTTACTTGGAACGATATGTTTCAAAACTTCTTCTATTTCATTGTAAAGCTTCATAAATACATCTAAAGTACTCTTAACAAACATTGCTACGTCGAATTGTCTAATTTTCATCTGATTTCGTACCGTGAGTGCAATCGCTGTTCGAATAGAATCCATACGAGTGTCTGGGGCAATCGTTTCGTAAAAATCTCTTCCGTATTGTTGATAATATTCTTTAGCAACGATTGTAGCTTTTCTTCTTTCGAAAATATCATCATTTCTGTTATGACACAACTCAAAATTACTACCACCAGCATATCTCCAGCATTTGATCTAGGAACTAATGTCCACGTTTTATTTGTTAAAATGATTTTACTTCACTTGCCATTGCTTTCAACCATTCTTCTGTCACCATATAGGTAGTATCTGATAGATACCTCAGTTAGAAAAGCATCTTCAGTTCTTTCTTGAGTGCATTTAATGTGGGAATTTGTGCTGTGGAGAAATAGAAGTTGGAGGCAAGGTAATTGATATGATTGGCTGTGGGTTCGATGGATAGTTCTTTGCGGTGTTGGTCGTTGGTGATAAACCAAGGGGCGTTGGTAATTATCCTTAAGAACTGGTTTTGGAATATTTGTATTTTGTTAATGCTAGTTTTTGTGGCATTAATCCAGATGAGGGACGCGTATAAAAGGAGGGATCTTAATATGGTTTTGTATATTATCTTGGCTGTGATATGTAAGTGAGAAATTTATATTGATAATAGGTTTTACTTGTTGTCATTTTATTTTTGCTTCATTGACTTTGGTTTCTATGTTTTTTCCAGTTAATTTGTGTGACTATGTTGAGTCCAAGGTATTTAATTGTGCTGTAAGAGGCTGGATGAGAAAGCAGGACGGTGAAAGAATGGGATAGGATACACCACGTTGCCTCATGCAGGTTAGCACAGGAATACCCCATTAATGGCATTCATTGCTTTACTTATCTAACAGATGATTAAGACTAATAAATACTCGGAAAACGCATTATACTTCAGCTAGTATTCCTCATCTTTACTTTGATATGAAAATTATTGCTTTCGTTTGTTTATTATCCACTCGCTTTGATTGCAAACGTTTGAAACTGCGTTAATGGTTACCTATTGTTGCTAATTATTAAAATCTAAAATTGATTTATAGCTATTTACTCTGGAGCCAGTTCGCCATAATGTATCCTTAAGCTGGTTGTGGAATTAATATTGCAATAAAAAATTCTCAACCTGAGCTCCAAGTGTAGAAACACAAGCACCACGAATCTCAGTTCACAAAAGTAAGCGTGGTAGAGCGAGTGGTTGGACGGTAAAGCATCCACTGCCCTAAGACAATACCGGCCAGCGGTGTTGCTCGGCCTCTCCGAAACAAATGTCTAGCAGCGCAGCGTCAACTTTTCGGTGTAACGAACGTAACGCACGCAGTCGGGCCGTGACAACGATTGCGGGCGGCGGCGGCGGCGGGGCCGGCGGCGTTGGCGGGCGGAGTGGGCCGGGCGGCAACCTCGGAGCGATTGTTAACGTTGCGTCGCGTCACGAGCGTGTTTGTCGAACGTCGGCAAATATTGACGGAACGCCGCGCGTCGCCCTCCCTCCGCCGGCACCCCCCCCGTCATCCCCTCTCCCCCTGCTGCCACGCACGGTGGCCCCGACTGCGGGCGAGGGCCGCCAAACCCCCGCCGCTGGAAAGTGGCTACTTGGAAAACGAGCCGAGCTTCTTCTGGGGCAAATAGTTCTTATGCTTTTTTTACTGGTACGTTCTTGCTGGTTATTGTCTTCGTTAAGGAGCTCGATGTACACTGAGTAACTTACCAGGATCTAGAGGATTGGGGTTAAGAGGGAAAGATCTCAGAACTCTCATACCTACCCTAACTATAGAAACCTTTCAATGACGCTGCATGTTCTCATATAGAATTAATTACGAAAGGGAATTATGGGAAGAAAATATGAAAAGACAAACCGAGACAAGTTAACATCTAGTTAATTAGTAAATATGTAAATATCAATCATGAAAGTTAGTTAATAATAAAAAACTTGTATGTACCATGGACCATCAGACTTTGTCGCTGCTCGATTATTGAAACCCTTACAACGTCCTTGCTGCATAAATAACTATTTCTGTTGAATTATGTATCGATCGGCTCACGCGTAATGGTTGCCGCTGAAATGACACCAGAAAATACTAAAAATTATCATTTCAGTCAAATGATTCAGAATACTCGAAATCTGTTCGTGGGCTTGCGCCAAAACTTAGGCAGTAAATTAGAGATCAAAATACCTCGCAAATCCATCAAAATAATTTTCCTAGGGCGTGTTTTTGCATCATGCCAAGTGACAATGTTCTTACACCAAAATTTTAATTACCTCAATAACACTACTGGGTAGCCA
Source organism: Acheta domesticus (assembly GCA_031308135.1). Taxonomy (NCBI): domain Eukaryota; kingdom Metazoa; phylum Arthropoda; class Insecta; order Orthoptera; family Gryllidae; genus Acheta; species Acheta domesticus. The sequence goes on along the minus strand of JAHLJT010009419.1, from coordinate 30,963,065 downwards.
TACCCTTTTACAGTATACAGAAATTTGGTACCATAAGTATCCGACATCCGCAGTTCAGAATTAAATACGTACGTATAATATTTACAACTTACTAACGATCTTCCTGATTTTGTATTTGGCATTTAAAATCGTAGAAACCTCCGGAAAATTGGTTCAGTTTGTCAAGTTGTTTCTATGGCGATCTATGTGGTAGGATACTTTGTGTTTTCTGTACTAACTCTACCATTATATTTATGGACAAAGAAATAATTGCAAAATATATTTTCCGACTACATTTTTTCTTAGAGCTCTTTTGCGCGGATGAATATAAAGATTTCAGTACAGCTTTAAAAATCGTTTGTGCATTCTTGTGAATGACGGCTGATATACAAGTATACTAAAAAAATACATGAATTCTGTTTCAATAGCTTCTAGAAAAGTATATACTATGTAAAAGTACGGACTTTATACAAGTGTGCACTGCACAAAGACCTATTATATATACAAAACATTTGTGTGATCTCAAATGTGAAGCGGCCAATAAAAAGGAATGCATACATATTTTTCAATTTATTATATGAATTACAACCCAACAAAAAAAATACATTTTTGCATCAATTTATCTCCGAGTATTTCTCTTTTTTTCACCTATAATAATAATGTTCACTTTTATATTTTTCCTTTTGAATTCACTGAATACAGTGCACGCTCACTTTATGGTCACTGTTGTATACTTTTTCATGACAAGCATCACTTTATTGTCCAATAACAACTTTTGGATTGGTTCTATTGGTATAGGTATTATCAACCCTTTGTTCTGAAAATACGCAAATGGATTTTGTGATACATTCATATTTTCAATTGATAAATTGAAGGAAAAAGAAACATCTCGTCTCGTACGCCTCGTGAGCAATTAATAGGTAAACAAAATTGTGTTCACTGGTTTCTCCAACTTATCACAATTTATATTCCGTATTAAACCCTTCTGGTATATAGATAGATTTTTATTATTTCTGCAGGTATGTTTACAACCTGATGGCAGAGCACTACAATTTACATATTACATTAGTTTTAAGTCAATAATAATAATATTAATAATAAAAATAATATAACAATGATGGCAATAATAAAAGTAAAACCATTAACTCTACATTTTATAGCTGTCCTGCACAGATATTCTAACTAATAAATACAGGACATTTAAATACTCTTCACAACACTCCAGTCAAAATACTATTTTGAATAAAATTATATATTTTATAAAGCAATGCATTTAAAATTAATTATCACAATACTAATAATAACAATATTAATACAGTGACTGTTTTAATAAGCCTAACTTACTAATTATTAAGTTAACAAATATCATTAGTTAATTTATTTTTAAATGTTTGCACTCCTAGAGAAAAGGGTTCCAAGGCCATCGCAGGCAACTTACTCCAGTCCGTTATTGTTCTACATGTGAAGGAAAATTTTCGAACATCTGTTTTCTGTTGCCTGAACTGAATTTTGTGTTTTAAAAAAAGAAACATTATTGATGGCGTACAAAAATAAAACGATAAATACTGTCATAATTTCATACCATTGTAACTTTACATTTTTTAATTTTTTAACTATTGTAAACAAAAGAAAATTATTTTTAAGAAAAAATTAAACAATCATTCACTTTCCAAGAGTTTTTATTGAAAAATAACAAACCAAGGTAAAGAGGCTAGTCAGAGATTGAACTTCAATTGGTTACTGTAGTAGTGTTACTTGATGAACTGTTTTAAGTACTGAAAGTATGTAATATGCCTAGAATTAGAATAAAATCGTAATTTTTCTGTAGATTTAACAGATTTTTTTTAAAGATTTAACTCTATCCATAAATCGTTATATCCCTTCATTGACGATGTTCCACTAATTTGAATGTTTTGACCATGTTTCACATGATTGAATGCGAAATATACTTTTTCCATTTTATATTTTGAATGCAACATACAAGTTGTAAAAATGCATTTTGTTATTCAATGCAAAATCTAAATATAAGTACTTGAATAAAGAATTACTCAAGAATTATTAGTCAGACCCGTCAGTGACACTGAGGTCTATTGCGGTTGAAATGTTTCGCGGCAAGCGCGTAAGCGCGGCATGAGCATGAAAAGACGAACCCAATGACTTTTGATAATATTTGATGAAAGGTTAAAAATGTAAGTGTTTGTCCTAATGAACTCTGAGCTGGTAGTGATAATAATTCGCGTTTCTTACTACGACTCTTCTTTGTCAACACAAGTATTAGGTAAAAAGTTAAAAACTGACGTGTTAATCCTATAGTACACCGAAGTTGCGGCAGTAGTACTTTTGCAACAATGCAGGACGTTTTGCTGCCGACTGCATATTTTATCATTCGCTGAAGACTCGAGAAGCGTCGCCGGGGAGTCGAGAGCTCCATCGCCCAGCAAAGCGCTGACTCCACTCCCGTGCTGACATGCAGGAACCATCGCTGCGCTCAACTCTCAAAGAAGATGCTGAATGTCATATTCTTCGCCTCGAATGCATCCTTGGCACCTCCGGAACATATTCTCATTTACCCTTTGAAGTAAGTCTAGAGGAATTGCTGCGATTTTCTCTTCAATAGAGCAGCATAGCCCTTCCTCCGAAAGCAGGTTTTCTGCATACTCCTTATCTTTCAAGAACCACCAAAGGCAAAAGTCACAAGGGTCAGATAAGGTGTTTGCAGAAAAGCGGTTTTACTGCCTACACCTGATCTTTGAAATACCCCAAACGAAAAAGTCACATGGGTTCAGATCAGGTGATCTAGGAGGCCATTACCACACTAATGATTCGATCGTCACTATAAACAGTATAATCCCTAATACGTCCCGCAATTGGTCTCTCGCACACATGCAGGGCGGGGGGTGGACGCAAAGCCCTTGACGTCCTGCGGGGACGCGGCGCGCGGAGCCGGAGCGGTCGTCAGCGCTCCCTGCGGTTGTGTCCGGGATTAGCGGGCGCGCCGAGCCCCAGGCGGTTGCCAGGGCGCGCGCCGACCGCAGGTTGTCTAATCAAGGCTCCTTAGCGGCGCGCGCGAGAACCCGCAGGGGCCCCGGAGCGAGACGGTCGGTTCTTCGCTCTCGCACACTCAGGACCGGTGCACGCGTGTAAATGGCTCGTATTAACATAATATCGTCGTGTGATGGACAACGTTATGTGTGACGGAATTGCAAATTTTACTTTTTGGTGTCAATTACTCAGAGTTTGCTTGTTTTTTGTTTGATAAGAAAAGTTCCAAAGAGAAGAAGGAATTGTGGTCTTAAAATAGAAAATAAAAAACCTCCTTTGTGACCTCTACAATTTATTAATGATATATCTCGTATGTGGTAACAGCCACATTGAGAGGCTTTCGTAAGGTGCTTTAAAAATGCAATTTCAATAAATAAATAATTAATACTGTTGTATAGAAAGTGTATAATGTTTAAACTTGGCCAACTGTACATTATTGACATCAAAAAGTGCTTTTCCTTCCTCCTGTAAAATGTTTTTTTTACATATGAGGTTGTCTATCATCGACGATATAGCATTGTCTCCGTTTCACTATTACACTCAAAAGTTGACGGATTTTGGTGTACGTTGCGTATCGGAGGATTCCGGTAACAAGAGGCCAGTGGGCATACTTTTCGACATTGACTATCGACTTTTAAATACTACACCAATGAAATCGACTTTTAAATCTCACACCAATGAAATTAGTGTTGGAGAAGTGAGTTTACTTTACTTTTCTTTCGGTTCATATGTTTTCTCTCTCGTTCATCATCACTAAATGTTATTGATCATCATTATTTATGTATCATAAATCTAGGTATCTGTCACTTCGGCTCAGATACTGGAACCATAAGAAAATATTACAAACCTTTTCAATAAGTAATGAAAATAATTTGACTCTACATTCCACTTGTTACATCTAAACAAATATTGCGATTTTGGCGTTTTTCAATAATTTACTTGCTTATCAGGTTTATTTAGAAGTGGTCGTTTTGTCACTAAACTAAAATGCAAGTTAAGATCTAACTGCATTTCTCACTGAATGAAATAGTACTAAATATATGCCAATCCTAATTATGCCATGTTTGTTTCCTTCATCCTCCATTCCCGCAGTGCAACGTTCACTGCGTTGTATTTGGTTCATTCTACATCGCACGCACGCAGACACGCACGCACGCAAATTTTTTACACGGAACACGAATTACGATTGTATCTAGCTGCAACATTTCGTACCTCACGACTGCATGCTTAGTCTCCAAGTCACCTCTCTGCGCTTGAAGCCACCTCTTCATCCTCAAACTACTTCCTAAACCCCGTGACCAGACGCTCCCTAGGTTACACATCACGGCTCCTCATTGCCTCGCAACCCCTTAGTGCTTAACGTCCCTCTTCGTTGGAGCCAAAGCATCTGTCCCTCGCTCTGAATCTTGTTAAGGTCTCCCGCTTCTACGGTCCACCTTCTGCGTATTCCACGCGCTTCTTCATGCATTACCATCTCCTCCGTGACCCACTCTCTTCTCCGTAACCGACCCTTTCCACCCGCTGAACACTCGCCTTCTAGCTCCACCCTTTCTCAACATTTCACACTGAGAGAGGTGGCGCAGGGTATCTACTCATGTCACTGCAGTCCCTCTGACCGGGAAATCCTATATTCGAGTCCCGACTCTGAGAGGATTTTCGACACTAGTTGACGACACTTCGACTAGATAGCTAGCTCGAATTCAATTCCTGTCTGGAGGAGAATTCTAGCTGCCGGCTGCTTTGATCGGTACTTTTCCGTGGTTTCTCCGATCAACACTAGGCGAATGTTGGAGAATTACCCTAACAAACGGGTCGCGGACCGAGCGCGATCTTTCCTTCTCATTCCTTGTCCTATCCTCACCCCTTCCTTACACACACTTACGCTTACATGCACTTCACTAAAACAAATGCCGGGACACCGGTCGGAGGCTTATAGCTTGCCTCGGCTGGAGCGGTGCCCCGCTGTGGGAGATACCTGTTTGGGGAAAATCCCGCTAGTCGACAGGTAGGTCGTTGCCGGATCTCAACATCCAGCCAGTTAAGATCATCGCCACTTCCTGAGGAGAAAAACATACACCACACTTACGAAAATGATCTTACCTGTTGACGCGACTGGAATATCTAACGAATCAATTAATCCACGTCACACCCTCTATTCTGTGATCCAGTCACCCTCTCGACCACGCCCCATTTTTTTCCTTTGTTCTCCCACCCTGTCCCACTCTCTTCCCCACGCCCCACCAACTCTTCCACGCTTCCCTCATCCATTGTTACATCCTGTGAGTTCCTCCAGCACAGATCAGCATTTATTCAACTCCACCTGCCCGACCCCCGACCCTCTCTAGAGGCCCCTCAGCAAGCTACCTCGTACTGGTCTCCTTCCGAAATGCAACTCTCGTCAACTTCATCCTTTTCGGGTTCTCGCTGATTGCACTTTCCGTTTTCAGACTTTTCATTACCATCTACTCAGTCCCGCGCTTGTGTCGCACACCTCTTTGCCGCATACTGCTTAATGTGGTATCCCTGTCCCTTTTGAACAGGCTGACAACGTCGTGACCGTGGCTCTTCAACTTCACTAGCATCTTCCCCACCGCGTAGCTAGCCGTGTCACGCCCTGCCGCATCCAACCTCCTCCAACTCAAATGACCTCTTGTGTCGTTCCAGCACGGCCCGCCTTGTATCTTGTACCTGCTCTTCTCCTGTTTCGGCGCGTCCACTTGACCCTTAGCCTCTCACCTCTTTTGTCCCTCTCTCTCTTTCTTTCTTTCTCTCTCTCCGCCTTGCTCTCTGTCGCTCTCTCCTCAACGTGCGCGAGCCGGGGGAGGCGGGCGCGCAGCGGAGTGGTGAGGGTGGCGGTGGCGCAGAGGGAGAAGGGCTGATGCTTGGAGAGGGCAATGGCGAGGGCAAGGGCAAGGGCGAGGGCGAGGGCGAGGGCCAGGGCGTCGCCTTTGAGACGGGCAGCGAGGCGAGGCGAGCGGCGAGCGGCGACCGGCACAAATTGCCATTTCACGCACACCGCACACTAGCGGAGGAGCCCCTACATCTTGCCGGCGATATTGCACTTAGGGCGTTGTTTACGAGTCGCCGCCGCCGCCGCCGCCGCCGCCGCCGCCGCCTCCGTCGCTCCGCGCCGCGAGAGTTGCAGCTCCTGCCAAAGGGGCTGAGGAGGTTCGGAGCCTCAAAGTCGCTTTCAAAATTGGAATTTCGACGTAATTTATTGTGCAGCATCACGTGAGCGAGGGGATTTAGTTGTCTACTAAATTTCATATCGTATTATGCCTTTTCAGACTTGTGTTTCATAAAATTGTATGTAAATTGATTGCCCGTAGATGCGGAATTCTTGGAAAATATTAGTAGAATGTATTTTAAGACTTTTTATAATGGAACTCTTACAGTTACTATTTGATTAGGTTGGCATCATTATAAAATAATATTAGAGACAAATAGAAATAAATTGAAGGACCTGGGAGCAGTAACAAGATAGGTCAAATCAGTCACATCAAGATCTCCGCTATTGGTAAATGTGGTTATCTCGATTTTGGTGAAGTGCGACGCATCTTGCTATGATCCTGAAATTTTCGTATGAATAAAAGGAATACTGTAACAAGGCAAGCACCACTTACGCCAAAACTGAGATCTTAACATTTCAAAATAACGGGAGGCTTTCAATGGTCAGTGTGGCATATTTTGTTATTGCCTGAAGCAATTGAATTGAAGGTCACAGATGTGTAAGATTCACAAATAAGTTTGTGAAATTTAGTCCTTATAACAGAAAAAGTACGATAAATGAGAGAAGGCTTGATTTAAAAGTTTATTTTAATTTCATAAACAGTATTTTGATATTGTTGTTTTATTATAGACTATAATGGTTTAGTGTAAACGCAAGTCATCTCATTAACATTAGTATTTTGGTTGTAATCAGTTCAGTCAATGTTCTGTTCCAAACAGAAAGCGTGGGAACAGAAATTTGCCCCATATTGCCGAAAATGGACGTTCCTAGTCTGTTAGAACCAAAGGGTAGTGTGACAGAATCTTTACTTCATGGCGTGCAGAATGTCAATACCCTCTCGAATTTGCTATCAGTCACAAAAGATAGGAATAGTACCAATGCCATTTAATAATTTTGTTGAGCTTTCTGATACCAGCGATTCTGATTACTAAATCATACAATGTTTAAGTTGTAGTAAATGAATTTTACGTCGCAGCAGGTGTTTCTCTGTAATATTGCACACCGTTTTGGGGAATATGTCTCCATATACCGACTCTATCGCCCCTCTGTTGTGGCAGATATGAAACAGCTCAGGAAAGTTGAGGAATCCTATTTATCACCGTAGTGATAGGTGTTCCCAATACAGTTGTGCATGTGTAATAAACTATACAGCCACTAGTGGTGTGCATGATAGATTGCGAACTACTGACAGTAATGCCTCAAAGATGTTCACAACATCTGAATTTTGCTATCGCTAATTCCATTACTTATCAAATAACATTTGTGTCACCTATTATTCATGGATGCATTGAAAATTCCTCCAAATATCGTGCAAGCTAAATGCACCTATTGTAAGTGACTCTCCAGATATCGGTTTCAGTTTCCTCTCGAAATGAATTTAGAATGATGAGATTATCGGCAACATAGTTTGCCTGTCGCGTACAAACAATTCCACCTGGGCACCGCGATTCTCGATCCTGAAGTTCCCTTTATGTTGACTCTGTTGCTCTGTCAATTGTGGATAGTGCTGCTTTCAATGATCCACTTCCGGAACATGCGTAACACTGCATTGGGAAATGCATTTGTGCACAAACAAGTAAATAAATGAAATTTCCGTATTAGTCGTTTCTGAGCAGCTGGAAGTCAACAAATTTCCTGCAATAGAGACCATGTAATCCGAATGTTTAAAAATTAGAAAATAAAACGTAGTTATTTAATTGTACTTTCTAAATAATACATTTTTAATTTTTAACAGAAATATTGCCAAAAATATACCCCAAATGTAATATTCCATATGTATTTTTAAGCTCTAGGTAATTCATTTTTCAAAAAGAAATGTGATACCTGTGTATCATAATGTAATAAAATTCGAGGTTGCATTTTTGATGATTACTTATGTATGCATGTAAACTTATATTCCAATATGTATCAGGAAGAAATAAAAACGCGAGTCTCCTAATCTGAAGCAACAGAATTTGAAATTAAGAAAAATCATGAATTCGATATCATAGTTTACAATTGCTTTCAAGAAAATTAATCGATGCTGACCAATGTAATATCATCTACAATTATTTACATATATTTTTCAAGTACAGTGGATCCTCACTAAATCAAACTGAAATAAAAATTCAGAGTTTGAAATACTTTCTCGTACTTAAGTTCAAATTATAACACACTATGAGCAAACAATATATGTTGATATCATTACAGATATTACTGTTCGAATTATTAGAATACGGTGTTACTGAATCTGTACACAACGCTTTGTATAGGTATATACACGTAAAATTGTATTCTATGTTTCTTAAATTACTACGTATAGAGTTTTCTTATTTTCTCTATTAAAAATATAAATAAGCAATAAATGAATGATTTAATAAAAGGAATTAAAACTTTTATTCATGGCTGTACTTCGCTTTAAAACATGCACTCTTTCTGAACTGATTGGAGGGGCCGCATATTAAAGATTGTAGTCTGAAAATGCCTTTGCCGCTCCTCAAGACGACACCTCTCGAAACTCGTTGAGCCTCGCACTGTTCCGCTTTGTGACCGTACCCTCACCCACCCTATCACCGACGTCATTATCACCCCGACCTCCCCCTTCCTCACCACGTCTGCCGTTGTTTCTCTCTCCGCCACCGCCATCTCTTTCGCCGCCACCTCCGTCCTCCCCGCCATCTCTGCCCTCACCCTAGACACTGCCAACTCCGCCACCCCATTCCCACTCAAGTCACCGTTAGCGTCGTCGTCACTGTCACCACCTTTGGCACCTTCACGGGAATTGTCACCGCTTTCGTCAACTCCTCCCAACTCCATCGCCACACCACCATTACTCTCATCGCCATCAATTGCCACTCTCACTAGTATCATCGTCACAGTCTCCGTCCAACCCACCACCTCCGCTACCCAGCCACTACACCACTCGCATTCCCCCCAAGCTACCGCCAACTTCACCGTCACTGTCACCATCGTCACAATCACCTCCATCGCCATCCTCACGGATATTGTCACCGCCTTTGTCACCTCCCCCCAAATCCATCGCCATTGATATCGTCACACCACCTCTACCACCATTACTATCATCGCCATTAATCGCCGCTCTCAGTATTACTAACAACTGCCTCCTTCTTCCCGTCATCTCCGCCCCCGCCACTGCTATTTCCACTACCCCCTAAGCCACCGCCGGCGTCATTGTGACTGTCACCATCATCACAATCGCTATCCCCACGAATATCACCGTTACTGCCTCCGTCCATCCCACCACTTCCGCCCCCCAGGCCACTCCCACCTCCAAAACCTCCATTCCCCCAATCCACCGCTGTCACCGTCTCTCACCACCGTCCCTCTCGCCACCATCCACCCCCACGGGTATTGTCACCGCCTCCGGCACCTCACCTCCAACCTCATCGCCGCCACCGCTATCGCCACCTCATCACCATTACTACCATCGCCATCACCGCTGCTACACTGAAGCCCTCCTAATGACTGCTGCGGCGTCGGGGCCCTTCATCTCCAATGCGGCGGCGTGCTCCATCTCGCCAATCCCCGTTTGTTCCCGCGCGCAGGCGAGCGCGCCTCCTCGAAACCGCAGCCCTACGTGATTGGAACGCCCACGCACGTATCTTCTATGTACACGCGTCCACCACATTCACTTTGGCGTCCCCTCGCCGGCCGTGTTCCTATGACTTTGTTGTGCGCGTTCGTTCACTACCACTGGCGCAGGGAAAGGGATTTATAGCGGTATTAATTTATACTGCCATGGGAGCATCAGATGTCAGTTTAGTCTTTCATGTAAACAAGGTTGTGTTGTCAGCTCTGTCCCATTATTGCAGTAGTCGATTGCTGTTGCAGGCGGAGAGATTGATCGGTTTAGAATGCATTCTACCGAATTGATTGTTGCCTAATTAAACATTCGTAGCTGATTAGAACTCAGAGACTCATTCAATCTTTACCACCCACCAGAGACCATGCACGTAATATACTCGAATGCTTGCTGTCGCTGGACGGGAATCCAGAACATTATAGAATTTATAGGTAATTCAAATGGCAAAACAAGGTGCCTATCAACTATACGAGCGCGTCGAATAAGATTATTATACTTATTCTTGGTTTTAGAAAGAAATGGAAAAATAGAATACAGTAAGACCATCGGATTGTCAGAATTCCGAAGTATGTTTTGAAAATAGTTGTTCTATTATTATATTACAAAATTATTAGTTCTACATTTAAAAAAATGTTTAAAAATATAAATTTGTGAAACTTTCTTCTTGAACAAAAATGTAATTCCCAACGTGACTGATAACGTACGACTAATAGGAATGGACGCACTAATAAGATTATAATTATTATTTCGTAAGATGATTTAAGCTCTGTCATTTTATTTAAAATATTATAGCAGACTAATAATGAAAATCGTCGTCTTACTTGATGTATTTTTCTTAATTCAGCAACATGCAATTAGGTAACATCTTTTCATTCCGAAATAACTATTTTCTAGACATTTAGTCAATTTATTACGAAGATCAATTTCATGACTTTGGTAACATTATACCTATGAATTGCCCACATATATTTAGGATATGATATATTCTCAAGAGTCTTTTAGATAATTATTTCATTTCTATTGGAAATACCCTTCCCCCAAAACGGGAAGCTGTAATAAAAATCGTTAACTTTAGACATTAACATTTCTTTTATAAAACTACTGAATACGGAAGTAAATGAGAAAATATTGGAGAAAATAATATTTTTTCTATAACGATAGTGAAATCAATGTGAAACTTTACGTGTTTTTCTTGCTTCAAACTCGCTGTAAATTGTCATAAACCAGGATATACACTTTAATTCTCATGACTTCTTGTTCTTTGATTAATTTCAAATTATACTTCACACAACTTGGCTTATGGTAATTTGCATAATCTGTCATCTCTACAGTTTCTTCTTATCGTTTACGATATCGTCATCTGGCTATTTTAAATCCATTGCGATCATACCACATTTGCCACTGTTATCTTTCAATACTTCGTACGAATCTTGATATCGACGCACACGCCTTCATATTGAACTCTAATGTTTATATAAGTCCATTGTGTAATGCTGTAAGCGTGTTGTAACCATTCCCTGAGTCTTATCATTCCCAGTGTAAATTGGTTTGCATCATGTTCTCTCGGATGATCCTGGGTCGCGACCCCAGCACTGGTTTCCTGCAAATCCTCACCCTCGCTCGCGTCCGTGATCTCATCGCTGACCCCAACTTCCCCTGTTGCAGTACAGCTTCTGCCCTGACCTCACTGACCCTGTATCACCCCGATCGACAATTCCATCCCTCCCAATTTGCTCCTTGCACCAAGCATACAATTACCGTGTGTTAGAGTACCTAGTAGCAGTAAGTTCGAAGTGAAAAAATGATCACCCGGAGATTCTAGGTTGGATTGATGAATTTTCGTCACGATTACAAAGTAGTTTACAAATTTTCAAATAGGTGACTTCAAAACACTGTCTCAGAATTTTAGAGGCCGGCTCACGGAACGGCCGGCCAGCTTGACGAGAATTCTTAAACCTGTTTCGACTGAACGTTTTCGTGATTTTCTCCGTCAGTTGGAGGTGAATGCCGAAGGAGTACATTAAATAATGGATTGTGCTCTATTCTTTCTTTTCCATTGTAAACCCACCCACAACCGTAGAGCCGAATAGTGGGTTCATCCTTTAAAATAGAACGACGCGTTTACAGACCGGTTGCGACCCTTCCTTACCAAATGCAATCCAATTTATTTCTGTAGGTTGGCTTGATTGGGTTATAATCCTATCCCCTTCCAATCGTTCCCCTGTGATCCCAAACAATTCTGATTTTAAAGCTAGTACACGGATATTAGGCCAGAGAATAGTCAAGAGTCAGGCATTGAGTTGAGTTCAATCTGACAAGTTCATCAATTGGTCAAGTCCAATCCGCGATTGAATTTTAAACGCGCTTCATCAACCTCCCTTCGCCAACGCCTACTTGCCGACACTTCGTCTCATCTTTCACACTCATCTCATCACCTTCGTGTCGTCTTCTTTCATCACCTTATTTCAACGCCTCTGATGCGCCTCTCTTGTCTCCGCGCCGTTTTCTTGCCCTTTTTGGTCTCTAGCACTTAACCACACGCCATTATTTTTTCTTTCTCGTTCCTTGTTCTTGTTTCCTCTCTCTTGAATTCTCTCTCGCTCCCACGCCCTCGTGCACTATTCCTATAACTCCCATTGTTTCAACTCCCATTTCCCGCCTCTACCGTCTCCTAATTCCGTTCTTGATGGCCTCGGCCACTACGCCATCTTTTTTCCATCTATATGTATTCTCTTAACTGTGTCGTCGTGTTCAATCACCACTCTTTGTGCGCGGTAATCTTTCGTTCTTCAGCCGGCCATTCGCCCTCGCGCACGCCCCGCCCTCATCCTCATCCTTGCCCCCGCCCTCGACCCCTCCCCCTAACCCGCCTCTCCCCGCAACCCGCCCCTCCCCCTCAACCCCTCCCACCCCCGCAACCCGTCACCGTTCTCGCCCTCTCCCTCGCCTTTCGTGCCCTTCGCTCTCGCCCTCGCCCTCGCCCCCGCCCCCGCCCTCGCCCTCGCCCACGCTCTCGCCCTCGCCGTCGCCCTCGCCGTCGCCCACGCCCTCGCCCACGCCCTCGCCCACGCCCTCGCCCACGCCCTCGCCCACGCCCTCGCCCACGCCCTCGCCCACGCCCTCGCCCACGCCCTCGCCCACGCCCTCGCCCACACCCTCGCCCACGCCCTCGCCCACGCCCTCGCCCACGCCCTCGCCCACGCCCTCGCCCACGCCCCCGGACCCCTACCGGCGGCCGCCCCCGCCGCCTGAATAATTGCGTGCGGGCGGCGTGACACGCGCGCGGCGCGCCCGGCGCTAATCAAACCCGGCCGCGCGTCAATATTTGAAAGCCGCTAATTGGCCGGCGAGGAGTCCGCGTCGCGTCGCGTCGCGCCGCACCGCGCCGTGGGGCACCTTCGCGCCCGCCACGCGGGAGTGGGAGCGGCGGGGGCGGGGCGGAGGGCAAGCGCGATGCGGAGACGGAGGGCAGCACAAGAGCGAGGGCGGCTCGGAGACAGGGTGGTGTGGGGAAGAACGAGGACGTTGCGAGGTTAGAGATGGCGCGAGGACGAGGCCTAGGGCGACGTGGGGGCGGGAGTGGTGTAAGGGTAAAACGACGCTGGGAAAAGGCGTCAGGTGTGAGTGCGGCGGGGAGGCGAGGGCGGGGGCTACGCGGACGGAAGGGCAAGGGCCGGGGTGAGGCGAGGACGGTTCTGGAGCGAGTGTGATGCCGGACCGATGGCGGCGGGGATCCTTGGCGCAGAGGATTGTCACACTCTATGTCTAATTCAGCACTTCGTTACAGAGGGCTCCAGTTGGTTTGATATAAAATAATTCGAAGAAAAGTTGTTTTTTTTAATTCGATTTAGACTAGCATTGCCTCTTCTCGGTTTCATCTAGTGATTTTTGATTTCAAAAATTATTACTGTGTAAACGTAATATTACTATTCAGTTATCAAATAACTAATATATTATTAAAAAGATTATAATCTGCGGAGTAAGGCTTCTTGTTTATTTTATGTATTGGCATGTATATTAAGTTATGTTTCATTTCGTTATTTCAGCAATTGTTATTTGGTGTATATGTAATAAAACAACAGACAGAAAATTCTAAAATTAATCTCTACACGTGTTTGTGCAGTTCAAAGAATGTAGTTTAGAAGTTTGAATCGTAGAAGGGAGAAGATGAAATTGATGATTCCCTTAATCATAAATCTATCATTCACTTCATGTACATGTTAAGAAAAAGTTCACGTATTTTTCCGCAAAATTTGAAAACCAATATTTATCTTTACATACATACGAAGTCTTGAATTATGCACACGTATTGTCCTTTCTTGTCTGTGAACATAAACTAATATAAAACATTAAATTATTTCTCAATATACTATGTCTCTTGAAAATTATTTTCAGGCTTCATTTCTCTTCTATTTTTTTCTATGATTATATTCGTTTTGTATATAGAACTGGCCTTTCTAATTGATGCATTCCGTAAAACGATGCAATGAATAAGAAAGTGTCAACGCTCGAAATGACTCTCCGAAAATCTTAATAAATGAATGTTGATATATTTACTACTCTCTGCAGGTTGATTTCTGTCATGTACGCCGCAGTAATGCGATTACGAGGGATAAGTCTTCCTTCTCTTCCTTCTTCCATTTTGTAATTAATCTTCCTTCTGTCAAGGAAGAATCCGAATATCTCAGCTGCTATAATTCTTCATTTCTACTTAGCAATTGCTCAATTAAAAAGATTTATTAGTTGAAATTAAAAGGTAAACATTAGATTCCACTGTATATCTCTACAAAAAGATTGAGCGTAAATTATTCCAAAAAGCCAAGCTGTCTTTATCGTCGGCGCACAAGCACAAAAGGGCTTATCCCGGAGATTTCCATTTCATCCCAGAGATAATTAATTGGTCCTCGTTTGTTTAATTCTGTAAGTTTATGATTAACTCTCACTTAACTTTATTACCTTCAAAGATTTATTTTTGTATGATTTTTGTTAAGGAGTTTTGAGATTAGTAAGAAAACTCTAGTTCCAAAACAAAAGCGTATTCTGAAATATCCTTCAAGACCTTTATTTTATCTTATCTTCCCATTTCTTAGAAAGCAAACAGAAAGTACGAGAATTAAAATATTATGCAAACAACAAATGGGTAATTAAGTACGTAAAACAAACGATTAACAAAGTTTGATATACAACTAATTAAATAAACAATAATGAAATCGAAAAGTTGCTTCAATACGTTTCCACGTCGGCAATAATTTACAATTGAATCGCAGCACTTGAAAAATTAATAGCATCTTCCGTTTTTTAACGGTAACACCTTCACAGTAATAGTTGACAATGTAAAAAATTATTACATGCTCAGAGATCTAATAGAACAACCTCAAAAACTATAATTATGTTAAATGTGCAAAGTTAAAAACTGCCATTTGGTAATTAAAAAATATAATTTGAAAACCTTTAAAACGATTTATGTTGAACTAGAAAAATGTATAATGAAACTAGCCGGTATTTTAAATTTATATTCATTTGAGAGAATTGAGATCTTTTCATTGACGGCGTATTTAATAACTCCATATAATTCAGTGTCTCTTTTTTTAAAAAGAAAATTTGTTTTTGATTTTGCTTTCAGCTCGGGCAACGTTCAATTTTTTATAAAACTCTTTTATAAAAGAGATACATGTCTAAATAATTACAAAAACAAATCATCCAATTCTCTTAATCAAATATAAAACAACGTTCAAATTAATATTAAAGAGAAATCATGGTTTAAGTGACGAAGACTGAGAGATCGTGAGTTCGACTTCATGTGATGGAACGCCAATTTTGTGGCGACTCCTGGAATAGGGTTTGTAGACCGTCTTAGTGATTTCCATGGTTGCTCGTATCGTATCCAGATGAATGCTGGAGCAACACTCTATCCGAAGACACAAGGACTGACCGCGATCTTCCCTTCCCATTCCTTTCTCTTCCAGTTAACTTCAATGGGAAAGTGGGTCATACACCTTCCCACTCATAATCGACATAAATAATACAAATAATCTTAATAGTAATAATAATATTTGGCATTTCAGAGTCGGATTGATCCATTTTTGCCACCTACCGACGTTCCCAAGCCTTCGGCCCTTTTTTATTTATAATCGAAATCTGTGATTAACAGAGACCTGTGATGATCATGACATTTTCCCTTAACCATATCCAACATTCTTGCCTGAGCCTCTCTTTCGTCCCACAATAATAGAAACTGAAACGATTACATTGGAAAGCTGCAACTATTTTTTTTGTCCCGACCATGAATGGAACCCGGGTTCGGACTACAAAAAGGTAGTACGCTGACCATGAGGCGTTAATATTAATAATAATAATAATAATAACAACAACAATAATAGTAACTGATGTTTATTTTACAATATATTGTAAAATTTATTGTTAAAGAATAACACACTGACAAAAATTTAAAAACGATGTAGTGTTTTGAATATCACGATGAAATGATAATTAGGAAATTATTGCCCGTCACAATTCCGTAGAGGGCAAGGGCCTCCGGTTGTCGCGTGGGTTACACAGAATTTCCGAGCACCCAATACGGGAACTTCCTTATACATACCCTATTTATACACAAAATAAGAAAATGTAACAGTTTTCTTTGTCACTGTGAATTATGTAAATATATATTTTTAATTGTGTTAAAAAATACCACTTTCAATTTCTTCCACTCGTTCCATTTTTGACATCATTTTTACATTTTTTGCTACAATGTTTTCTTTTTACAATTTTTACATTTTTGTATGGTGTGGAACGTGTTGTAGAAAATTTCATTGGTAGACTCGTGACAGTCCTGCGTAACGTATTCGAGAAACTAACAATACTGTTCGAAATCTTCCTACCGAATCCTGTTTTGTTTATGCAGTGCATTACAATGCAATGAATAATACATACACAATGAATTCTGCCCGCCATCACCACACAATGTTTGTGGTATTTCATTTTCACACGTTTTTAGAAAGTGGTGTTTTATAAGCGTATTGTTGTTTCTTTCAATGTATACACAAGTGACCAGTTTTAAAGGCGAACATGCAAAACAATGAGGCTATGTAGTACAATGGTTTTGAATGCTTGTTTATCATAGCCTTTTTTTTATTCGCTGAGTATTTGGTAACATCCCACAGAATACACAATGTATATTAATAAAAAGAAGATTACTAATGTTACGTAATATGTAAAATATTGGTTCATTCTACAAGGTCTTGTTATATTTTGGACATTTTTTGTTTGTTTACCTCTCTTTGATCTTGCTGTGTGTGTTTTAGAGCACTGTAAAATGTCGACCTGTATAGTATGTGAAATGAAAATTTTGCTGACAAATTCAGACAAAGGAGAAAATGCGTTTCAGCTCAAATAGTGTTTTTGTATTCGAAAGAAAAACAAGGAAAGAGAGAGTAGAACGATATTTACAATCGATACTGAAGTTTCTATTGAAGTAACAATATTGTTTGAATTAGTTTTATATACACTCACAGGACTGTGATAGTCCACCTACTAGCGCCTGAACGTCCCACTCTCAAGAAATTAGTGTTTAACGAGCCAACATATACGGCGCAAAATTCAACGAGCCAACATACATGGCGCAAAATTCACTGTATTGACATTTCTAGAAACACACGAAAGCCAAAACACTTTAGACAAGCATCTAAAACTATATGAATTATTTTTACGTAATTTTAGAAAAGTACCTAGTAATATATGAATAGCCATTTTGTGTTCAAAATTTTCATTTGAAAATTGAACTTTACTTTATGCTTAATATTTGAAATGAAACGTCTGCTGGTTAATAATATCTAACAAATTAATATCTAATAAATTAATAATATCTTATGTCACACCCAACGTTCGTTATCGAGCCACACGGTGGCGTCGATTGTCAACCACAGCGTCGAGCTCCGGCGGCGTGGGTGTGCGCCGAAGTCAACGAGGGCGGCCCGGGCCTAGCTCAGTCGGCCAACTTTGTCACCTGCTTAGAATCTAACTCGGATGGAAGGAGTCGTAAGGCGTTTGCTAACTACAGAAACAATTCAGTGGTTGGTAAAGCAAATAAAAAGGTTTATTCCCGCCTAATAATAGGCCGGGGAAGTTACAGTGATTCAAAGAGTTAAGAAAGGCCCTACCTGATGAGCTCAGTTAGAAACGAAAGAAAAAATGAGATAAAACTTAAATCTAAAAAAAAGTAAAGAACGAGAATTACAATCAAATTCCTTTACAGGCCCCAACAAACTCTAGGCCATTTGCCTTCTGGCTGACAATAATGAGGAAACAAGTGCCTAAGCGCGGCACTGCAATGCACAATAGTTCTTTGGCGGTCGTTGACCGAAGTTTATGCCTGAATGGGGCGGCGTGTAGGCGGCCCTCGGCGGCGGCGGCGGGGGTCGCGGCGGCGTCGGCTTCTCTCCGTCTGGGTCGGCGGCTGAGATGGCCCTGCCAGGCCGAGAAACGTCCTTCCACAATAGCTACCAAAGGAGCGGCGGCGGCGACAGCGGCTGCGGCGGTGACGGCGGCGGCGGCGACGGTCAGCTGGCCCGGATCGTGAATGATCGCGAATTCCGTTCACACAAATCAGCAGTTCTTACGGAAAGTTCTCTGGAGTTTTCACGATCACGAATCTCGGAGAAAACTAGTCACCGGTCACTGCCCACGGCAGAGCTCAGAGTCCACGAACTAAGTCCCAAAATAATAATTCTCCCTCGAACGCGGCGCCGGAGCTATCACTTACTCCGCGGCGCTCGCCACCCAAGACAAGTCGAGTAAACGTAGTGTTCGAACGCGGCGCCGGAGCTGTTACTCGCTCCGCGGCGCTCGCCCCCCCCCCAGCTCAATCGAACAAGAAGAAGTGATTTTCTCCCCTACGCCTCTAGCGTGGAGGTGCCCTCGTTCCGCCACCCCGAAAATTCAAAAGTGCCCCAAAATCGCTCCCACCCCACGGAATTTTGCCCCTGATTGGCTAAGTGCTACTACGCCGTAATTTTGTCCTCGGCCAATCAGGTCCGGTGATTCTAGGAATTTTCCGTAGCCCTATCTCTGTCTGGAAAACGCTCTCCGTCTGACTTCGGAAGTAGGTCAGTAAAGGGTACGCGGAATGTCCGTTGGGACCCCCGGAGAAAGCTGCGAAGGACGGCCTGGGTACTCAGTGCGCATGATACCCGGAACGGCGGGATCGGCACACGTCTCTAATCTCTTCTTCGGCGCCCGGGTGCGTGACGGGATGAGGGTCGACTCGCGGACGATGGCCATAAACTTTAGAGGGGCGCGTGCTGTCATCCCTTCCATTAGCGGAGGGGGCGCGCCGACCCGGCTGGCTGCGGCGGGAGGTGGACGCCTCGCATCGACAGTTATTTGTGAAATTTAAAAAATATTAAAAATAGCGTACCGCTACACTTACAAAAATTATAATATCTTACAAATTAATATCGAATTCTGACCAAAAAATTTTCCTAAAACAGAAAATGATATCATTTCACAAGATATAGCAAATATCCCATTTAATTAAAAATCCTCTATAATATTCTCACATGAAACGCGTGGTTCAACCACTAAATCGCCAAGCTCTCCTCTTTCAAGAGGTTGGTGCCCACCGTGATGACGTATAACATAACTAAGGCGCAAAAGTCGTTGCCGTGACATTCCTAGTGGCACAGGAAAGCCTGAACATGCTGGGCCGCAAGTCCCGTGTATATGAATTGCCATCTGCATATGGATGCGGTGCCGTGCAGTGGGCTGGCGGCGGAGGGGGGCGCGGGGCGTGGCAGAGCGGCTGACGCGCGCAACGCGACACGACGCCGCCACACGCCACGCGACGCGCGGCGCCGTAGCTCAGCGGATCCAATCCTGCAAACACACGGCCACCTGAATATACTGCGCGCGCGCAATTTACGTTCCCGCGCCCCGTCACTTAAGCTGCATAATACAAGCGCGCGCCGCGACCTCCCAACTAATGCCTCGGTTATCACCCGCGCGCGAGCGCGCACGGCCGTCGCCGTCGGCCTGCGATAGCTGAGCGCCGCCACGCCCCCCTCCGCTGTCACCATGCCACGCGTCGGCATCGCCGCTGTTTCGTGTTTATCTCCTTCCCTGCCTCGTCTCCATTTCGATTTCATTCGTTTCAGTGTCAATTTCAGTTACGTTCGCCGTTTCTGTGTGAATCTATCATTATGTTTGGCATCATCGTATATTATTCGTTTACCTCTCTGTTTCCGCCTACATCTTCATTTTAGTTTCCGACTTCGACATTATCACTGTATCCGCCTTCATCACCGTCTCCACCTTCATCCCCGTCTCAGCCTTCATCACCGTCTCCGCCTTCATCACCGTCTCCGCCTTCATCACCGTCTCCGCCTTCATCACCGTCTCCGCCTTCATCACCGTCTCCGCCTTCATCGCCGTCTCCGCCTTCATCGCCGTCTCCGCCTTCATCGCCGTCTCCGCCTTCATCACCGTCTCCGCCTTCATCGCCGTCTCCGCCTTCATCGCCGTCTCCGCCTTCAACACAGTCTCCGCCTTCATCACCGTCTCCGCCTTCATCACCATCTCCGCCTTCATCACCGTCTCCGTCTTCATCGCCGTCTCCGTCTTCAACACCGTCTCCGTCTTTATCTCCTTAGTCGTCTTCATCCGTGACCGTCTTCATCGCTATGTCCGTCTTCATCTCCTTTTCCGTTTCCTTGCAATATCAGATTCCAGGAGTATTTTCATATCTAAGAATCTGTCTCTGGCCATCAACTTCTTCCCATTTACATGTTGCTCTTCATTCTTATCGTCAATCTTCTTTGTTTCTGTGTCCTTCCACATCTATATCTCCATCTTTGTAACGGTTCCCACTTTTAACTCTCTCTACATCTCTATCTCCATCCTTATCTAATTCCCCACTTCTGCCGCCATTACCACGTCATTTGCTAATATCACTACCTTCCCGCAATTCACTAGTGTAACTTCCTCTGAAACGGTAACCAATACAATTCCTTATTACTACTGGTAGCACAATCTTTGGTACCACAACTCATGCTGACAACGCTAACATCTTTACGCTCACTTCCACTATTTCCATCTCCATAAATTTCACTAATTTTGCATCCGCATACATCCTGAACTCCGTATTCTTATTCATCTAAACTTGTCCTTCCACCATTACAATTAGCTCCGAGACCCGTTCCACTACCTTCGCTATCACTGCAATGAACTTTGCCACTCATATCAGTCCCAGACCACCTCTTATTTTACTATCAGTAATTTCACCATTGTAACCTCTCCATCCACCACCAGGCGCTGCTGCCGTCACCGAGGCCAGTACTACCTGCGTTGCCAGTGCCTGAAGCAGCCTCTACCACTAGTGCCTTCTAGCCAAAGCTCATCTTCACACTTCCGCTCTGCCTGATTCTCACGCCCTAGAACCGTCTGTTTGGACATCTCTTGGTTCCCAATCTCAATTACGTTGCATTCGCTTCCCAACCTACCCTGGCATCGCTGACTTTGCTCTGCCAGATGTCTGAGTTCTAGCATGTGTTCGCATCCATAATACATCCACCGCGACGAGGCCAAAGCCAACAATCGGTGTTGCCGCATTGCTACCTCGTAAACGCATGATCTATTGTTACCCGCAAAGTTTATTCTCAGTGTTTATTTTCTTTGCATCCTCGCTCAGTACAATTATAGTCTCTTACTAAGCCAATGATTCCCGAAACATTCGCGAAGTGATATTTTCTGTCCCAGTTTATTAAAAAATTAAAGTCATTCTTCTCATATTTCCGATGAATATCTTTGATACTCGGTTTTGTCCAATTGTACACCTCTCTAATTTGTTCATTTTGCCCTTTAATTCCTACTTTAAATCATTTATTTCTTCCATTCGCACCATTACTTTATAACAACCTATGTTAAGTTCATTTTTTGTCCCTAACCCCGTAATTATTACCTATCTATTCCGTATTCCTTTCATTTCTAAAATCATTTTCTCAAATTACACCATTTATTTCAAACTGTCCTCCCATTCGCAATCCGAATCACACCACTTTTTGCCTCAGCCAACATCACTAATATCTCCCTCATCTCACACAGCGTCACCACATTTCCCCCATAGCGCTACATTAGCCCTTCCTAGCACACACATTCGCGACCCTGTCCCTCCAGCTCTTCTCAAGCCCTACCACAGCCCCACACCATCCTCAGCACCGTACCAGTCTCATTATATTCCCCAACTCTCAGCTATGTTGCTAAACTCTCTTCAGCTTCCCCCTAAACCCTCCCCAACCCTGCACCAATCCCGGCCCAATCCCTCTTAAATCTCACCCCAATCCCATTTCAGTCCCTT
This sequence comes from Acheta domesticus, assembly GCA_031308135.1. Taxonomy (NCBI): domain Eukaryota; kingdom Metazoa; phylum Arthropoda; class Insecta; order Orthoptera; family Gryllidae; genus Acheta; species Acheta domesticus. The sequence continues at coordinate 30,940,886 of JAHLJT010009419.1, read as the reverse complement.
CATAACCTCTCTCCAAATGCATCTCCAACCATACCCCAATCTCGTCTAAACTGGGCACAACCCCTTCCCCAATCCCGCTTCGTGTGCCAAGTCGCGCGGGAGTCGCTGAGGCGCGACTGGAAAGCGCGGAGTTGTTGGGGCAGGGGGCGGGGGCGGGGCCCAGCAGGCGGTGGCGACGGCGCCTGAATGGAGGCCATTGCAGCCGGCTGTTGGCCTCGGTTTCAGAGGCGGTGGACATACAGCAGCCGGCCAAGTGCCCGCGCGCGGGGCAGCCGCATTGAAATGTAAATGTGTCGTAAGCAGACGAACAAACACGCGCCCGCCCGCCCTCCTACCCACTCCCTCACACTCCCGCCCACACCCGCCCGCCCGCCCGCCCGCCCGCCCGCCCGCCCGCCCGCCCGCGCGTCCGCGCGCCCGCGCGTCCGCGCGCCCGCCCGCCCGCGCGCCCGCCCGCCCGCCCGCCCGCCCGCCCGCCCGCCCGCCCGCCCGCCCGCCCGCCCGCCCGCCCGCCCGCCCACCCACCCACCCTCCCGCCCACCCACCCTCCCGCCCACCCACCCACCCTCCCGCACCCGCCGGCCCGCCCTCCCTCCCTCCCACCCGCCCTCCCTCCCTCCCACCCGCTTCGGCCCGCCCTCCCTCCCACCCGATCCCGCCCGCTCTCCCTCCCCCAACCACTCCCGACCGCCCTCCATCCCTCCCACCCACTCCCGCCCGCCTCCTTCCATCCCACTCCCGCCCGCCCACCCACCCTCCCTCCCACTCTCCCACCGGACCGTGCATGCCCTCCCTCCAGCGTCCGTCCTCCCTCCCGCGCTCACCTTCCCTGCCGCGCTCGACCGCCCGCCCGCTCGCCTCCCCACCCGCCCTCACCCGCCCACACCTCTCCGCCCACCCGCGCCCGCCCACACCCGTCTGCGTCCGCCCGCTCGCGCTCGCGCGCCCGAATCGCGGACGGAAGAGGCGGGGGAGGAGAGTGGAGTGAGGGGGATGGAGGGAGGGGAGGTCGCTGACGGAAGCGCTCATTACTTAACGCGAGTGGCGCCGACGCCGTTCTCTGACGGCGCGTTTGCTCAGCGGCGTGGGCGAAAGTCGCTCTCCGCCTCGCCCCGAGCGCCGCGTTTTCGGAATAAAGAGCGCTCCGCTGGCGCTTCCGATATTTGAAATTTCGGGCAATAAACTACGTTCGTTTCGTGCTTGCCGTTCTGGCCTTTTCATTCGGCCAGTGTGTTTGGAGAATAGTTACGGCCTTTGAAAGTAATTCCATACTTTAAGCCACGTCAATTCACTTTTGTTGATTTATTTTTAACATTGCAGACAACTAGCTGAACCCTTGCGATTACATAGCACAAAAGGAAGAGCTATAGAAAAGTTACAACGAAAAATTAAAACATATTCACTATAAGGAAAATAGAAAACCCAAAAAATATGTTTCATATCCACTACGTATTATCCCAGGCGGCCTGAAGCGAGAGAGACTTACAAATACTGTAACAATACAATCGCTATTCATTATGTACACGAATCTGAAAATGCAATTGAAATGTTTTATATTTACTCAGATCTGCATATGTATCTTGTAATACACAATGGTGATAAATCTAGCTGTCCAGCGTAATACATCATTTATGATTGTAAAATCTGACAGTGTGTTATGAAGGGACACATATCGAACAATGCATACATTGTGTTTATAAACATTTACAAATCTTCGCAGTTAAAACAATCTTTGAACATATACTACCTATCTATGCTTTACAATCTATAACCTTACTCTGAAATTCTTGCTCGAGCGAGACCACAAAATATACTTTCGATAAATCTATTGCGACTCGCATAACAAAACTATTTCATGAGAAAGTGGTAACTTCAGTAGATATCACTACATTCCATTTTAAGAAACAACTCTCGAAAGTTAGTAAAGTAAAAAGTTTAAATTTCTTTCTAAGCAAAAACATGAGTGTTTTCAATATAATGTGTTTACTATTGTTTTAATTTGTTAAGACTATTAAAATAGATATTTCTATCACGTCTGGCAAAAAACATTTGTTAAAGATTAAGCATACCTAATAAGCTCAAATAATTGAGAAATAAGGTTTTGTTTATTTATTTTGTTAATTTTAATGAATGTTTTCTGTTTCGTTTCAGGTGAGTGACAGAGATCCATTCTTTTCTTTTACACAGGTGAGTTAATTAAAGTTATTGACGGCGAGTGTCTAGTATGGTATGGTTCATAAAACACTATACGTATTTTCTTCGTTAGGAGCGTTCAGTGTATGCTTGACAGACAAAAAACATAATTGAAAAACTTTCATTAAAAATGTGACTTAAATTGCAAACTAAATATTAAATTCATTTGAACTTCGTACTGTGACTTATGACATTCATTATTAGCTTCTACTCGAGAGCAAAAATTAAGAAAGCATTTGAATACCTTCTGTTAGTATAGAAACATTTTTTTAATATGATATTTCTCAGTCACGTCATGAATTTCAACAGTCCATGACATGACTGATTACAACAGGAATGTTGCATTCTTTAAGCTATTGTATAATCCTCTGCCACTTCACATTGCGTGCTTAGAGATGTAAAAGATATCCGGCCCAGGAAAGTGTTTGGGGATTCTTGGGGCCATCGTGCTTCCTGAAAAGAATAGAACAGCGGCCTCTAGCGCCCTCGCTTCCGCTGCGAGAAGTAAGTTTTACTGCGGCCTTTCGTGCTAACATCCGGAGCCACGTCATTCCAGCTCTAGTCCAAGATAGTAGTGAATTCTATGAAATGTATGCGATCTTCGTTTCCTTCTTTTTAAGTATGAGAAATGTGACCTGATTTGACACGAAACGTACTGATGCATTCTGTTCTATTAGCCTGATAGACGTTGGATTTTAATTTCAATCGGTCATTATTTTTTAAAATTTTTATAATCGTCTTATTTGTAGCGTATGGATACTTCCAAAAATTACTTAACAGTGTATGATATATCATACTTTTGACTTATTGTTTTCGTTTAATATAATAGGTTTTTCAATAGCTTATACTGGTAAATTATTGACGCCTTGATTAAAATATGACAAAGTCTAACTCAATATATTAGCAAGAAAATATACAATTTTATTCAAACGCGAAATACAGTACGTACGCATTGGTTCAAACAGAAGTAAACAATTTCTTCGAGCAAAGGGTTTGACGAAAAATTAAGCAATACCACTCGTGCAGAGTCTTTCTTTATTTCTGATTTAAACCTGTAATAACTTAAATATATGATAAAGAGGAACTACTACGCACGAATACACTGTTTGAATTGTATTTTATTACGCCGTTTAAAATGTGAAACGCAATATGTTAAAAACATTAGCCGAAAACATTTCAATATCGTTACTTAATATGAACAAAGTAGAGCACTAAGGGTCAACTTGAAAGTAGATATAAATACATCTGACCGGAGGAATCACGTCTGAATTTTGATAGTACAGATACACATGCCACCAACTCACAATGTATATTCGCATTTGTTTCTTAAGCGTTTGCATTTCCACCGCAGAGTGACCCTGCGCTTCGCGATAAAAGGAACTTGTGGGTCGCAAGCTGTAAGTGCTCTCTGAGATAGAAATTCCTCACGGAGCGGTTCCCCGGGTAGGCAGGCGAGCGAGCGCTGCACCGGCGCGGCGGCCGCGGGCGGCGAGGGAAGGCGGCGCGGCACATTCGTCATAGCGCACAATCGAACGGCGGCGCGGCGCAGCGACGGCGACGGCGGCGGCGGCGGCGCTGCCATCGCGTCGGTGATGAGTTACGGCTGTAATCTTTATTCAGCGGCTGCAGCAGCAGCAGCGGTGGCGATGGCGGCGGCGGCGGGGGTGGCAGCCCTGGGCGTGGCCACGGGGCCGCGGCACGAGGCTTGGCACCCTGCCCACGGCTACTCGCCCCTCCACGCCCCTCCCCGCCCCGCCCTCCCCAGCCACCCCCGCAGCCCGCAGCCCTTGCCCTGCCCCCGCCGCCGAGCCCCGTTGCCGCGTTGGACGGCTGCCAGCGCGCGACCCGGCCATCCAGCTAGCGAAGCGAGCGGCGCGGGGCGCAATGGCGGGGCTGGAGGGGACGGCGGGGGCGACGGCGATGGCGAGCCGGTGCGGGGGCGGAGGCCCTGCGGACAGAGTCCGGGGCGCCCGCCAGCGCCTGCGCGGGCGATAAGGGCCTCGCGCGGCACCCGCGATGACTGCCCGCCCAGCACTGGGCCGAAATGGGCCGAAAGGCGCGCAGAGGGAAAGCGATTGCAAAACCCGTTACCTGAAAATGCACCGGTTTTTTGGAAATACAAAAATGAGATAGCGGAAACTCCAAGAGATAAAGATGTTAGTTTTTGGTGATAAAATACTACAATTTTTCATCTGCAATCATTTGCAGTTTAAAAAATGATGACATAATGTCAACGATAAATCCCCAAGAGAAAAATTGTAATCATACTTTAAACAACATAAAAAAAGACACAGTCAAAATATATTTGAAGAAAGAGAAGCATTAAGAAATTATGAGAACAACAATTTTGTTTATATTAGTATTTATTTACGTTGATATTTATTATTCCAATAACACATTTCTAATATTCAATGTCAGCTTTAGAGTATTCAAACATTCATTCATTAAATGGCGTTATTGTGACCAGGGGTTGCAATTTCTCAGAAACGTTACTCTGAACTGAAACTCCCAATCACATTTTAAACTCGAAATGGATTGAAAACTAATGAGAGGAGTGATAATTGAAATTTTAGCGATTATAATGATTAATTGAAATGAGATAAAATTTCTATATACTTGAGAGTTCTCTTTTATCTTCCATAAATTGCCACTTAATATTGGCTGAAACTACCAAAACACATAGAAGACGTCTATTCAACCATACTTTTTTGCATTAGTAAGCGCAGGGGCAAGACATCTTTAAGTTATATTTTATTTTATGTGCTAAATGTATGTTTGAATAACGCTTTATGGTTCAATTTTTATCAATAAATTTATGTATTTCGTGGTTAGACAGAAGAGCGGGTCTGATCGTCCGGGTCTCGCCACATAAATAAAGTCACTACTACTCCGACTATTATTATTATTATTATTATTATTACTATTATTATTATTACTATTATTATTATTACTATTATTATTATTGTTGTTGTTATCGTACTAGTACGTTCATTTCCAATGAAAATGATTCACCCCACCTTTTGACGCTTACGACAGAGTTTCGTCCACTGCGCGCCGCTGATTCCGCGGCGCTTGGCAAGCGATAAAGGATGGTGGCTGCATGGAAATTTTCCAGGGCTTTCCTTGAGCGCGCTTCTTTATTTGATATGCTGTTTGCGTTAGTTGAAATTCAGACCTGCAGATTTATGAGGACCGAACGGCTTTCGTTTGGAATATGATATTTTTTTAATAAAGTAGAAATCGTTGGCTTAGCGTTCATAACCTCAATAAATGAATAACAGATTTCGAGAATGACGAAACATCTCTAACGAGCCTAACGCGTATTTTAAATAATGTCCTTTCTGAGACACAGCGTGCTATTTCGCGATTGTAACTTATTTATTTTGTTTCAGTCACAGATACTAATGAAGGTTTAGTTAAAAAAGATGCGAAACAAAAAAATTAACGACTATTTTAAACTAGTGTTTTAAACTAGTGGTCCCTCTTAGATAGTACAATAATATGTTCTCAGAATTAGCTATCATTTGACGAAACCTATGATTGGATGTTATAAATGTATTTATACGTGGTAAGAAATATCTCCGCTTGTTAATTATGTGAAGGAAATATTGCTGTAGGTTTTTAGTACAGTATTCGTGATAAGATGTTAAGATGAGATGGTAATAAGATAATAATATATTTGAAATATAATAATATATTTTATGCAGAATTGGATCATCTTTTTGTGAGAGAAAGAATAAATTAATTTACTCTCAAGTCTGAGTCATGACCCCACAAACTATTGCTTTCTGCCATTTGATCAGACATACACATTTTGGAAACGATCTTTCCACTAAAATATTTCAATAAATGCATACAATTCCAAATTTCAATTAGTCTTTGCTGCTATTCATGATTGAAGTAAAACAGTATCGGATGTATTCCCAGAATTTCGGTCAAATTACTTTAAACCATAGCAATTAGCAGTTTGAATACCGTTTTCTGCTCACCGTTATCGCCGACAATGAGGATTACCCAGAGCATGGGAAAGCCTTCCTCTCTACTGTTCCCCGTTTCGTCTCCATTTCGCCCCTATCTCTTCGTTTTCCCCCTACTCGACTTCCTCTAACGTACTTGCCCCCTCATTTCCACCTCGTCCCGACATCCTCTGCTTCACCCCACTCCTTATCTCCTAACCGCACTCTTCCCACCTAGCCCACTCCTTCACCCCTTCACAATTTCCTTACATTGGCCCGCTCTTACTCCTCATCCCCGCCTCAATCCTCCCTTACCACTACTTACCCCTCCCCGCCTTACCCCTCATCCGCCACATTCTTTTCCCGTCTAGTCCTACTCTTCTCACCGCGCCCCGGCTTTCCCGTTCCATAACCCTTTTCTCACATTGGCCCTCACTTACTCGCCTCATCTCAATCTTCCCCGCCTAGTCCCACTTCTCTCACATCACCCCAGCACCTTTCTCACCTCATAACCATTTCCCCTCACTGGGTCGCACTGACTAGCCTCATGCCGGTCTTCCCCTCTACTGCCCCTGTTCTCAACGCTCCCCGCCACCTCCTCACCATTTCCTCACATTGGCCCACTCTTGCCACATCTCAGTATTCCCCACCAGGTTCTACTCTTCTCACGTCTCCCCACCTCAAAATCATTTCCTCATATTGGTCTGCTCTTACACGCCTCATGTCGGTCTTACCCGCCTAGTCCCAGTGTTCCCCACCGACGCCCCGCCCCGCCACGCTGCCCTCTCGCCGTGTGACCGCTCCCATCAGGCAGCGTGCGGCCGCCGGTGGCAGAGCGCAGGAGCCGCGGCGCGCAGTGAACTTTGGCGCGCGGGTTTAAACAGCGGTTTCTCCGACCGGTTCGCCGATAGCCGCCGCACCGCTCTATAATTAAGCTGGCAACTTTCTTCATTACCAGCCGCAGAGGCGAGGGCGCAAGCGGGAGCGCGGGCGGCGGCCGCAGCTGCGACGGCTAATGGAGCGAGCGTGTCCGCTTCGCCCCGCCCCCGCTCCCACCCCCACCCCCGCTCCCGCCTTGTCCTCGCGGTGGCGCTCAGGAGCACGGCTGCGCTGCGGAGTGCTTGCTTCTCGCCGCCCCCGCCACCCCCGCCGCCTAGCCGCCCCCGACTCCAATTTCGCGCTCGCCCCCTAGCAGGGAAAACCGTCCGTCTGCCCGTTACCCTGGCCGTCGAGAAAGAGAGGGTGTTCTCGTACTCGGAAACGAATTAGAACACGATTTGCCTTTTCACAGCGATTCTCAAACGGTTGTTTCAGTTGCGTGCTGTTTCAGTTAGCGTAAGTAACGCGCGTGGTCTCCCACGGTCAATTAAAAGATCTTGAGACTAACAATTTGAATTTCATTATCATTATTCTAAAAATAATTTTACGTATTTCAGTATTATTATCTTAAATGTCCAAATGTTTTCTTGGAATCTACCGAATGGGAATTTTAAATGTTTTTTCGTAAAATGTCAACAAATTTAAAATAACATAGAATGATAACATATAATTAAGTATACGATAATCTGTCATTTTGAACACTTCCTACGTAGTAAACATTATCCTACTAAACAACAACAACAACAAAAAGAGAAAATATAGCATACTTGGTGAAATAAAATCATGTAATACAATGCAATGCGTTAAAACATAAAAACTATATTATTATTATTATTATTATTATTATTATTATTAAATTGATACCTAATGTAAATGTTGAACGAATTTCAAATCATTTTTGGATACTTAAATATTTTTTTCGACACAGAATATATAAATTTCTTTTGGTTTTTCCGTCACAATTTCTTTGCGTGTAATAACTAATGTTTAAACTGCAAATTCCGTGAAATTCAACAAATGTAATGACGCTGACATGGTTATAGAATATGAGTTTATGAAAGGCATGAAACACCTCTTAGCGTTAGGGGATTTCACTTGAGGCGGGTCTTGGAACGTTTCGTGCTTTGCTTCTTTGAATGTATATTCTATAGGCGAGCACGAACAACCCATCAATTTTTCCTACGAAGCTCGGCGAGTAAACTAGATTATCAAGGAAGCAGCTGTAATATAACTCTTGGCTCCAGCTTTGAAATTATATTCTTTCGCATGATTAAACCTCTCCCATATATCTCTTGAAACGAAATTTTCGTTTCATTTAGCCATTTTTCTTTTGCAATGGAGTCGTAAAGGTTTATCATGGAGCGAATGTATACATATCTAAATTTAAGCATATGTCTACAATTTATAAAAGACGCTTCTGTCTGCTTGTCTGGTGTGGGATTATTAAAGGTATGGAGTGGTTCTGTGATGTATAGCCCTACGGTGAGTAATGTGCGCCAAATGGAGGTTACTAACGGCGAGCACAAGTTGCCAACCTCGCAAAAAAGTGTGCCTTGCCGTTCGTACAGGTGTGAAGATATCCCTGTTTTTGTAAATTAGTAGTTTTTAATTTTTGGGACATCGGTGGCAGCTGTGAGATTGACAACTAGATTTAAGGAAATAAGAATTTACATAAGCACAAAATATAGGCCAATAGTGCTTAAGATACCAGTCTGGTTTACATCAAACAGTAGCCTATAGACTCGACCTTCGATTCCCGGTCCCATCTACAAAAAGAGAAAATTACGAAATTAGTTATTCCCATCACTGCTTACCCCCCGATGACGCAGTATCAATTGTTTCAAGAGTGTAATGAACTTGTAAATGTAATTAATGTAAGTAATGTATTATTTTTCAAAAAGGTGTTTCTCTTTAGTACTTCAATTATGTCATTCTCTGGTTGTAAAATATTAGCCTGATAATTCACGATCTCCATTTTAGTAACATTAATTTTGTAACGTCAGTGACATCTGACTGTGAATTTAAGTGACAAAATTTTGACTCAAGTGGTAATATTTTTAATGACAATGTAATTCCTGAGAAAATTTGAGAAATTTCTGGGTGAAAACATGAATTTAGCCAACAACGAATGTATTTAACTAATGTCTTTGTAGGTTTTTTGGTGGTGCAAATGTCCATCGCCATATGTGTTTCATGTGGTGCAAATGTTCATCACCGGATTGATTTACCTTGTAGAAGAATCCATTATTTCAATCACTGCCCATTAAAATGGCCGGCGCCCGAGCGGCCACAGCAAGGTGCAGACACCACAGTTGTGCGAAATTGCACAGCTTTGCTCCACGTGATAAGCAAGCAGTCAGTCTCGCGCCTGAAGGACATATATACAGCCACAGTGGCTGTAGTTCGTTCGACATCGAAACATTTTCATTAATCGTGCTCTTCCAACAATTCCATGGGTCGCCCTGACGCACAGATAATCAACGAGCAATCCGTTATCACGAGTGCAAGTGGAGGGTTTGCAATTTGTTACTCAGTCGTATCCGGTTCTGGCGCGGGTCCGTGTGTTTTCACCGTCGAGTCAGAATTATCCAAACGGTCTTGTTATCCTAACCCTGTTTTAAATTCTGTTCTAGAATTAATAAATTTACAAATAACTACAATGTTTTATTTTCAAATTTAAACAATAATTCAAAATCACATTTAATTCCTTACCTCCAAAATCCTTTCAATATCCTTAATCTTACTAGCTACCACTTTCCAATAACAATATTTTTTTCTTTTAAAATAACCATCAGTTGCTGAATAGCCCCTGCGACAACCTCTTCAATACACATTAATTTTCCTTTCAAACAAAAACTGATATACATGACCTCTATCATCCGCAACTTTTTAATTAAATAACAGGTGGGTCTCAAAATTCTTATAATGCACACTTGTCAAATTACGTTTTTGTTAATGTAAGTTTTAATGTGAAAATATTTTATTACATAAAATTGTACATGACCTTACAATACGATGCTTATGATACACAAGAAGAAGTATATCAATTTTGTCTTGGCAAGCTTTAAAGATTTTAAACAAATAATTAGCTAGTAAATTAAATCTTATTCTGATACAATTTTATAAAACTATTTTTTCAGTTATTGAACGTAACGAGAAAAATTGACAAATGTGGCACGAGTTGAGTAACTGAAAAAATACAAAGATTTTAATAATTAATTTAATGGGACATTTTAATAATATTATTCTAATCCTGCTCGTGAAGTACTTTGTTCTAAAAGGTGCTACACTTTCACTGTAATGTTTTCACAACTCATTACAACGTGTGGCATTGGTAACAACTCCAAACAATATTTGACAAGGCGTATGCTTATCACAGCGGCCATGTAGCGTACATGTTTTACCAGTAGCAAATAATCAACAAAGAAAATTTTCTGCAACCACAGTATACTATACGTTCATCAATAACTACTCTTGTGTGTCCTCATTGATCTTTTCAAAAGACATTGTCGTACAAATATATCAAAAATATCAATCAAAGGTTTATTAACAAGTGACCTTTAGGATTGACAACCAGTGCTCCCAAAGTCAATATAAAATTACAAATCTGTTAATTGGTCAGGTAGGGCTTTCAGAAAATGATTATTGAATGATGTAAGGAACTAAACGGCGTAAATGTTCTTATTTACAGCAAGTAACTGTTCAGAATAACTGTTTCTTTTATGGAGGAAAGTGATTGCGGTACAATTGTTCTAATTACATTGCAATTAATGTAAATACAATATATAATTATCATTTAGAAATCATCTTCGAGCACGTATATGTTACATTTTATGTACCGTAAATTTAAGTTTAGTAAATGTGTTCAACAATTTTCTTTTGAACCATCCCTCCCATTCCTACATATACGAGTAGTACTCAAATATTTCAGTATTTATTGTAACAAAATTAATTTTGTATTGTGAATTGCATTTTCTCACAAACCTAGAGCTCTAGAGACGATACAGAGGTACGCACATAATACAAAACAGGCATACTAATTATTTTGGCGTTTTCAAACGTCCGCATGCATTTGAATTGAAGGAGCCAAGATTAGTTCACGACGGTTCAGTAAGCTAACCTCTAAAGCGTCGAAGATGGCAATTAATGACTTTAGTCAAGTACTTAAATCATTTTCTCTCCAATTCTGCAATTTCTTCTGCTGATCTTCTTTCTCATATATCTTCCTCTGGAATATCTTCATTTCAATTTTTTCAGTCTGTTTATTGCGTTTGATTCAGTAGGAAATTTCCCAATCAACTTTTTTAAACTTCATTTCGTTCTCCTTTTTCTTTTCAGTCAATAGTTAAATTTCCTGGTTTTCGACCCACCAGACCGGAACATTGTATTCCGCATTTGCGTCACGCGAACTTCCTCTCCTCTACAAGTGTAGCGGGATCTCAGGAAGCGCCGAGCGCGCTGTCCGCAACCCTGCGCTCTCTTTACGACTGATCTGGGGAGCAGAACGGTCTCGCTGCTGAGTTTTCGAGCAGCCAACGGAGAGTTTACGAAGTGAATCCAAGTACAAGCAGAATGCATCTTGCGTAGCGAGCCACAGCCCAGAGAAAGAGAGAGAGGGAGAATCGCGGACTGAATTTTGATAGTTTCTCTCTGGAGTGGAAGCAAAAGAACGTCCTGTGGAGCAAGTTGCCATTGTCGCAACTTCTCCGTGCTGTTTGGAGATTTCTCTCGCTGGTTCAGTTACTGCAGTCATCTGTATGCGTTTCAGACAGGAAGGTTGCTGACTTGGAAGATAATTCAAGAACGGGGAGGTGTTAATAACAAACTAGCATGCGCATAAGTAAGAATGACGTAGCTTCCCACCAACTTTTCTAAGGACTCATTTAAAGCGAGTCCATTTTTTAAAAGCGTAATACAAGTGGATGGTATATGCAACAAGTCAAGCGTTACGAATACTGTTACAATCTAGTTGTTTAGCTAAATAACAAAGATTTTCTCGTATCTGTTGTGTGAAACGATTAAAATTTTATTCCAATTGCAATTCCAATATTTTTGCTAACATTCGCAAATCTTACTACAGGTAACTGCTTTGAAAACGGTTCACTATGTATATTATTTACTTTCTGTAATTTGGAACACATTGTATGCATATAGATAAGTGGGTTTAGCATTATTTAATTTATTTATTTAAATGATATTCAGTAACATACGTTGTCATATCAATAATGCTCAAATGTTTTTTTAGCTTCAACTACATTGAGCCTTGCGTTAATTATTGAATAATTCTCTCAATATTAAACAAATTGACGAAAATAGAATTTGCATCCCAATTAAGCAAGTATTGAGTTTTCCCCTGTAATATTATTATTTATATTATGAGGAGTTTTTAAATCACGCGTATATTTTTCACATTGTGTTTGATTTTTCGGTCTCCCTAATACCTTAATTGAAATAAACCGTTAAGAATCAATGAAGGACAAAATCTCTTTTCGTATTAAAATTGATGGGAAATATTAGGAGTGGTTTTAAGAAAATTTTATTTGGGCGTTTTTGTAAATGCAACGTTTATAATTGCTTATTTACTCGCAGAAATGCGTACTTACTCTCGAAAATGCTTTAATTCCCTCGAAAACATGATATATTGAGAAACTTCACTGATCGAGTGGTGTTAATACAGTACGTAGTTTCTCGGTGCTATTTTCACCCAAAATTACGAAGAAAGTACTCAAATTTTCGAAAAATTAGGCATCGCCTTATTTCAAAATTTATCTTTAAGGAACAGATATCATTAAGGGAAAAATCTCTATCTTTAATATTTTAGTTGTAGGAAAAAACTTGAACTTTTGCAATTTTCGAAAAATCAGGGTTATCAATGCATATAAGGCCTGGATCACCTCTTAAACGTCGTTAACACTATCCAGCAACCAAATCTAATAAAAACTACGAAGCCATTTTTTTTTGAAAATTTGGAAAATATTCCAAGAACTTCATATAAAGTACCCCCAAATATTGAAATTTCGGATTCAAATTTGCAGGGCCGCAGCCAAATAAAAGATGCGTTTCAAATTCTCAAGGTCTTAAGTTTCATCAGATCGATCAGAAAAATCCTTTTAGGAAACAATACTGCGTACGCTTTAGGCGTTAGTATTACTCACAGATATGTAGATGAATAACCGAACGTTTTAAAAAAACACGTGTTTGCAGCAAGGGACTCCAAAACGTGTACATCAGACAAAATTTAGGCATAATTTTGTTTCTGCTTTACGTAAATTTATCGATATTACATATACAAAATAGTAAAACATACATACGTTTTCATGATAAAATTCAAAGTATTAACAATACTCATATGACTGCGAATAAGAAAATAATCTTACTTTGTAATGTAATAGAATGTATTTTATTTTAATAATACAAAAAACGTTTTGAAGAAATCCAGATTATAAAACTGATTTATTTCCTGATTTTTCTGCTTCGATGTATATACGTTCTATTGAAGAAATGTAAGGGGGCTAACAAGATATGACTTGTCTGCTCATTTATTATATTACATTGTAAATGTACTACAATTTTTTTTTTTTAAATCCGCCTCCTTGTATATCAGAGGTTATGAAAATGAACTAATGAAGACAATTGTATTGTTTCTTCTTAATTTTGAAAAAAGGCACTTGCATAGTTTTCAGTTTTCTTATAACTACTAAATCGTGGAAACATGGTAGATCGTACAATATTGACCTCACTACATTATGTGACGCCCCGGCCAACATGTACCTTACATCTGCTGGAGGCATTGAGAGCCTGTTTTAGCGTAGCGCAACCTCAACATGAGGGATTGAGCGTTGTACACAGATTTCCGGCGCGGGTTCGCGTTGTGCGGAGAGGGGTGCCTGCGGCGCTCGCGCGCGTGGGGGTACACCGACCCCTCCCCCCCCCCGAGGGGCAGGAGGGGGAGAGCGCACTGCGGGGGCGGTGCAATGGATCCGAGCGAGGGTGGCGGGAGGGAGGGGGCGCACGCGACCGCAAAGCACGGCCACGGGGGAATGGGCGCGAAGGGCCGTTGAACAGGAACGGAAGGTAGAATACAAGGGTAACGTGGCGATCACAGATGTTAATAATACGAAAAAGAGGGTAACGGAAGTGAATCAGAGGATATGTGTTTGAATAACCCTCATCTCTTCATTTTGAAACAGAATGTTTAATACTTTTCACTTGTAAATTAGAGATGTGGAATTATTTTAGTATGCGGAAGAAATGACTTTCAGAAAACCTACAAAAATATATGGATGTGTCACATTCATTTTTAGCAAGAAGATTCAATTTAATCCTCTTTTTAAGATAGAATTTACTTATTAAATTCCCACGTAAAGACCTGAGAAGTAGAAAGCGTGCCACACATGTCTCAAGAGTGTAGCTTTGATATACAAAAATGTCCAAATTCTTCTCTCTAAGTTCACGTTCTCTAAGTGTACGTGTTTCCAATATTGTTATGATTAGCTCCTCACTCCCGAGTGCTAGAAACCTGCAAGGTAGGAAAGTACAGTGTACTGACTCCCACTAAAATGAAGCTGAAAAGAAGATAGAAAGCAGGTTGTATCATTGCATATCTAGGACAATACGTTGATGACAGTGCAATAGCAGATTTTGGAACATAAATGATATCTTTAGGATGTATTTAATTTCATACATGTACAACACGAAACATGATTTGAATACGTGGTTTTAATTTTTCAAATAAATGTATTCACGTTTTTTTTACACTTTCATATTCATTTTATATGCTTGGTCATACAATACTTTTTACTCACACGTTGCTTGAATGCAAATTCTGACCACCGTTGTGAAATAAGCAAATCGGAATAGCCCGCCGCGACCAGCCAGAACCCGCAAGTGGCGTGAGATGCCCGCAGGTCCCGCGGCGGGCGCTCCAGCGCAGAGCTCATTTGCAGGCGGCGTGACGGGGCGGCCGCCACGGCAGCGACGGGAGCGCCCGCGGCGGCCGTTCCGCGCATTTTTCTCCGCCGCCGCCGCAACCGCCTCTGTCCGCCCACGCGGCTGAGACGCGCCGCTGCATTTCTCAACCGCTTTTTGGAGGTGGCGCTGGCGGCGGCGGCGGCGAGGGGCGTCGGTGCCGACGGCGGCGTGCGGCCCCCGCTGACCTGCGAGTCGTAAAACCCGGAAGATAAATCAATGTCCGACGGCGGTGACTACGGAAAAACTTCTAGCGTCTCGCTGGGCAGACGGGGCGCGGGAGGCGGCGGCGGCGGCGGCACAGACTCCGGAGTCGCGCGAGTTAAAAATGATTCGGCTGATCCTGCCGTTGCTGCGGCGGTCCGGGCTTCACTTCATGGCTCGCTGCTCATCCGTCACAACCAGTCTCAGCTCTTCCTTCACCTCGTGTTTCCTCTTCCTATTCTCTTTCCATTGCTGTTCTCTCTTCATCCTTTCCTCTTCGTTCACCACTTCTCATCCTCCTCTGTGGGTCCAGCTACTTCTCCACCACCTATTTTCGTTCTTCCCCTCCTGTGCATCTCTGCTATACTCTTCTCTTCCGTGTGAAATACTTTTATTACTTTTTATCACTCCCGCACTTTGCATATCCACACGCTCGAAAGCAGTTTATTTTTTATTTCATTTTTTCATTATCTATTGACCAAGGGTCGTCATTTAATGGTATTTTTTTATCTATTTACCATTGCTATCTGTTCTTCTACATTTGTGTTTAGCTAACATTTCCGTGCGTGTGAACTCGATTTTTGTGAATAGTGTAAAAACCTTGAATAATTTAATAAAGTACAAACTCTATTTGAATTTATATTTGCACTATTTTAATATCTTTAATTATTTAGATTGTTCCCGTTTTTTTTAATTTTATCATATTTTCTTAAAAAGTAAATAGTCACTTGAGACACTGACTTTGTGAAAATGAATTAATAGAACTTTTTACCGAATAATTGCAAGAATAAACTCCAGTCTGAATAATACGTATTCGAGCGTAAAGATCAGTTCAAATTGTGATAATCTAGGCAATTCTTTAGCACAATTGATGGATGATAACTATATTATTACGGAAGTCGATGAATCGAGTATGTGAGACGACACAGTGTATTCAACTACCAACCTTCTGATCATATGTAAAGGAGTAAGAACTAGTAATAAATAAAAACCAAAATAAAAACCTAGAACTGTAATTATATAGTAACCCGATTAAGGAAATAAGGGCATTGATAAAGTAATTATAAATGTAGAATTTACATTTTAGTAGGTGCAACATAAGTCACTAAGTTATAATGAATGAGTATGTGCATTTTGTTTAATCGAGTCTATGAGGGTATTCACCACTTTACGTTTTAAATATATTCATGAGAGCAATCTGTACTTCATGCCGACAAATGTACTTCAGATTTAGCTGCAGTTTTTATTCCCTGAGAATTGTGCGAGTGACATTTCTCACCCAACACAAAACAGTACAAAAGCCGTAACGTTCAGATTGCATGTTTGAAAAGATGTAAGACTGTCAAAGTTGAGATATCTTTTGCCATATCAGAAAATGGTCACGTTACAGTCGTTCTGGACGCGTCGCTACTTGCAATCAAATGCCGCCACTTCCTGAGATGAAATCTCTAAAGGTGAATTACGAGGCAGTGCCCTGCGAATCACGCAACGGGTGGATTTGCGACACTGGACGTGCGTGCTGCGTAGATTGGTTGCGTGAGGTTATTATAGCGTATGTGTGCGTGTCGTCGGCGGTCCGCTTCGCTGCTTAACCCCAACTGCGTTTATCCCCGCTTTTAGACGGAACGGTTCCTTAAGTTTTATCAGCTGTCGCACAAAAGGTTCCGGATCCGCCCTGCGCCTAAGTGGAAGCTTCAGTGAAAACAAAGTTCAGGAGCAGACTAAAAGCCATACGGTCACCATCAAGAAACTTCGTGATCACTTGTCTTTAGGGGATGTGCGCAAACTAAAAATACGGGACCACCTCCGCAGGTAATGGTGCTTTCGAAACGACGTCCGGGGACATGAAGCGGTATTGTGTCTTCATTATACTCAATACCCCATTGTCTCTGTCGCAAGTCCGCGCGCCTCGTTGAAGCTACTAGTAAACATCGCCGGGAGCGGCCCCGTAAGCCGAAGGGCGTGTCGTTGAGCAGCGCGCGAGAGTAATGCGCGGCCGGAAACGCGAGGCTTCCCTTTGGCGGGCCCGGCGCAGTCTGCGAAGACGTAAAAGCGCCATAACCACCCATCTCCATCAGAGCCGAAAGGGCCCCTGAACGGCTGCTGCGCCGGCGACGCTTACGCCGACGCGTCGGGCGGCTTTCGAGACGCCGCGCCGGCGGCTGCGCAGGCGCCGGCGGTAGAGACGGCGGCGGCGGCGGCGGGGGCAGAGGAGGTTGTGTGAAGGTAGAGGTGAAGGATGAATGAGAAGCGGGAGCGGAGACTGTTGCAAGATGTATCTGTGAGCTGAGGTTGTTGCAAAGGGGAAGGCGAAGGAGGTATTGGAGGTGGAAGTTGAGGCGGTTATGCAGGCGGAGGTTGTTTTGGAGGTGGAGAAGGAGGCGGAAGTGCTGGTACGGGCGGAAATGTCGCAGCAAGTGAAAATGTATGTGGAGGATGACGCAGTTGGTTACGAAGTGGCGGTTTTGAAGCTAGAGACGTTGGTTACCTGGTGACGGAGGAAAAGGTTGTTGCGTAAGCGAAGGTGGGTTTGGAGGCGAATCAGAGGTAGACGTGAAGATGGAAAAGAAGACAAGAAGGCCAGTACGAAGAAAGAGCGAGTCCGAGAGCGAGCGAGTCCGAGAGCGAGCGAGTCCGAGAGCGAGCGAGTCCGAGAGCGAGCGAGTCCGAGAGCGAGCGAGTCCGAGAGCGAGCGAGTCCGAGAGCGAGCGAGTCCGAGAGCGAGCGAGTCCGAGAGCGAGCGAGTCCGAGAGCGAGCGAGTCCGAGAGCGAGCGAGTCCGAGAGCGAGCGAGTCCGAGAGCGAGCGAGTCCGAGAGCGAGCGAGTCCGAGAGCGAGCGAGTCCGAGAGCGAGCGAGTCCGAGAGCGAGCGAGTCCGAGAGCGAGCGAGTCCGAGAGCGAGCGAGTCCGAGAGCGAGCGAGTCCGAGAGCGAGCGAGTCCGAGAGCGAGCGAGTCCGAGAGCGAGCGAGTCCGAGAGCGAGCGAGTCCGAGAGCGAGCGAGTCCGAGAGCGAGCGAGTCCGAGAGCGAGCGAGTCCGAGAGCGAGCGAGTCCGAGAGCGAGCGAGTCCGAGAGCGAGCGAGTCCGAGAGCGAGCGAGTCCGAGAGCGAGCGAGTCCGAGAGCGAGCGAGTCCGAGAGCGAGGGAGAGGGCGAGGACGAGGGCGAGAGCGAAGGCGAGGTAGAAAGCAAGGGCGAGTCTGAGGGCGAGAGCTGGGGCGAGTTCGAAGGCGGGTCGACAGAGGTGAAGGTGGTTGCAATGACGGTTGCAAAATGTTGGTGAAGGTTTAACTGGCATTAATGACACTGGCAGTTGCGTGGGCATTACCCAATCCACAACATGATCACAGTTTTAGAAGCTCTTTATCTTACGAGTTGCCTAGTAAGCTTTGTAAATTAACCACGTAATGACTACATATTAACATAATGAAGAGAGACAGACATCAATGCAGATATTGTAGACCAGCAGTACCCTTATGATGATAGTTATTTATAAAGAATAAGAACTAATTACTTTGAGGAGTGATATTCATTCACATTGTAGTCTTTTTCCAATCAATTATTGTTATGTTACAACTAGTGGTGCTACAGAATGGCACAGACTTTCCCGTATTAGTTTTCTATTTTCTTGGGTCTTCACTAGCAATTCGGTATTGCCACATACTCTTTCTTGCCAGATACCATCTATCACCGCCAAAAGTACATTTTTTTGTCATTTTCTAAATTTTTCGGTTTCCTATTGGTAGAACGAAAATATTAATTTTAGAATATTAAAGAACACAAAAACCTAGCCGTAAATAGCAATTTTCTTTTAAAATTATGTGCCGTTTAAGAGAAAATGGCGTTTTAGCGCTACTAAAAATTCTGAAACTCATTTTCACAGAAAATGATTGAGTTTTCAAAATATATTATTTGAAGTTATTTGAAGCACTTACACTCACAAATATAATAATGTTTATAAATTGCTCGTAATGTGCATATTAAAGATGTGAGAGATCTTTCAAAAAAATTACAATTATGTAATTTTTGAAAAAACAAAAAAATAACTCAAAATAAACTTTACGCTATACTAAAGAGTGTAATTAGCACTATCCGTTACAAAAGTTTCAAGAAAAAATTGCAGCCATATACGAGAAAATGGCGTTTGAGCATTTCTCAAAATGCCGAAATTTGAGCTACATTTCACAGAAAACGGTAGTGTTTTCGAGAAACTTTACTTGACATTATTTAAAGCATATATACTCGTAAATATAATAATGTGAAAAAATCGCAGATAATATAAATATTAACGACGTGAGAGACAAGTAAAAACATTTACATTTTTGTAATTTTTGAAAAAACCGACCGATATACCAAAATGCCTTTTATGAAATTGATAGAGTACATTTACCACTATCCCTACCAAAAGTTTAAAGAAAAAATTTGGAGCCGTTTTTGAGAAAATCTTGTTTTGGTAATTTTTTTAAAATTGTACATATTGCACGCAATATTGCACGAAAACTACTAAAATTTTGAAAAACATTTACATGGCCTTTATTAAAGAACTCAATATGCAGAACAAATTTTATTTGAATAAAAAATCTCTATCTTCAATTTTGTAGTTGGAGAAAGACGCCGAAAAAAATTCAAACTTTCACAATTTTCGAAAATTCAGAGCTGTACGTGAAAATCAGACCTATGCCATGTTAAAAAGTGTATTTTACTCTATTCATACAAGAAATTTAAAGAAAAAATTTGGAGCCGTTTTTTAAAAAGTTTGAAAATCCCCGGGGGACTTCCGCAAATTTTGAAGATTCTTTTTCAAAATCTCAAAGCTTCGACTAGAATCAGATCGACCGGGGAATATTCATTTTGGAAGAAATCGTACGTATGGTTTAGGCGCTAGCAATGTTCACACACGGAAAGACGGACGGACGGACGGACGGACGGACGGACGGACGGACGGACGGACAGACGGACGTTTTCCTTTCAATTGGGTTTTCGGTATCAAGGACCTAGAAAACAGGGTTTCTGGCTACACCACGTGTTAGGGGATTTTTTTCTTAATTTAGCAACTGCTTTTATCCACTTATTCGTTTTCACGGCCCGGCAATTAATTTTTTTCCGCCGAAAATTGGCCATTTTTTCGCTCAGCATTACATAACTTTCCATATACTACGTATATCACTCCGTGTATACGTACGTATACGGGAAAGTAAAAAATTAAATAGACTTACACTGTAAACTCCGTTATTATTTGCATTTGAAATTATTACATCATCCATTGGAGAAGAATTCATTCGCTTGTCACAGTTAAAGGCATAAAATAGAACAGTGTAGGAATATTATGACAGTTTTCTAAAATCCTCCTTCAACCCTTCCAAAATCCTCCTCGAATTCAGTGAGAATATCGTTTAAAGAATATCGAGACTGTGGAATTATTTAAAAAATGAACCTTTTCTCCAAAAGGGATGGCAGTTTAGTAGGTGGTCTCCCTCACTTAGACATCATACATCAGACTTATCATTATTCCTAAAAGGGCCAGATCTCATTAACAACTACAAATTACAGACAGTAATACCTTACTCTGATACTCAGATATGCTGATAGTCCGATATGCGTAAGGTTTTGATTCTTGGTCAATTTGCGAATAGAAGAACGCTGATACCTTTCAAGTGGATCCATATTTCAATGCTTACCACCAACTGACAACGATGAATTGCGTTACAGCAATAATATTTTGAATGGAATATAATTAATATTGC
Organism: Acheta domesticus; assembly: GCA_031308135.1. NCBI lineage: Eukaryota > Metazoa > Arthropoda > Insecta > Orthoptera > Gryllidae > Acheta > Acheta domesticus. The sequence goes on along the minus strand of JAHLJT010009419.1, from coordinate 30,919,946 downwards.
GCAAAATTAGAAGACGGTATCAATGTATTTAATCATTATTCATTCATAAAGAAGTTTGAAACCATGTTAAAAAGATTTCTGTGTTCTCTCCTGTAGACTCTTTTCTCAGAAGATCTTTAGGCATCCGACGAGGTTCATCCGAATGGATCTGGAACCGACGTCAGAGGTACGTGCCTTCCTGGGTTCTCCGAACCCTACCTCCCGGCCTTCCGCGGTCGCGGCCCACGAACTCCCTCTCCCCTTCCCCTCCCCCATTCCCCCTTCAGCCACGGAGGGGGGCGTGGTCGCAGCCTGGCGAACCTTCTCCCCCCCCCGCGGAGGAGGCATGGGTTGCGGCGTTGGCGACGGCGCCCTCGAATCAATACGTAGGCATATCGAGGCCCCCGATATTCAATAGGCGAACGCCTCCGCTCCGCGCCTCCCGCCCCCCGCGGAACAAGGGAGGGCGTCAAGGGTGCTTATTTGTGGGAGCGCGGCGCAGCGTGGCTTGGCGTGGCGCGGCGCGGCGCGGCAGTGCTCTCGACGGGGGCCGAAGCCCGCACCCGCCGCGTCCAGGGATCCGCGTCGAGGCCCTCGCGCCCCGTCCAAGTGCTCTGGAGCTTAACTCGCCGCGCGCATCGGGGTCAAGTGCTGCCTCCCGCCGCCGACGACGAATCCTGCGGGCCGGAGTCGATCTTTTATGCTTCGCACGGCGCGGCCGCCGGCGATTTCCAAGCCCCGATCGCTATCTGGCGCCGCTGAAGGGAAGCTGCCTACGCGTCGCCCGCGACCTTCGGCTCCATTCAAACGGTCGTTTTGAGGGCGTTTCGCGCTATTTATGCACAGTCACAGTCGGAGCTTTTTTTACGGTAGGGTGCAGTGCTTACGTTCTCAACACGGGTAAATTATGATGAGTAGTACAAACTTATATTTCGTATGTTCGTGTACGCAAACATTACACATGAAACGTTTGCACTCTAAGAATTATACGACTTCCACAATTTCCTGTTAAGATATATTAGTTACATTAAGAAGTACAGTTCATAAAACAAATATTTAGAAAACTGAGTTCATGAATTTTGATTACATATTATATTATAGGGGAAACAGTCAAATCCTCTTGTCGCCATTTGTCCGAATTGTAGAATTTTAATAACAACAGTTATATTAATATAATTATTTAGAAATGTCCTAGAATATTATATTTATAATCAAAATGTGACTTACACCAGTTATTTTGTCGCTTTGCTTTTTGTTCAAATTCAAAATTGAGATAATCTCTTGAAACGATGGAATAGACATTCCGCGTTTCTTATATGTACGTCGGGTTGCCTATGCCAATGCAACGTTTAGGGTGACGTGTAGCCATCGTTTTGTTGCTAATCAGCATTTTACTAGCACTCATTGCAATTTAACTTATATGAATACTTATCTTGCCATAAATTTGACGCATTTTTTTCTATATTTTTTAAGGGGTGTGTAAAAGTAAACGACAAAATTGTTTAATGCGAATGTATGAGAACGAATACTGGTGTTACAGCATTTATGGCAGGTTTACGAACCGACTTTGACATTCACTTTCTGTACCGCATGTGTACTTCTCTTCTCCCCTCCACTGCCCGTCCACCCCCTCACTCCAGCAGTCTCTGTTGCCGCAACGGGCGGGTGGCGGTGTCGTGTAGTCCTCGCAGCGCGATTACCTGTCCGACGGCCGCAGCGTTTCGCACGCGACAACCCCTCGCCGGCTCTCTCGCTGCCGGACACGCACCCCCTCCCACCTCACCCCCACACCACCCCCAATCACCTCGACGCACACCGGCCGAATGTAGCTCACACCGACTGAATGTAGCATAGCCGCCGTCTCTGCAACGACACTCACTGGGTGGTTCTAAGTTTCGACTCCCGTCGGTGACTCATTTTCAACGTAGAATATGTAGGTCGGATTCAGCCGCGGTCTGGAGAAGAATTCTAGCGACCAGCTGCTCTGACTGACTGAAGTAACAAGGCTAACTGGCTCATCGATTCGAAGGAATGCGAGTTCGACTTTCGACAGTCTTACATGTTATTCCTTATCTTCCCTTTGCGTGTGTGCGTTTTTGCTAAGTATTTCGCGTTCAGCAAACTCTGGGTTGAAGGGTCCCACAAATGTGTTAGCGTCTTTGCGTCACGTGGCATTTGGGTGAAGCCATTAATTTTTGTCTTTAATTGCAAATTAGAGACAAAGGAGTGCAAATTATTATTTTGTATTAAAATTATATTACATCAACGCCTGTGGTTACTAATAGAACACAATAGGTTTTTTATTTGCTTCTTAACGGAATAAAATTTTAAGATTCAGAGTGAAGCAAGCAAGTCAAATATAAGGCTGTCTGCAAATTTCTCCATTCAGTTATTTTTTGCTCTGTCAACAGGAGCTCTCGAACTATCTTAAAAAGTGTAAATGAGAAAATATACGTATTGTTTCTGATCTAGTTTGTTTATTATATGGAACAGTGCATAAGGTATATGCTCAGGGTAGTTATCTGCATGTATTATTTGTCAAAATTATACCGAATAGACGACTTCATTAACGTTTTACGTCTTGCCCAAGATAAGTGCATTTAAAGTTCAGATCATTTATTTGAGTTTGAATGGCAAGCATGTGAAATTTTATCTCGACCATTTAGAATCTTGTCCTAATGGAACTTTTTATAGGGTCACTGGGATACAGCGGCGGTGCTGGCGGCAGGCGGTGGTGATGGTGATGGTGATGGTGATGGCCCGAGGGAGCACTGCAGACGGGAGAGGGGCACACGGCACGAGGGACGGCAAAAACCAGCAGAGGGCGTGGTACGCTTCTCTGACGACCAATCAGATTACACTACATAAACATGAACTTGGCTATTAGTGCGTTCAAATGTCAAATCAGCGGTTTTGTGAAGCGCTCGTTGGAGTAAAATGGAATTGATCGCCTGTGTTCCCAATTTTTTTATTGATTTACGAGTTTCCAGCTCGCAGCGCAGAGCAAAAACTATTGCACAAAATGCGTTATCCGCCTAAATAATTCATCAAAGGTAATGAACGCGTGGTAAAAATATCAACATGTCATTTCGTAATGATTTTTGAAGTGGTTGGCACATTGTTAAATTGGGAAATATTTTCGATTGTTCCCTCGGGTAGATTTACGACCGTTACATATTGGCTCCCTAGGCGAATTTGAAAACAACCAACGTTCCATAATGGATGCTCTTATTGAATATTAAAATATAATAATAAATCATAATAATAATTCTGCGATGTCTGCGTTTAGGATGTCCGCGATTTGTTGCGTAATGAACAGCACTCTCTGCATTGGATATGAATTCCAAATGCGTACAGTCGTTGCGAGTCCATGTTCTGTTAGCAGTCGCTTCTGGATATAATCGTATTCTCTTTCAGTTTTCTCACAAAACAGAAGTTTTCAGTTTTTTAGGGTGCAGATGCGTTCATTTCTCTTAGGAGAACTACGATGCGTTTTTAGGAAAATTCAGCCACCTTCCCGTACTTATCTTCTCTTCATTGCCTCTCAAGGATATTCTCTTCCGTTAATGAACATTTTTGTAATGTTATAAAAATTGCAAACACTTCAATGACGTAAAAATATCTGGAAAAATTTCAGAGAAATACACGAGTTATAAGATAAAATTTATGTGGAAATTTTGTTAAAGATAGAAACAGTTCTCGCAGCATAATTATAGACTTTAAGAGAAAGAAACAAAGAATAACGTATGAAACATTGAGATTTACCCTAAGGTTGTGTAAATTTCCTTTGTTTATTTGTTTATATAAAAGCGCTAAGCAATTCATTCATCAATAATGGTAATTTGATGATATTGTATATATTCGAATTCGAAATGTTTTAATACACAAAGCAAATGTTGTTGTGAATTGAAATTATAAATATATTTTATGATTATTCAAGCAACATTCAAGTTTGATACACACATGCGACTGATCTACATTACTTTATTTCTTAAAAAAGTAATCGTTTCGAAATAAATAAATTTAAAATCTTTTATAGGAATTGAACGTAAGAAGTGGAGTACATAATATTTGATATTGAAGTGAAGTAAAATAAAAAAGGTGAATAGGAGAGATCGGAAACACTTAAAAAGAAATCGAATTGTGTTAGAGACAATAGAATTCCGAGTACGGTACATTCGGAATGAAATGGTTCCTATGGAAGGACCATAGAAGACGTGAAATAAAGGGGTTCCGGTGCTCGCTGTGGGGACATGAGCGCAGGTAGAGCGCGAGCCCTTGCAATCGGGCTCCGCCGACACGAGCGGCGGCGGCGGCGGCGGTGGCGGCGGTGGCATGCGGTTAGGGAGAGGGCGGCGCCGGCTGCGAGCATGTCGAACCGGCAGCGGCGCGGGCCAGCCACTGGTTCAGCGGCGGCTGCGGGTCGGGCGGGCCACGGGCGGGGGCCACGACACGAATACGGCCGCCGCCGCCGCCGCAACCCTCCCCGCCCCCACCACCCTCGGGGCGACGCCAGCTGTCGAGCACGCACCTGCGCCGTTCCCCGCCCCCTCCGCCATCACCGCCCCCCCCCGCCCGGCTCACTCCTTCGCCGTGCGGCCTCATAACACCGGGTTATTCCCTCGGAATAGAAAACAAGGCGCGTCCTACGCCTCGCAGCCAACTCACAATAAAGGAATTTCATTTACATACCAATTTTACGTCGGAGGACATTTTTCGTTTAATTTGATCATCCGCTCGCCCTAATAACGGCCGCTGCCGCTTGGGGCGCCGCGGGACCGGCGCGCGGGCGCTCGGCCGCGTTCTCAAATCTGCTTTCGGATTAATTCGGAACGAGGACGGGCGTCCCAGGGTACGCACGAGCGAGGCGAACGAGAGGACGAGAGTAACATGAGCGAACGGCCGTAGCCCCCGCTGCGGAGCACTCGTGTGGGCTGCTAATTAAATATGTCCGGGCGTAATTGAATGAATAGGCAGATGACTTGTCATAATGAGTGCCTCTATTCGTAATGAACGAGTTAGCGGGGAATAAGGGAGTGATTCTCCGAACTGTGTGCGCGAGCGGGTTGATCCTCTTTTAGCGTTGCGGCTTGCGGGGCTCCCCGGCTGGCCCGCTGCCTGATCAACTTGTTTGCGGAATAATTTCGGGAAGCTGATGGGGTCGTTCAATGCGTATGAGTTGACTATGTTGTTGCCGTACTTGGTGGTGCTGTTTGGGATAAAACTTCGTGTTCGTCCGCGAATACTAATATGTGCTCATTATCCATTTTACAATGTATCATTCATTAATTATGTCGATCATTTTTGTTGGTACTGTTCACAAATTAGTCGCACAATATTGTTTGGTAATATTTTTAGGGTGAACGATGCTGCACTAAAGGTAAATTCATAAATTTGTGAGCCTGCTGTCTAAAAAGGTTGCATGTTCACATGTAATTTTGCTAGAATTGCTCTAATAGTATTTATCAGTAGGTTCAATACACTGAGTTATTATTCAAATTCTTTTCCACATAATTTGTAGCTCATTTGTAAAATGTATAGATAATTTCCAGTAATTTTTAGAAAAAAGACCTTTTATGCAATGTTTTGGGTAAAAATGCAGAAGTTTAATATTTTATGATTTCTTCCATTTCATATTTTCATATTCTGGTTTTCTAAGTATTTATTAAAAATTTGGGAATAATGAGATTTGAAAATTGCTCCTCAGTATCTCAGACAAACTTTTAAATACCAAACAATGAGATTTTTTCCTACGGCTAACATCACCCCTTTTGTATGTTACTTAAATAATAGTGCTGTCGGTTTGTCGTCGAAAATTTTTGTTTCGATAAAGTTCCGTTTCGTTGTTGCTAACTGGCACAAAATTCAATTACGGACACAGTTTTAGTAAGCGGAATCGTATAAATGCAGAAGGATAAAGAAATAAATGTGCCTTCTTTCAATGCAAGTCTTCTTGAGACATTATCTCATTGATCTAATTTACAACACTACTCTAAACAACATCAAACGAACTATACCACGTATCAATGTGAAGCATGTATCTAATTCAAGATCAAATATATTTTCAAATGTTGTGACAAACATATTGTTCCGACGCGAGCTCAATTGAGGTCAACAGCATTAGAGGCGGACGAATGGCCAGGAATAGGGAATGGGGTTTGCACAGGTTTGTGGCCTCGACGATGGCCGCTACTCTCACGACACCATGGCCAAATTGCTATTGCTGCTTCCACCGCCGCTGCCACAACGCCCACAACACCCATTGCCGCCGTCAGCCAAGACACCACTCCCTCACCCACCGCCGCTGCCGCTTTAGCTAAAACCACTCGAGTACCACTACCCTACCGTCACCGTTCCATTCAAACTCGCCATCGCTGGTATTGATTGATAAGTGATTCCGAGTGCGTCTGCTGCTAGACATTAGTCCCAAGTGCAGTGCATGTTCTTTATCGCGGTAGGTGGGGTGATCTTCCCCCGCTGGATAGCGAGATTCGGCGCCGACCTATCCGTCGGTTTTCCCCAATCAGGTGTTTCCCACCAGCATGGTACCATCGAGCTGGGGCAACTCTAATCTCCAAAGTGGTCTCCTGACAAGTGTGGTAGTGTAGTGCATGAAAGTGTGTAAGTAAGTAAGAAAATGAGTAAATAAGCAAGGGCCTAGAATAGGACAAGGAAGAGAAAGAAAAGATCGCTCGCGGTTAGTGGCCCGTTTGTTAGGGTACTGCTCCGGCATTCGCCTGGTGTTGATCGGAGAAACCACGGAAAACTACCGATCAGAGCATTCGGCCGCTAAAATTCCCCCCCAGAGAACGACTGAATTCGACCCAGCTATCTACGTCAGTCACTGAAGTGACCCCACAGCGGGTACTTCCGTCTCTGCCGTGCCTTCCACCCCCACTCACCGCAAGAGCTGCTACCGCCGCCACAGCAACCACCGACACCGTCACCATCCCCAATGGTAGCCTTCACCGCCGCTACCACCGGCATTAGCCCTCCCGCCTCACCGACGCTGCCTCGTCTCCGATTCCGCCCCTGATGCTGCCGCCCCCGCTCCCGCCGCCGCCGCCGGCAGTTCGTGCGCGGTGAGCGCGCGCGTGCGCCGCCGCCAAAGCCGCCGGTGAACCGCACCCTGGCGTGCGTGCGTGCGTGCCCTCCGCGCGGCGATTATCCCCTGGCGCCCCCGCACGGCCCCCGCACGCGCACGCCACCCGAGCACGCGCCGCTGCGACGCACGCCCCCACCCCACCCCACCCCACCCAAGCCGCTTCTCCACGCAAGTCCCGTGCTCAACCGCTGCGCAAACCCGCGCTGCTTACGAGACTCCTGGACTTGCTCGGGGTCACCAAAGCGCTTTGCGTATACGCCGCCACGCTCCGAATTAGGATGCCTTTTTCATTACATAATTTTACATTTTTTCGATTTACACTTCGTCATCAGAATCTTTACAAATCATAGAATACGTATTTACACATTATAGATAGTACTCGATAAAGTTTGCCAAAAATCAAATGTTTCTTGACTTCTTTTTAAAACTAACTGTTGCATTTTTATCGCTTTAATAGGTTTGAAAATAATATGCCTCATAAAATGTACTTTTATATAATCAATATCTCATTTTTAATAAAATACTTAAAATGTACTTTTATTTGCTCCTGTATATCGCAAAATCCTACCAAATGTTTAGAATGAAGGTTGATAATGAAATTTTATTATTAGAAAATTGAGAAATGTGTTACTTGCATTACGCTGCTGTTGCGTTAGCTGTTATTTCCAAACGTTAAAGTGTAATCGTAAGCTTTCAAGTGCGTTGGAGCAAAAAATCAGTACGGTTATAGGCAAACAAAATGTTATTATCTTTTCTCGTGAAAGTATTAACCGAGCAGATCTCCTATGTCGGGGATGTTGCGAGAGTCTTTTTCCGGAATGTTTTAACACGATTCGCCTCTGCTTCCCTGCTTCCTGGTTAAATAACTAGTGTGTCGTGGCGGAGAAGTTCAAACAGTGTCGGTCGGTCCATTCCGTAAATCGGAGGGCGTGTGTGCGCTTTCCTGCCGGCGCGGCGTTTGTGTGCTTTGGATGGCGCGCAGCAGCGTAAGCGCCGAGTTGCAGCCGCCCGCCCGCTCGCCCACTCGGCCGCGCGCGCCCCGGCTCATCCGCCGCCACTCTGCTCGTGGAGCGGCTCTCGCCCTCGCTGCAGACGCAACGCTTTTCCTGCTCCACCCCAGCCCCAGCCCCAGTCTCCACCACAGCCCGCCCCGCTCCCCGCCCTACCCCACCCCTCCCCTGCCCCTCCCCTTTCTCCGCCCCCTGCCCCTCCCCTCCCCCTGCCCCGCCCTGCCCCATTCCCCACCTCGACTCGCTCCCCATTCTGCTTCGTTCACCATCCCATCCCGCTGCCCGCCCCGCCCCGCTCCAACCCCACCCCGCCCTGCCTCCACTCGGCCTAGCCCCTCCCTCCTCACCCCCCTCTACGCCGCGCCTCGCCTAGCCCCGCTCCGCCGCACCCAGTGTGTTCTCGCTCGCCTCATCCAGTATGCTCTACCTCGCTCTACACATTGCAGTACCCCCACTACATTGCATTCCTTCACGTCTCTTATGCCATCAACCCTTAATCGCCGCCCCTAGTGTATTTGTATCAATCCAGCCACGTCTCGCATTACTTGGCCTTGTTTGCCTTTCCGACTTTGTCCTCCCTGCCTTACATTCCCCCTTTCCCCTACTCTACCTTTCATGTCCCACGTTCCCCACTCTTTCATTTCTTCCCCAAGTTCCCCACTTCCCCTGTCGTTCCTTCCCCACGTTCCCCATCCTACCCTTTTTCCTCTGCCCCTTCGCTCCCTCACCTATTCCTCACCCCCTTTCTTGCCCTACGTTTCCCAACCTTCGTGCTCTGCCTGATTTTGCTTTACTCTACACCTCGCATTCTCTTCGGTTTACGTGTCTCCTTGTCCTACATTATTTAAGCCTTGCTCGGTGCCGAGTAGTTCACTCCTCCTACCGCTTTCCCGTTTCACATACTCCCTCCTCAGACCCCACACTTCACCCCCCCGCCTTTCTCACCCCTGCCGCCACCGCGCCATCTCACGTTAACTCGTATCACGCTCTTTCTGCCTCACATTTATCCACATCATTTTTCCTCTGTGCATTTTCCACAGTGTTTCCCCATGCTCTCCTGTCTCATATTCACCCGCTTGTGCTTTAGCCTACCCTACCTAGCTGGACAATGTCCCTTTACCCTGTTCCGCTAGTTTACGTCCATCTGCTTGTGTTACCTGTCCCCAGCGCCTTCCTTCACTGGACCATCCGTTTCGACTAAGCAAAGATTTGGAGCCTGCCGTACTCGCGCCCTTGCGCAGTATCGCACACTGCAAAAGACTTTGCATTAAACCAGTTTCAGTTGACGAAAGCAGAGGTTAACATATTCCGGAGTACGGTGTGGCTCTCGCTAAAAGCGGTTTTTTCTGTACAAACTAGCACCCCCTTTTCCACCAACCTCTCTGTCTTTGTTGTAGGAATAAAGGTGTTAAACGTTTTGAAAAATGTCGGTATTGTTGCAAGCATTGCGAGTTTTTTGCCTATAATCTGGAAGGCTTAATGCACCTTTTCTTGTCTGTCTTACTCTAAGTACTTGAGATTTGTTTTGGAAAGGAAACTACAATCTCGCTGCACTTTTTGATTTAAGAAGTCTCACATTCACATTGTATACGAACTCAATTTTGGTAATCACGAAAATATATAATTTATAATTAATATTATTCTTTCTTCCGTTTTCATCATTTTCTTGGCCTGTTGGATTTTGTATTAATTATGTTGCTTCCCGTCGACCCCAATCTCTATAAACTGATGTGCCTGAGTGTTCCTTCGACGTTTACATTGTTTCAACTGCTTCAAGCTTTGTATTCATCAAAATACTTTTCTTACATTTAAGTTGTAAATCTTTTCCTAATATTAACGTTTACGCTATACTTCGTCAATCGTGATCTTCTCCTTGCACGGTCCTTTTGCTAATTTCGTCTTCTGCAGGTCGTTCTGTGCGCTTCGTCTGCCGTTCCACTGTTTCCCAATGTCGCTCTGTCTCTCGTGCTCTCTCCTCCGTAAACTCAGCGCGCCGCCGAGTCCTTCTTGCCGCGTCTGCTGCGCTGTCTCGCGACGCCCTTCGAGGCGAAGATCTATCTCGGTCGGTCTTGGTCCAGATTTATCTGGCGCCTCTTTATTTCTCATTCCGTCTTAAGTGTTATCGCTCAATCTCTGTCGCGCCGTTGCCAAAGTTACGCTTATCTTTCCATCCCGCTTCGCTCTCCCTGTGACACTTTTCATCTATCACCCCCGCCTGCGCTTCGCCCCCTCCCCTTGCTCTCCCTTTCCCCCTTCTACACTCCCCGCCACGCCCCTCTCCACTCTCCTCCCCCGCGCCCCGGCGACCGCCGCTGGCCCTACACCGACAGATTAATTGCAGCCTGTAGCATGCTGTAAGGCTGCGATAATTACTTCCAACAGATAAGTCTAAATGAAAATTTCTTGTCACCCCTAACAAATGTCCTCAATTCGAATGGAAACGCTCTAATTACAGCGGCGTATTGCGTCACTTGGACATTCGCTGTCCCGCTGCGCTGTAACCGCTCCCACTAAATGGCCATCTCCCTTTTGATTAGCGCCATGTTGTTCGCTCCATGCGCGGGGACATTGTGTGGATTCCTTGGGTGCAACGATCGTGGATATCCAATGTCATTTGAAGCACTGATAGATGTTTTTGCTGCTGGTATAGAATTGATTTTCTTGTAAATATTTTTCTGAGAGAACTCACTTCATTTTTCTAAAAGACCAAAAGGTATATTTTATTCCTCGTACTACTAGAATATTATACTATGATTACTTCACGAGTAATAACTGTCATAAAGAAACTCTCGTGTTTGAAAGTAATGCTCGTATTTCAGAAAATATATTATTTATAATCCAGGTTTTTCTATGGGCGTAATATAGTGTTCACTCATTTAATACTATATTCAAATGAAATTTTATATAATACAACTCTTTGCGGTTAAGTAAAAAAGTAACATTTAAAAATATAAACTACTTTCCTTTTATCATATGTTAAGTGATGAAATTAATAAATATATTTGCCAAATATCTTCTATTTCCAACCAGTTAAAAGTGCTGAACAATATTAATTGAAAATGAAGTAGGTTATTTTAGAATACCATTCTAAACAAACATTCTTATATACAGATTGTAAAATGACATTAAATTAAAATGAATTAAAATTACATTAAGTCGAAAGGCACTGGTGGAACAGTTGTTCCTGTGATTTTATTACAGTATTCAGCCAAATACCTAGCAGGCAAGCGCATTTCGAATGCCAGGTCGTTATCCTCGCAAGAAAGAAATTAAAAGGCGTTCGTCTTCGTTGTTGGCCGGAGTGCGTAAGCGGCACAACGGCCCAGAATGGAAAAGTAAAATAGTGTAGCGGGGGCGCCGAGGCGTTCTAATCTCGATTTATCGGGAACACTTCTGCAAGCAGTCACCGCCCCCTTCACCTCCCGGGAGTCGCTGCCTGCCCCGCCTGCATTGCGTCCACCGCCGAGGAGATGCCAAATGCAGTTGCCCCCACCGCCACCGATGCTCTCATCACTGCCACCGCCACCTCCATCTCCACCTCAAACTCCACCGCCACCTACACCTACACCTACACCTACAACTACACCTCCACCGCCACCACCACCGCTACCGTTACCACTACCTCTAACGTTACCACTACTACCATCTCTACCGACAAACCCACTGCCAACGCCACTGCCTTCGTCGCCAGCGCCGCCGCCACCACCCACCATCCCCACTCCCACTCCCACTCCCACTCCCACCACCGCCGCCACCGCCATCACCGCCATCAACGACATCACCACCATCACCTCCACCAGCTCCATGCCCACCACCCCCATCACCACCACCACCACCACTACCACCATCACCATCACCCATCATTCCCACCACCGCCCCCACCATTGCCACCATTGCCACCACCACCACACCACCACCACCAACAACAACAACAAACCTAAGACTCCATTGCCGCCCACTCTCAAATCCAACTTCACCATCACCGCCGCCAGCAGTTATACCACCTCTCCTGCCTTAGAATCCTCCTCTCCCCCACCGTCACACCGCTCCTATTCTGCTGGAGGTGGCGCGATCCGCGGCCGTTTTGGCAATTGCACACTCCCTAAGCCCTCGGAGCGAGGCCCCGCCATTAGTCGCCGCCGCCGCCGCCGCCGCCGCCGCCCCGCAAAACCTCTTGCGGAAGCGGAGCGCGCGAGGAAGCCGCGTTTTTGTGCGTCTGTCCCCTCGCGCCTCCGCCGCCGCCGCTGGTGTCCGTGTGTTTGCGTAGATCCGCTGCCTGTTCTGCTTCGGCTGGGGAGGCCTCCGTTACGCGGATGATGGTTAAGGCTCTTGGAGAGAGGCTGTGCTGGCAGCGAGATTTCCGGCGTCTTATGAGAGCTTGAACAGCCTTAACAATACGCTCACGTTTCCACCCTTGACAGTTAGGTTATAGGGCAAAAATATATATAGACTAGATGTTCCTCTCCATATTCTCATAAATCTTAATTTAAGTAAATCGTTTGTTCTTGTTTTTTTCATATTCAACTTTCCTCATCAGAGTTATTTCATTCACTTGTATTTTATTTTCGATTGTGTAAAATTATTATCGAATCAAAATACTGTATCTATGTGTGATATATTTTCTTTTTTAATTTCAAGGGTATTTTTCTGTTTTGAAGTTGTTTCCACAGTCTTTAAATTTAATTATTGAAACTTTCAAATCTTTCAACTTTTTCTCCTGTTTACTATTTCAGTTCTTTCTTCATTCTTCATCTATATAATTATCTGTCTCCGTTGAAATGCCAACATTCTGTTCCCGTTTTTTCCTCCTTTTTGCACATTAGCGATACCTCACCCTCCAACCCCAAACGCGGTTACGCGAAATGAATTTGGTAGCGATGCAGAACAGAACATTAAGCAGCGGCTCCCTATTTTTACCCCCGTTCCAATTGCCACCGTCGGCCCGTCGCGCCGAGAGAGTTACTGCTGAATTATTTGTTCGCATGCCGCCCCCGTATCACGGCGCCCTATCGCCCCGCGGCATCGAAGGCGGAACTCACGAAACCGGCGGCGACCTTTGCGGCTTGGCAGCCTCTCTCCTCGTGGGACTAATGAGGCTGACACCAGGCGAAAGGGAAGCAGAAGGCCGTGAAAAAGGCCGAGACGGGCGAGTCGATAGAAGACGAAATAATGAAAAACTTTCAAAAATAACTTTCGAGGAAAACACGAGAGATGGAATAAAACCAAATGTTATTTTCTCGGATGTTGCCACTGGCGTCTTGCCCGTGGCAAGTTTGCTTCAAAACAATATTGGATGCTGGCTTTGAAATAAATAACTGAGGGATAATGAAAAGTCAGCTGGCTTGTTTGTTTGCATTATTGTTTTAATTGAATGGCAACTGCGCGGTACGTTATGAATGTGAGGAATTATTAGAGTTTTGGGTTATGTTTCCTAGTTAACATATTCAAACAAATATGCAAATTGCATCTAATGACTTGTTTGCATTAGGATACGATATAGTTATGTTCATGCACAATTACAAAATCATATCTTCTTTCAACTAATGTCAATTTCAAACATGTGTTGTCACAGCGATATGTTAAGTAGATTCATTACATGCATTACTTTGGCGGGAAGAATGCTCTTGTCAGATGAATTATTTTGCTCGTATTCGCCAAAACTGACATTCCCAATGAATTATAGCAGTGGTAAGAAAGTTGATAGTGTTCTTATCATTGAGATTGTTTTAAACATTAGCTCTGTATATTATATGCGTATTTCTCCGTGAGGTATTCGTCAAAGTGATAATCTTCACAGTAATTAAAACTTTTGAATTACCTTCTCCTTGTAATTTACAATGACTTTAACAGACAAAATATTCAAAAACAATTTCCTGAAGATATTCTTAGGTGAAGCAATGATCATGAAACATAAAAATGGAAATTGAACTATCGTGTCATCAGCTATTATAATCATATTTTAAACTCAGTACTACATGATTCTGTTCAAGAACCTAGAACAAATAATTTGAAGTTACGCGTTTGGAATTTAATTTAACATACCTTAAAACAATTCAATTTTTTGTGGTTTATAGTATTGAAACAGAATGTGTTTCCTGAATCATGTAAAAGAAAAAGTCAGAAAGATGCTAATGAAAACACTTGTGGAAAGAGAGAAAACCTGAGTTTCAGATCTATAGTAAATACTAAAGAGTCGAATGCTCTCGAAAGACCGCTAACATCGTCCGGCACCGTCCGATAACAAATTTCAAGATACATTGCAAGTAGTATAATTTTATGGTGTGTTCAAATTTGGGGTAAGTAGATCGCGAAGCCCCTGCATTTTTGTCTTGTCTTCTTAAAAACGTTCGTGCAAAATTTAAAAGAAAACGCTTATGAGGTTTATTTTTTGGTGAAATGAAAGCGTAAGCACAGCCCACACATGTACATTTATTTTATATATTTATAATTAATGGATTTAAGTTTGATGTCCGTAAGTTTATGTACCACGATTGAATGTTGATGAATAAAATTCGATACAAATAAAATTTGAGTGCCCATTGCTCCACGTAACTAACACCGTGACTCTTAGCGGCTGCTGTATTTTTCGTTGCGGCGGGCGCAGCGGCTCGCTCTATTTCGGCGCTCAACAGGCAGAACATGTTTACGGGCCCGCGTGAGGAATTTACGCCGCTCGCGGGCCGTGGGTCGCGGAGGAGGCCATGAAGCACTGCCGCGCCTCACGCCACCTCCAACACCCCGGAGCAATGGGCCGTGGCGGGCAGGGTCGCTTCGGCACGGCCCTCCCAAGGCGCGCCTCTGGCCGCGAGGCGGAACTGCGCCCGAGGCGGCGCTGCGGTCGGCCGCTTGCCACCTGAGACGATTGGCGCCCAACGTGGGGCCAATTGTGATTCGGTCGCGGTTTTGTACAACCACAGTTTTGTATACGAGCCTTGTAAACTCTGTGCACGAATATTGCATTGCAGGCGAGTTAAACAGCCACAATATAATGCAGTCTGAAGGCTTATGGTAATTTGTCCATAAAAATGAAAGTGCTGATTAAATAAACATTATTGAATTAAATATGTGCATTAAATAAATGTAAATATGTTTATTTACTGTGTTTTCTGGACTGTTTTCTACCGTTTTCGGGAACAGTTTTCATTACCCGATTGCCTGTACTACGTTATTAATGGACATATGTATACTTTTAAAGCCCTAAATAAATAAAATTATCATTGTTATGAATTAACCCTTAAGTGCCCACAATAGATATGTGTGATCCAAGCCACGGCAATTTTATGTTCTTAAATAATTGCGATGAGTTAGTCCTCTGATATTTCATGTACTCCTTCATTGTATTTATCTGACAACGCTTGGCAATCTATTTTTATCCTTTCGCTGAATAATTTCCCGTGAGCATGTTAAAACTTGATCGCTGCGCTAAGCGATTTCTATTATATAGGTTGCGTGCACTGGCGCCAATGCATTGTAAGCTCCTGGCATAAGCGGTACATATCATGGCATTATTTTCACCCGTGTCTACGACAAGGACCCATTCAGAAAATTTAATTATGTGACTTATTTAGGATCGACCGTCACAATTTCTTCACTAAGAGAAAAATGAGCAGGAGATGTTTGTAGTGAAATGAAAAAATGAGGACCTTGCAAAATGGAGAAAACTTGTAAATATGTTTGTGAGAAATTTAAAGCACATGTTTGTTTAGAACATGCCAAAATCATTTGTGGAAATTTTATTTAATCGTCTCCTACGTTATTTCAGTAGTATACCTTTCCTTTCCGGCTCTAACCAACCAACCTTTGTAAATGATGTCTCTAAAGAAAGAGAATTTCACGGAACCGTGACGAATTGCATTTTGACTATAAAAATGTAAAGTGTTTGTTGAAAATAATGCGTCTAAATATTCCTTTCACTTGCAACCCGCATCACACGACAGCATGTCAAGATCTATGCAACTCCTAAACGAAGCAAAGTAAGGCCTTAAAGAAACGTTCCTCAGACCATTATCTACAGGATGAGATACTTTTGGACATTATATTACATTTTTGCTGGTCCGGCGCTTATCGATATTATCCAATACCAGCCATATTACTCGGCGCTGGAGGCGATCTTTGTTTGTGACGTCATGTTTAGAAGGCTTAGATTTCTTCATATTACATGTATGCTTTTGTGTACATTAATTCAAGATTAGGCAAATAAACGTAAATGCTCTCGCAGCAACAATTGGAATGTATTAATACTCGTAGTTGCTTGATACCGATGAAGATTGCTTTTTATGTATATAGTGCAACCGTTCATCTATCAAATGTAATTTTGTCAGTATTATTTCCGTGAAAAGTTTGTGATATAACCTACAGTGCTCATGCTCTTGTATGGTCAATCACTAAACGCTCATGTTATTCTTATTCAAAATCTTTTTGTACATTTTTATCGCTCACCCCTCAATTTCAAACTCTGCCAATTTAAGTCAATATACTTTCATGGACAGGGCTATTCAAGAGGGTTTTTTAAAATTGTGAATTAAAATAAAATTTGATGAAAGCATAGGCCTATATTTCTTTCACAATATTGTTTATTTTTCTGATGTGGTTCATTTTAAAGCCCGAACATAAGTCATTTAAGAGAAATAATTGTTTTACCTTGTTTATTCGATCTCATTTCTTTAAAGTTGAGCGCACTTCACTTTGATAAAAGGTAAATTCGCTGCAAGTCCTTGTGCTATGATGAAAAGTCACGAAAGGAACTACAGTGTACTATGAGACGACCGAGACTCAAGGAAGCAACATTCTCCACGAAATTGTCAGGGTGTTCTGAGTGTGAGTCCAAATTATAAGGAAGAAGGCTTAAGAAAATTTGAGAAGGGCATTATCAGAGAGCTTAGAAAGTAAATAAAACTATGATGGAAAGAGAGCTCTTACACTTTTTAAAGTTCTTCGTCAAAAAAAAGGAAAGAAACAATATTGGCAAAGAATGCACGATTGTGTACAGTGACGAGTAAAGACTGTGTTATTAGGATTGGATTGTGTTTACCTGTGCCAGTATTTTCTTTATCAGCAGTGATTCGGTGAAATTTTCAAGGCAGCGGGTTCATTTGTGATATTGCATTGAAAAAGCTGGGAAATAATATTTTCCCTAGAGTGATTAGTAATTTCAAGCATTTGCAAGAAAGTGTCGCGTGGCCGCAGACGGCTGGCGCCCGCGTAAGCATAATGACGTAGCTCCGCCGCGGAAAGAGCGTCTCAGCAGAAAAGGCCTATTTAACAGCTTAACCTCCGCTTAGCGGGGGGACGAATGCTACTCGTGAGCTCGTCGCCCGCGTGCACGGACCTTCCGCTCCCCGTCGGTTCAGATCGGCCCAAACTGGCCCTGCCGACTTCCCTTCACTCCTAGTCGGTTCAGATCGACCCAAACTGGCCCTGCCGACCTCCCTTCACCTCCCCGTCGGTTCAGATCGGCCCTAACTAGCCCTGCCGACACTCCTCAATCCCGCTAGTCCAGTCAGACCCTCCGGGGTCCTGCTAGCAGCTTTCAGCCCTTGCCCCTGATCACCGTGCACTTCGAGTGTCGCCATGGCCGCTGCTAAGTTGCTCTTCCGGAGGACCGTCTTCGCCGAGGCTGGGCTACGTCAGCTGCGTGTGTAAGTCACAGCTCTCCAATAAACTGCTGTTTGCCATGACTGGGGTCATCCCTGTTCTGATTGCTCCCTCTCATCCGCTCTAGGCCTTTAATAGAATAGGGAACGGCCCAGAGGGCACCGTCTGCCCTTACCGTCCTTCCACTCCCCTGCACGTGGTGCCAGACCCCAACCCCCACGACAAAGCTAGGAGAACTATTCTCGTAGTACATTTAGTACTGTAAATGCTCTTTTGAGCAGGTTAATAAAATATCTAGATGTTACATGCAAGCAAAATAAATTTATTATAATGCAGGTGGATTGATTAATCATTGAAATAGGGTAAATATAGTTGGTACATCATATGATAGCCCAGATGCTGCAACTTTATCTCATGTTTTATTGTTTATATTATACAAAATCCCTTGATATAATATTGCAGTTGTATAAGTGAGATTTACCGACTTGCAACCAATCTTCATAAATGAGGTCTCTAAAGAAAGAGAACTTCATGGAGGCGTGGCGATTTGCACTTTGACTTAACAAACATGAAGGATTTGTTAAAAAAATGAATCTAAATATTAAAGTGTCAAATGCATAATGCAACACTCGGGCAGCTTTATTACAATCTATTTAGTTTAATAACTATTAGGTGAAGTGTTCTAGAGCCTTAAAATCTGGACGTTTGAAGCCGAAAGCTACAAATAAACGTTCCTCTCCACGTAATCTATAAGATGAGAGCTTCTTGAACGTTCTATTACATTTTGCTGATCCGGCTCTTCTCGATACTACCCCACCTGTTCAGAGACGTGCAGAATCTGCAGCGATATGTGAAATGAAATTAATTGCTTGAGACGATTAAATTGCACGGGTGTACCTCTCAGTTCTACAATAAAATTAAATAATATTGAAAAGAGTAGGGTTATGCTTTCCCGATCCTGTATTTTCTCACATACAACTATAAGTTGATTTCTGGAGAGTAAAATCTTTTGTAACATTTTTGTGACTGTCAAGGAAAGCGAAAAGCTCACTGTCAAGGAAGATTGTATAATTACCTGAAATGTTTTTAAGGAAGTATTGTGAAATGTTCCAAGAACAAGGATATAATACTAAATATACTGTCTACAATACTGAGTAGGGTTTTATTCAAAACTTGATTGAAACTTCAATTTCATTGTTCTTTATTGTTATTTTAAATTCTATAAGTACATCCATTTTAAGCCTATAAAATTACCAGACGTTCAGATAATGATTTCATATTAAGCAAGCCGAAACTCCAAAATCCACATTCATGAAAATATCAATTAAACATTTCACCATCTCGGCGCTCCCACATAATTATTGCAAGATACGGTATCTCTGAAGATTACTCCCACGAAGGTCAGGAAAAGTGACTGAAAGGAGAATTCTCCTATGAAATATCATTCTTGCCAGTAATCGAAAGAGTGTGGCTTTATGAGAATTTAACACACAACTCTGCGACTACAGGTCGCAACTTGTTCTACTTATAACGAGTAGTTGAGCAAAAACTCTTTTTACACTTCACATGCTATTGGCCACGTGGTTGCTTCACAAATATTTGCACAACGCAATGCAAAATCTCTCTTCCGATATCCTGTTGGAAAATGTCACTGTCGCCAAACTGTTACTAAGATGCTGAAAGGCAGACTATATGTCATATTATTTTAAGAGCATCAATCAAACTTTTCGTGAATGTAAATAATACATTAAAAATGACAGATTTTCTCAGCTACCTCCTTTCTAAACATTACTAACATATTCCTTTATGTATTATTTTGTGTACAGTTTTATATTTTTTTGTTTCCTAATACCTGTAATTGTTTCAGTAAATTTTAATTTAATCCTTTAATTTATTTTAATTCTGGGGGTAGAATTAAAGATGAGTAAAAACTGCGTTACCTCTCTCTAGTTAAATTTTAACAATCCGCTCCAATCAAGGCTCGACATGACAATGTGTTTTGATTTGGCTAGCGCGTCGGCGAAAATGCGGGAAAAAATTCTATTTTTGAAGCCGGCTTTCTCTTGTCAATTATCCACCACTAATACGCCGCTCACTTGCCGCTCACTCGTCGAATACTCGCCAAGCAACCGCCGATTGTCTGCCATATAACTCTCTCCCTGATTACCCGTTGTTCATCTTACTATCGCAACACACTCACTAACCCACAGCTTACTTGTCGTTTACCCACCTTAACTCTAAACACATCAGTCTATTACTCCCTCCCCACGTCGAGTACTAACTTCTTCTCCCTGCACTTTCCTTTCCCTTCTCCCTGTACTTTCCTCCGCGCTCAAACTACGTCCACCCGCCGCCCACAATACGCACAACCGCTGCTCACCAACATTTGATGATCTGCTAGCGCGTCTTCTCCGTTACTGCTCATTTTGCTGCTCTCCTGCCTCGCACTCAGTGCTCACTATACACTCACCTGCCGCACTATTGAAGGACGTAATTCATAAGCCAGTGTTTTCCTAGCACGCTCGATACGAGTCCTGGCAGCTTGTTGGCTTTCCACCTCTGGGTACGGCAATTAAAATGACAGGCATCATGAATGATATTTCGACGTAATAACCCCAAACGAAAACAGGTATTTGTTGTATCTCCCAATGTATATTTAGCATTATGCTAATATTACACATTTTTATATATTTCTTCGTAAGTATCTTGTTTATTTTGTATGTGATCATGCATTTTCTTCTTCTTCTTCTTCAATAGATATCTACCATATAAGAGGATAATGGATTTGCGGCAAAATTTACACAATGATCTATAATTCATTGATTGACGCTAATGTCAATGGTGATTGTCTATTTTTTGAAGTCTTCTTTATTGCTTATTTCTAGGTATCGTTCACTATCAATTTATTAGTCTCAGTAGACAATTTATTAAAACAAAGTTTTCGCAAGAACACACTATGTTTAGTGGAGATATTTTCCCCCTTCCTCATGTGTAATTCTTTCTGTTGTTCATGCTAATTTATAATTTGCAAAGAGTTTTATCGGATAAAATTGGATGACGTCTCAATAAGGGTATTCTAAGCCCTGCCTCAGCAGCCGACCGTTTAGATGGCATGGAGCATTAGCAAACAATTTTTTAATATATTTTTCACTTTATAAAATATTACATAACATTATAAACCTATTGAATCTTCTAAAATAATACTTTCTTGTTTCCAATAAGTGATATCAAAATAAGTCATTGCATACGTTGTTATATTAATTTTGTTTTTTGATGATATAATTCCAATCAAAGGACATTTTGCAGATTAATTCTGAAAAACGAGTTTGTCATGTTGATTCAGTTTTCTTACTGTTTATTAGTAATATCCGGCATGGAGTTGTATTATACCCTTTTATTTAATAAGAGGATATAAAAGTTTATTTTATCTCAAAAATTGAACGAAGGCGCTAACGGGTGAAGGGTGCATGATTCTCACGCGTTATTGCCACAGTTTTAGATATAATCACATCAATGCTACTAAAGCGAATTTGATTTTACGACACAAAAACGCGTTGCCACTTTTAATTTTGTAACCTTCAATAGAATTTCGGGGTTTTAAACCTGCTTCCCCTCATCTCCCTTGCCTTGAGCCGCAAACTTCGCTTTCCGTCTGCGTGGGAGAGCGCTTTCAACGAACCCCAGGGCTGGAAGAGCGTGTTCCTCGCAAGCATAAAGAAACGGCGGCACCGGCACCCCTCCCTCTCCCCCTCCCCCACGCACACGGGCGCCTGCGAGCTGCCTGCAGGGTCGTAAAAATTCGCAGTAAACAATAATAACTCCTCACGTGTTTTATTACTCGTACCGGAAATCCTGTTTGCCTCATGCATTCTTTATTTGATGTATCACACAAACAAGGGACCGGTAGGAAGGTAATACCGTTATAGCTTCCTGGCTCCCAAACAACCGCGACACCATGAAAGCTACTTTTGTTACCTTCCTCCACTGAGACTACCTCAAAACGTAGAAATTTACAGCTCTTTCCAACTCTAAATCTCTCTTCTATTAGGACTTGTTTTGAAGTATCAAATTTGTGTAGGTTCGGTGAATCTTGATCAATTACTTTTCCGATTTTCGCCTCGTGGAGCGAAAAGAGCCGACGAGGGCAGAGCAGTGTGAGGGAGCTACGCCGCGTATCTAATACCACTCCATGGCTGCTTTTAGTTAATTAACAACGCAGGACTTGCAGCGCCCGGACGGGGTTCTACCGCGGTGCGGCGGTGCACCGCGTGTGTGAAATATTCACAATGTGCGCTTCCCTTTGAAATTTAACTCAGGTCAGGAGCGAGAAAAGCACAGTGCACTTGCTCCGTTGTGGTGGCGTACCTCAGGGATAACTTTTGGAAACTTGTAGTTTTGGGTTCCGGAAAGTCGTTCATTTTTACAGCTGCCTTGAATCCTAGCGGTTGTGTCTTGTGTAGCGTTGCGTATCTTTCTTTATTTTTGCGCAACCGCAGACAGGATTAGTAAAGTTTTTGAATAGGTTTTAGGGACAGTGTTTTTTTCGAGTACCAATAACTTGTTTGTGAACAGATTTAGAGAAAACGTGGTACAATCTGTGGTAAAAGGATTGTCACAATATTCATTATCGTCATAAATCTTTATTGTGTAATATACTTGTAATTTCAGCAGATTTAGCCCCAAATATGGATTCTCATACTGGCCAAAATGAGTCGTCTTCTACTAGTAAAATGGTATTTTTTACGCGTGAATTTTTCTTATAAAAGTAAATGCATGGAATTTTTGCATCCTTCTATACCATAAAAACGTATTTCAAATCATAAAATTATATCTATACTGTTAAAGAATAAAAATATCCAAAATTTTATTGATAAAAAATCTGTTATTAACTTATACAATAAGTAAAACAGTGTAAAAAGTGATTGAGAATAAAGATTTGAGACTGAAAGAAAACTAAAATCTGTCTAAAAATGTCAGCTTAAAAATAGTAATGCTAAGAAATAAATGTATCAACAGTTACATTACTAAAATCTTTTACTTTCAATTGAAGTAACATTTTACGAAATATCGATGGAAATGTCACAACTTCTGAGGCAGTTTCCCAATCGCTCCGTCGCGCGATATTCCGAGCGGCTGGACACTTTCGCTGTCGCCTCCCATCGCGCCGCTTCGTGTCTCACTCGGCTGCGTCTGTCGCGCCCTCGCCTCGCCTCGCCTCGCCGCGAGCCATCAGTCAGAGCCCCCGAGCGGCGAAGGCGGAATAAGATTTCCAGCGGCGGCGGCGGTCTCCCGTCGCCCGGCCCCGCCCCGCCCCCTCCAGGCCCCGCGCCCTTCGTGCCCTTCCTCGCCTGACATATGCCCCCGCGCTCTGCCTTCCGCGCGCATTTATTATCCGCGCCCGGCGCGCCCTGATCGGGTTGGAATTGCCGATATCTCGCCCTAACGGAACGCTCGCGCCGCTGCCTCCGCGCCTGTCAAATCCAAAATGTATCATCCGATGCAGCGGCGCGCCCCGCCCCGCCCCCTTTCGGCTCGCTTTTCCCGCTCTCTCGCCTCACCGTCCCGCGCTGCCGCGGTCCTCTTTGCTTTGCGCCGCTCCTCTCCCATACGCCCTCCCCTCCTCGTTTTTCTCCTGCCACCCCACTTAATCCGTCCCACCGCGAATTACTGCCACCCCCCGACCTACCTCCTCCCACTCTGTCTCATCAGATCCCCTCCCATCCACCCCGTCTCATCGTGTCCCATCTCCTCCCACCCCATCCCATCCCGTCCAACTTCGTCCCACCCCGCTCCACCCTGTTTGACCCCGCCCCACACCGCCCCACCTCGTCCCACCCCATCCCACACCGTCCCAACCGCCTTACCCCAACCCAACACGTCCCACCCCTTTCATCCCGTCCCACCTCTTTCATCCCGTTCCACGCCTTTCATCCCGTGTCACCCCATCCCACGCCGTCCCACCCTGTCCCATCCATCCCACCCCGTCTCAGCCCGTCTAATCCGTCCCACCCTGCCCCACGTCATTCCATCCCGCTCCACCCTGGACTAGCCCGTATGCGCCCGCCCTATTTCCCTCCCATCCTCTGACTCCGCTCCGACCCCGCACCAGCCCCCCACCCGCCCTCCGCGCCCGGATTTCCAGCTTCGCCGGCGGCGCTCGCAGGCCGTATATCGCCGGCCACGTCACCCTGAGCCCGCGCTCCCGCCCCTGTCCACGCCTCTGGGCGCACCCCGATATTCCGGGAGCCTTGGAAGCCGTACACGTTCACAATTTCCGCTCATACGCTATTATTCAAAGTAAATTGGACGTTCTAAAGCGTTTCGTATTGCGTTATAACAGAATAATGAAAATTCGTTCTTTGAACAAAAGTTTGTAAGTTGGAGAATTTCCTGTAGTCAGCGTGAACCAATATATATGAATAGCAATAGAAATGTGCATTAATGTCAAGTAATGTTAGTCATTTTCAATTACAGCAATATCATGTATCACAAAGACGATAATTTATTTATCATGTACAATTTGTAAGTTGTATTTCTTTCTACATTATTGAAAAGTTAATAATGTAGTTTCAGAAAAAAAACGTAGAGTAGATCTTTTGGAATTTTACGTGAATGAATCTCCATAAATATTTACATCAATGTTTCTTTCCTTTGTAACAGGTAAAATCATATTTTCAGTGACTATTCGTATACTCTACTTATTGGATCATCTCTCTCTATTATACGTATTATTGGTTCCGCCAAAATTTGCCTTTACTTTGTATGTATAACACTAAATTACGCCCTATTCTTTGGTTCTTATCCGCTTCCATCAAACCAACCGGGACCGATGTCAATAAAGAAGCTAAATAGGGTTTTCATGCTAATCATGTTCTTTGGCCGCCCCCGCGCGCGGTCCAATTCGTTTCCTGCACGTCAGATCGCGCGCGCGGTGCGTGTCGCGAACGCTTGAAGGCGAACGCTTTCCCCTGGCCCCTCCACGTCCCGCCAATCCCCGCCACGCTCCGCCACGTCTCGTCGCGAAGGCACGAGGGCGGCGACCGCGCCATTTGCATTTCGCCGCGTGGAGAGCGATGCCCGAGGCGGGGAGGGAGCCGGCGCGCACGCGGAGACGCCGATCGCCTCGCGTGCCTCGGGCGGCAGGGGGAAGGGGGCGTCGGCTGGCGTGCGCCCCCCGCGCCGCGCCGCGCGGAAACGAACAGCCCGAAATAGCCCCCACGCGCCTGCTGGGAATTCGGGCTCTCCACGGAGAAAGGGGAGTTCCGCAGGGCAGAGCGCCCAGTGCACGAGGAAATGAAAACAACTGAAATAGAAGGAAGTGCTAATTGAAAGTGACAAAATAAGGAAGTGTAAGCAAATAGAACGACAGGTAAATAGATTCACTAATGAGGATTAATTAAGATGAGGCACTTTTTTTTCCGATTTTTTCATCGTTTTATCAATATACTAAAGTCTGTGAGAAGATTAAATGGGCAAGGGAAGATATTTTGGCAAGAAGAGTTCTATATTTGGAATTAAAATACTGGCAAATACCTCCAAATACATCTTAATACAGATAATGAGCCATGATGGGTGTATCAAAACATTACGTGTTTCAAATAAATTCTGCATTATGCTTCTCATGCCATTTTGCTTAGAAACTCTTCGTTGTTGGTTAATAGGCATATTAGAAGTATGTCGGAACATATTAGAAGTATGTTGTTTCACAATGTTGTTCTTAAGATTCAAAATACCAAGCACACTCAAGTTTGGACTTTGAGAATCATCTTTGTTTGGATACAAAAGATGAAAAAGAATAATTTGTGAAGTGAAGAAATCGGAGGATAAAGACTAATGATAGTACTCTGTTATATCGGGGCAGGACATAGTTTTGTCAATGTCTGCTGCAACCGATGTTCAGAGGGGGAAGGGTGAAATGCTTCCTCACAATTACGCAGATTCTTTCCCGATTCTTAGCGGCTACAAAGTAGATCCTCACATTGTGAATTCGGTGAATAGCGATCGCTCGGTCGCCGAATCTCTAGAAGAATGGATGGGTTGCGCTATACTTGCTTAGTGCCAAACATGCGGTATTCGCTCTACCCGCAGCGAGTCAGTCTTTGAGCGCATCAAAGTAAGCGAACATTCGACGAGGACTACTCGATATTGGATCTGGGGGTTCTAGGAATCGAGTCCTGATGATGGCAGGACTTTCGACAATAGCTACATAGGTAGGTCGAATTTCGCTGTTACGTGGAGGGTAATTCTAGCGGCCGGCCGCTCTTATCGATAGTTTATTTGTGGGTTCTCCGATTAATATCAGGAAAATGCCAGAGAAGTGCCCCAACACACACGGATCATAGACCGTGCGGTATCTTTCTTTCCTCTTCGTCTTAACCTCACCCCTTCCTTATACACACACATTTACATGCAGTACACTACCACACTTGGCGGGAAATCTGTCAGGAGATTAGAGCTTACCTCTGCTGGGGTGGTGCCCTGCAGGTGGGAGGTACCTGGATGGGGAAAATCCTGGGCAAGCCGAATCTCACCATCCCTCGGGGTAAGAACATCTCCACCTCCCGTGATAAAACCACGCACTACACGTTCGAAAATGATGGCCGCAGCAGTTGATTAGCCTGGAAGAGCGAAATAATCAAGCAATCACTCTAGATTCGGCAAGCAATCGCTGGCTTTTCACCGAATGTCAAATGCGTGTGCCAATTCGTCATACGGGGCGCGCAGAAAAATTGCGAATTTTTTGAAAGCGAAATCTCTAGACAAGGCAGGAACAAAATTCGAAAAAATGACGCAAAACACTTTTTACGAGTAGCCGGTAAAGAAAGAACAGTCAGGTCCATGATAATCTTATTTGAAATTATATATCTTTCGTAATAAATACTAGATTTTTATCTTATAATTATGTATGTAAATAAGTACAGAGTTCCATATTTGTATAATATTTCTATATTTGTAAAGTAAGAAATTTCTGAATGATAAAATAAGACACCACACACACCACAGAGGCGATAATCCCTTTGAGAGGAAGTTAGAAGATTCGAATCGAGCGTTTGGTGTGGATGTTTTCAAATTGACTCAAGGGTGTGGAACGCGACGACAAATCATCAAGTAACGCCTCAACGTACAAGACACTAAGGAGGAATGACAGTTCCATACCCGTTATAAGATATTATCGATTCACGAGCCAATAACTGTTCTTCTGATGGGTAGGATATTACTTCCTAGGTCCTTCCAACTAGGTTTTTGAATCACTAATAGAACACGAATTTTGTTATTATTAAAAATTATTGTTTGAAAAGTAATTAATGCTATGGGATTAATACTATGCGAATTTCTGTAAACTTAACTTAAGCTAATTAATCTAATCTAATTTAGTATATATTTAACTTACGGCAAATATGACGAACATTGCTAAGTAATGGGATTTGACTTTCTCTGATTTCCGGAGATGTAAAAACTGCGTCAAATGCACTAGGACATTTAAAGTCCTAAAACCAACATTATCTAGAGGTTTGTGGTAAATTATTTCATGTTACTACTACAAGCAAGAGCCTCGTGGCTAGCTCTTGATCAGCATGCTCTCTTTCCACTACGCGGTTCCTGGTTCGATTCCCGGTCGAGGCAAGACTATAGTGTGCGTTTTCCTTGCAATGTCCCAGTATATGTTGCTGTGTGACAATGAGAAAATTCACTTACCAGGTTGAGAAGACGGAATACGGCTTGGGGATTTTGACGCGCTAACCACACGTACCTCCTTAACCCATGGCCGCGAGGCAGGGACGTCGTCGGTAGGCCTGAGTTCGTTCACGGGCTGTCGCGCCAAGTACATACATACTGCAAGCAAACATGGATCGAGTTTGGCAGTCTTTTCAGACTCTTAAAAGTTATTTCAAAATGAAACAATCAGGTCGTCTCTACATCTTGTTTGGAGATCCATGCATTACACGCGGTTTCATAGGGGTATCGTAACTTTTTCCTATCAAAAGGGTAAATGATCAAGGTAGATAATGATAAAATTAACGAAAAGCATAGCAATGTAAATTCCATCTCTTATTCTGTAAAATATAATTATATAAGAAAATATGTAAGAACACGATAGTCATTTAAATAATTTGTATGTGTTCAGTTTCTTACGACGCATGCAATCGCTCTAAGAAAGTGTTAAATTATACGTCAAATATTATCCGTTAAAAGCTCATCAAAGCTGAATGAATATCAAAATGAACGTAAGAAATACCCCCCAAAAAGCGTTTAAAGTATTAATTTACCAGTATGTATACTTTACCTTGCCTTAAATGATTGAAGCAAGTGACTAAACGGTTTAAAAATTGCGAGTTCGTAAAACATATCAAGATCAAAGTATAACATCCAATGTCGACACAATTTGTGAACCTTGCCTGAAGGACGGCAATGCCGATTTAATCTCAGTCATCGTCATTGTTCTTTCTGATTTACAATTTGTTCGACAAATTAAAGTAATCATTCGAAAAATGTTACGTGTGTCTATTTTACCAATCTATTCGTATTTAAGAGTTTGCAGACTCTGTTGCAGTTCCCAGTAGTTTTTAGTCGAATGTATCATTGTTTTCTTTTCCTTTATTATAGTATACAAAATGTTCCTTATAGTTCATTTAAGTTAATATGTAATACAAAATATATCTTTTGACGGTTGGAATATTGCCATATTAGTTTGTGCATGCATTTCTTTCTAGTTTTTAATAAAATCGAAGGATACCGCAGCATTCTTCCGAATTTTCATTAATACATTTCTGCATCTCCTTTCCAGATATCTTCTTCTTTCGCGTCCTCTTTTGCGTGTTCGCTCTTCGCTCCGCCGTCCTGCCACGTCTTAGTGATTACCCCTCCTCCGCTTCCGTCGCGCGACCCTCGGCGATGTCCTAATTGTAGCCCCGAGAAAACTTGGCTGTTTAATGAACAAATTAATAATTACCTACAAACGAGAGCTGTCGTAACATTTTGGGCACTGTGCCGTGCCCTTCGCGTTTCAATACTAGCCCCCTTGGTGAAACTTCCCCCGTGGACTAATTAATTTCTGTAGGAATTTCCGCAATGAAGTCGTTTTAAAATTTTATAATTAATGCTCTCCAAAGCCGGTTGCTTCTGGGAATTGGATCGCTTCCAAATGCATTTCTTGAGAGACAAATGGTGTCGTCCAAAGCACTCGTGTACTTTAAAGCCTCAATTACTATCGGATTTCCACGGTGTTCTTCGGTGACAACCCGGGATCGAACTGGGCTATTAGAGCGTGAAAATTCATCGCCGTCTATGGTGGTGCGGGATCAGTCCAAGCAAATTTGTCGAGGAAACTTTGCGTCTATTTCAAAGGGACATTAGCTTTGTAACAAAAGTTGTCCTCATTTTGCAACAAAAGTTGTTCCCTTTGCAAGCACTGTATCTCTTGCTTGAGCTTTATTATCTGCTCAAACAAAGTATGAGAGCTTTGATAATTTGACAGAATGAAACAGTAGTTTTATATTTTTGTTGTAAAACTTTAATAAAGTTGAACTATATACTTACGTTGTAATGTAACTCGTGACGGTGCTAATGAAGATTGTTATTGAAGTTAACAACTATATAAACGATAAGCAGTACCCTAAGAAACGAGACAAGGTCAGCTTGCGATCTTTCTTTTCTCTTCCTTGTCCTATCCTCTATCCTCACCCCTTAGACACTTTAAACTACCATGCACCACTCATGGCGGGAGACCGGTCGAGAACTCAGAGCTTGTCCCGGCTGGGGCGGTACCCCGCTGGTGGGAACATACCTGGTTGGGGAAAATCCCGCAAACCGACGGTAGGTCGGCGTCGGATCCAGCAGGGGAAGATCACCGCCACCTCGCGAGGAAACGCATGCACTACACTTACGGGACTAAAGATCTTGGCAGTTGACGCGATCGTAATCAGTTACAATTCACCTCCCGAGGTGTAACATAGTCTAATCTTAAGGAAATAATGACCACAGCATTTCTCTCTTCCAGTAAATATTATGTGCTGGTAACATTTTTTGTTTGATTTGGGTCTTTCTTTGGAAATGACATTTAATAAAAAATCAGTTTATTTTATCATCATTTTAGTAATTGAAAAAATAGAATGAGTATTCACAAATCAAATTCTCCCTCGGCTTTTATTAAATTAATCAAATTCACGTTCGGCGATTTCTAACATGTTTTTTCCCACGGTATACGACCCTACATTTCTCCGCAAGCGCCTCCTTAGCAGGTTGTTTCTCTGTCGCCTCGGACGCTGCCCTCACCCCTGCCGAGGCGTCGTCCCAGGGTTCACAATGTCCACGGCCTCCTCTGCCCCGCGCCCCGCCCCCTCCGCGCCGCCCGTCCCTGCCCCGGCTCGTTTGCTTTAAGACTAATTGAGATTCTCGCCGCGTCCAACGAAGCAATTGAAAAAAGCGAGCGGACGAAAGCGGTGTAAATAGACGCCAATCCTCGCGCGGTGCCGCGGGGCGGACGCACTGGGCGAATCTTGGATCGGCGCGGGCACGAACTGTGCGCTAGGAAAAGCGAACCCGAAGTTTCGAAAGAAAGGAAAAAAATAAGAATCATAGTAGTAAATTTTAAACCAGAATGACGCAGGTATCTGCAACGGCATTGGTTTTTTGCTGCAGTGTGAGTTGTGAATTCCATTCGATTCATGGATGTTATAACTTTGTGATTGCAAAGTACAGGCAATACCCCGCATACTCCGTTTCATCAAGTAAATAATAATTCATCACTTGATATTAATAATTGTTTCATGACACCCTTTCCTGAACAAATCTTGAAGGGAAGCCAGGAAAGGATTTCATAAAGCAAGGCATCACGATGCATAAGTTAATTATCTCGAAGTGAGTGCATACGGACTGTATGAAATACATTGGAAAATTAAGTTCTTGAGTATATAAAAATGTACTTAAATATTAAGAGGCAATGGGAAATCATGTGAAAATTTGAAGGGATATGTCTTTTTAGAAACATATTACCCGTCGGAATGTCAATTAGACATAGGGAAGGATGATATATGAGAATAAGAAACCAAACACTATAATACTCGGAACCTATTTTATACCCTCAAGTATACAAATTTGTTCTTTCTACTACGAACTATTATGGACTGTCCACCTCAGTAATAAATCTAATTAATGCCTCGACACTGGATCTAGCACGACTGTTGATGTCGTACCCCAAGAATATTGAAAATTGTTAGGTAAATGAAATATCTGGACTGTTTATGCTTTTCGTGTTTTTCTCGAATCTGTTTAGAAATGAAGATGACTCTCTTTCCCCTTAGATGTTCACAACAATATTTCATAATAGATCAATAGGTCAATATAATTTGGTTTACTAATTTCTCCAAATGTTTGTTGCATGTTGTTGGTTTCCTTACTTTTAATGAATCCATCGAATCTGAATCTAATTTAATTTTTGTCCAGTTCTTAAAAACTTTCCGAACAATTCTTTTTTGCTTTTTCTTGTAAATATTCAAATTTTCATAAAATTGTGCTTTTTTGTGAACTTACGTGAGAGGTTTCGTTCATCTCTGAAGCTTCAGAGTTTGGTACGTAGACAGATAAAATTAGCCAACGACAATTGTACAAAGTCAAAAAGTTAAGGGTAGTAGATTCCGTTTCTTTATATTAATCTATTCGATACCTTGTTTCTCTAAACAGTTATTTGAAATGCATGAGTCATACCAACAGTCTGTGAAAGTTAAGAAGATATACATTTCTTGTAACTAATTTATTTAATAGCTTCATGAAACTATTAAATAGGAATGCAAACATTTTTAATCCTTCACTTACTCAAAATTTGCGCCACAAGCTGCAAATAACTGTTAAATGAAACAAGATACCGAATAAATCAACAAAGAAACGTATATACGGTAAAATAATGTGCATATTTTAAATTCATGTTTTTAAACTTCAAATTTTATCAATTTTATTAAGCGAAGAAACTTTTTTAATAAATTAGTTTCATGAAATGTAAAAACGTCTTAATCTTCACATACACATGATATGCACCGTAAGTTGCAGATGACTGTAAAGTAAAAACAAGCGAACGAATAAATCAATACACATAAATGAATTAACAACAGCCTTACTTAAAAAAATTTCTGTGGAGTGGTTTCTGTACAAGAATTTGGGTTCGTGGGCCCTGGAATAAACGTCGCGTTTCGACGCATACTCCACTCAGTAAACGCAGTCGATCTTTGAATTCTTCCCACGTCAGTTCGTCGAAGCAAAGTGACTAATTAACCAGAGCCGAAACTCGGGCCTAATGAAAGAGCGGTGGGACGTGGGATTCAGGCGCAACTTTTGCGCGCCCAGATTCGCCCTCGTCGGCCACTGCGGCGAGAGGGGCAACGAGGCGTCGTCAGGGGCTCGGGGGTTCCCCTTATCTAGAGAGCGCGAGCGAACGCCGCCTTAATTAACAGGAGCTGCGGTCTGAGCCGTCGTCGGCACCCCCCTCGCCGCCCCCGTCACACCGCCGCCACCGCCGTTCTTAAGCCAGAGGTATGGGAAAAGGCGTGTGCGTTGAGACGGGCCTTCGTTCTCGTCCTCGTCCTCGCAGGCTCTGCGGTTAGATCCCAGCGGACCCGATATATCAGCATTTCGCTTTTACATGCTCCGAGGATTTGGGTTAAAAGACACGCACACACAGACATCCTTCTTCCTTCGTGCCGTTTTTTTTTTGCAGCCTCTCGCGAAATGAGCTTCGGGAAGAACAGGGAGCCAGCGACAAAACCCTCCTCTCGCCTTAGCGTGTCTCCGCTTTAAATGAAACCACGAGAGCGAGCTCCGGGGTGAGGATCGGGGGACGGGAGAGCCCAGGAGCTGAGGGGTAGTTCAGGTCCCTTGGCTGGCGCGTACAGATGTAAGGGAATGGGATGTGCGACGAAAGAACTGCCTGTTTTGCATGTCACGGATCCGTTTCATAATTCAATAACGTCAATTTATTTTAGAGCTTGAGGAAATTGGTCTTGTAATATTTTAGGCATGTCCGAATGTATCCGCAGCGTACCTTCAATGTTACTTTTTTAATATTTTTTTTAATTTATGAAAAATTCTTTAAATTTTAATATTGCTCAAATACTCTAAAATTCAGTTTAACAATGAAAATATTTTTGTTAATTTTTATGTGTTTTTTCAAAAAAAATTATTAATAAGGAAAAGAAAACGAGTTTAAGTTATGTGTTTAAACCGAAATTTATAATGAAAACTATAAAATCTTATTTAATACCTACTTGTTTCTAGGATGAATGAAGAACGTTTAACCCTGTTATTTTATTAATTTCGTAATGTTTCTATATCGATAAGGATTTCGAATCTCCTTTTGACAGACATAAAATACTCCATTAGCGCAATTAAACAATAACACCACCTTAAGTTTAGATAATTTCATGAAATTAATTTTTTTAATTTTTAGTTTTTAGAGACATTTGAAATAACAAGAATGCTTTTAAATAGTTATCACATTGAGATATCTTATTTTGAGTTTTTTACGAGGTCATTTTTCTGATTTGTGTTTTTATGATTGCCTATAACTTACTATGAACTAAGTTGGTGTAGCGAGTGCGGCAAGCTCATATTAAAAGGTTTGATTTTTGTTTGCAAGCTCACAATAAAAATAAATTTTATGTACACTTTAGTTTCCCGGATTATTCATTTTTACCATAGAAACCTACATATAAGAGTATCAATTAAAATACTTGTTCGAATTTTTATTTCATTAGAAAATTAGATTTAATGATCGTCAATCTGATGAATTATGCAACTATTCATTAAAATGATGGACAGAGTATAATAATTCACATCCCAATGAACTACTAGGTGCTTTTAAACCATTAAATCTCATGTTTTCCTAGAATGCTTCTATAATATACTACATGGAACCGAATAAAAAGTGTGCCAAACGATTTGTCTTGTTGAGATGAATCGAGTGGACTATTGGTCACTTTTATAAGTGCCGGAAGTCATACTAAAGAAACTAAGTCAAAACATTAGTTTCTTAATAAAAAGCGAACAAATTTGCGAACATTTCTTAGAATGTTCTCGATGGATCCGCAGAACGTAATCTTCACCTTCTAAACGTACCGAATAATGTCTCGTTTGTCTCGATTGATGGTTCGGAAGAGGTTTAATGGGCCAGTGACGCACAGATGTATGGTTGGAGGTTAATCTATTACTTAGATAATATTCAGAACTAGTGAACCCAGAAATGCTACAGTATTGCAATGTATACACTTGACACGCTGCAGGTCACGTGACTGTTAATCACGTTTTAGTCTACGCTCTGCACAACTTTTAATTGAAAAGACTTTCTCACGAGTATGGGTTTGTTCTATGTCCTGGTTTGGACATGTTTGTGAAGTATCCTGTTGTTGAGACGTTTTCTGTCAGTTTAGGCTTGCATTCGCTGTGACACTGTCTGGGAGAAATTTAATTTATTTGTTCGAGATAACGTTCAAGTAATAATTTCGACCGATAATTCACAATCGCAAGGATAGAAAATGCAGCGAAAACGCATACTTGAGAGTGCGGCGGGTTGCCTTGAGCTTCTGTTCAGGGACGCTTAAGTCAGGATAAATCCATAAAATTGTCATCAACGCACGTCTATTTGCGACAGACATACCCATATTCCAATTGTATTATGCCTAAATTCTTCGCGCAAATATAAGCAATAAGTTTACACAGTTTTATCACAATCAGATGAACGGCAGCGTATAACATACGAGCAAAGCAAACAAACGTTGGTTTTTAAATATTAGATTTTGAAAGAAATGTCTTTGTTTGAAAGAACTTGGGAAAACTGATCATTATTAGGTACCGTTTTTGATCAGCAATACACCTGAATACTTGTTCAAAGTTGTACATATGTGCTATTTCTACAATAATTTACCATTTCAATGCATAATTCTCTTGATAAATTAATTATATGTTTC
This sequence comes from Acheta domesticus, assembly GCA_031308135.1. Classification (NCBI taxonomy): domain Eukaryota; kingdom Metazoa; phylum Arthropoda; class Insecta; order Orthoptera; family Gryllidae; genus Acheta; species Acheta domesticus. Next base: position 30,885,306 of record JAHLJT010009419.1, on the reverse strand, counting down.
TGTTTGCAGGTGAGTGCCTGCTGAGAGACACATACAAGAATATATGGTGGTAAGTAAAATTCTTGGTATAAAGTTTACTCTTTCTTAGTTTTTTCTATCGTTATTTTGTACATTCGTTACGTTCTAATTTTTATACACGAATATACATCTTACTTGGTTCAAAAATTAGGTCGGTGATTTATTTCGGAGAATTTTCTCATTACATTTAGTACACTCCCAGTTTGTGTTATTACATTTACAAACGCTATATTTTATTTAACAGTAAACTGAATAAAAAAACTCGCTAAAATTGAATTTTTCCATCACCAGTAACGTTTTGTGTATATGAATATTAGTCCTTCAATTAAACCCTTAACTATGTACCACTACGAATTACATACATTTCGTTGAGTTGTCTTCTCCACATTTCTCGGATGGAGAAGCAGATATATGCATGTTTTTGTAAACACGGAATACTTGTTACGTAAACTAAACAATTTGTGTGTTGAACTTTTTTGCTATACAAAACAAAACATCTCAAAGATAGAATTTCATACGATTGTGTTTACTTTCGCCGCTTGAAATAATTTTTTTTCACGAAACCACCATTAACAAAGTCCAATTTCCCCAACAATACATTTCGTAACATTTTCACGACCAGACGCGCCGGCCTCCTTTAAAACATTTCTCTTAAAATATTCTCGCTTCCTCGCCGTTGTTTTCGCGGAGACAGATTTCGCCGGCTTTAATGTGTGGTGTACACCCATTACGGGGCAGAAATATGGAAGCAGCGGCGGGAGGTGTAGGAGCTTTTTAAAGATAAAGGTCGGGCTCAAGGAATCTCCATAAGGCTGCTAAGCGCGTAACGCGGAATGCCTTTAAGGAAATCCCCTCAGCGCTCTGGGGCTTCCAGGCGAGGACCGGGAAGCGCGGGGACGGAGCGAGGCATGGGGCAGGTAAAGGGCATACGGGTCGTGGAGCCTTGTCGAACTCCACTCGCGGATGGTTGTGATGTGGATTTGGAATGTGTGAGGATGATGTGGAATCTTTGATAAAGTTCTATATATCGCTTTTCATCTCGTTTACTTTAAAGTATTTGTAAGTTTTAAAATACAATATCATTTCATAGATTACTTGTTCTAAAAGTATTCATGAAATCATTAAATGCTTTTCAGGAAGTAATGACTCTTTGTTACTAGTAATGTAACCATATTCTCATTTTACTAATATTCTTTGGCAATAATATTGAACGTATAAGTGTAGGAATGAAATAGGGCTTAGACGGTTTTTCGGTGTAACGGAGCATCCCTTATGTTCTTTAGGGTTCACAGCGAATACATGTTTTGGTGGTAATCATACTCGATCGTCACCATATTCCGCAGAAACTTTGATTGTCTGATGTTAGACTCTCGCTGATCACTTCCATTCTAGCATTCTCCAGCAGAGCTTTAGCTTATACGTATGTAAATACAGTAAAATAAAAAGAAAATCAGGTTGGCATTTGTTTTATACGAAAAAATATTGAACTTAGGTTTTTAATTTAAGGATTAGAAGATTATGGAATTTATTTTCAGTTACTTTCTTTGCACACAAACAAATTAAGATTTATACTGTAATCGCAAACTTACGAAGTACTTAGGTTTTTGTTGCACACAATTTCTATCAGAAATGGCTGAAAGCGTGAACTCGTGAAAGTGTGATCTACACGCTAGAGAAAATGTTGGTTCTAAGAAATACTCATACAATTACAGTGTCCACTGCATTGCGACTTATCAAATACCACCAGCAACTTAGATTTAGATTTATTATTAATTCTGCAAATAAGTTTGAGAACTTGGTGGCAGAACACAATAACTTAACATTACAAACGTAACAACTTTACACAACTTAAAAAAATTACAAAACAATATGAACATTTCATCGTGCAAGCTTTCATAGCACTACATCTCATCACACTTCACTTGACTGCAATGTGGATCTCTAAATTTGTGTCAGCATTTCTTACACCCTCGTTTCCCTCAACTTTAAACGCCACACTGAACATAATTAATAATAATAATAATAATAATACTGAAAAAAAATTTTACATAGTAGTCCAGTAATTTAATAATATTAAAGATATATGTAATACACATATCCACATCTAGGAACTTTATTTCTAAATTTGCTCAGGCTTTGAGGAAAGACATCAAAGACTGTCAAAGGCAAATCGTTCTAGCATCTAATCCTTCATTTTGCAAATGAATATTTCCAAACGTCTGTTTTCGAAATTCTTGTCTGAATTTTATGCAAGTAATCTGCTCTGCCAAAATATGTAGGTTTTCCTAATTGACTTTGAATTTTTTTCCATGCCCAAAAACCTGTAAGCGCTCAATACGTAGTATAGAGACGCCTTTTCATTCTCCTTTTTTCGAATGACTCCTATACTCCTTTATTCTTAGTGCCACTGAAAGCAAATTTTGATGCTCTACGCTAGACGTTTTATAGATTCCTCTGCTGCACTTCATCGAACATTATTTCTCTCTGGCAACCACGCTTAAGAAGAATGTGTCACCACGCAATGTACGTGCAAACATACCTCGTGCGCTTGAACCGTTGCACTCGAGCGATTGCGTAGCTGTCCCCAGCGGCAACACGCGCTCGGCCGCCCGTTCCGCGCGCACTGCCTGAGATTGCGCGGCGCGGAAAGGGCGGGGCGGAGCGCCCACGGCGACGACTGCTGAGCGGGTGGGCAGGGGGAAGGGAGGGGGCGGTGAGTGCGGTTGTGGAGAGCAGGGCGATGAGCTCGGACAGTGGAGAGAGGGCCGCGGAGAGCGGGGCGGTGAGCGCAAGGCGTGAAGAGAGCTGGGCGCCGAGAGCGGGGCGTCGAGAATCGGGCATCGAGGGTTGGGCATCGAGAGTTGGGCATCGAGAGTTGGGCATCGAGAGTTGGGCATCGAGAGTTGGGCATCGAGAGTTGGGCATCGAGAGTTGGGCATCGAGAGTTGGGCATCGAGAGTTGGACATCGAGAGTTGGGCATCGAGAGTTGGGCATCGAGAGTTGGGCATCGAGAGTTGGGCATCGAGAGTTCGGCATCGAGAGTTCGGCATCGAGAGTTCGGCATCGAGAGTGGGACATCGAGAGTGGGACATCGAGAGCGGAGCGTCGAGAACGGGGCGTCGAGAGGAAAGCGTCGGGAACGGGGCGTCGAGAGCGGGGCGTGGAGAGCGGGGCATCGGGAGCAGGACGTCAAGAGCGGGGCGAAGAGAGCTGGGTATCAAGGGCGGGGCGTAGAGAACGGGGCGTCGAGAGCGGGGTGTCGAGAACGGGGCGTAGAGAATGGGCTTGGCGAGCAGGGCGGTGAGCACTGGGCGTGGAGACCGGGCTGGAGAGCGCGGGGCGGTGAACGCGGGGCGTCGAGAGCGGGGCATCTAGAGCGGGGCGTCGATAGACGGACTTCGAGAGCGGGGCTTCGAGAGTGGGGCGTAGAGAGCGGGCGTGGAGCGCGGGGCGGGGACGCGCGGGGCGTGGAAGGCGGGGCGGCGCGCGCGGGCGCCTCGCAGCAACTTATCTCGTGCCGCCGCCATTCGTCTTGCGCCGCTAAAAGACTTGCCGATCCTTCTTTGTCTGCATCTTAAGAGATAGCATTCACTGCCGCCACCGCCGCTTTGGCTGTCTTTGCCGCCGCCACTTCCGCGCGTTCGCGTAGTGGCGGCGGCATCTGCGATGCAACCACGCGCCTCATCTCACCTTACCATCAATCCCCACCAAATCATTTTTATTCAGAAAATTTGCCGGTAAAATACGCGCACGTAATTTCAATGGGGTATAAGGTAAACTGACGTTTGCGACTAATTTATTGACTTGCCGTTGTATCTGTGTAGGAATCACGCGTCTAGCCTCATACTAAATCTCATTCTCTGTCACTTTTTATTGATTTCAATTATCGCCAAATAATTTACCTATTCAATAGTCGCTCAAACACCCAACTCCTCACCAAACTATGCTCTCAAATAATCACTCAGTCAGCTACCTAAGCAGCTACTCGATTAATGATCAACCATTGCGCTCTAACAAACCATTCGCCGGATCCGACATCCCAAACTACCACTCAACCAAGCATCCAGTCAGACACTAACCTCAAACTGTATGCCCGCCTGCTATTCTATCCATCCACTTAAAGCAAATACTCCATCGTATTTAGGCATTTTCGCTTCTGATCCACCCAATCAATAACCCTCTCACTTTCAATCCATCACCTTAATCAATTTACCATTCAACCAGTCACCGTAACGAAAGCTTACCCTCCTGGCATTTCCGCCATTACACTAAAATTTCTGTTATAACTAACACTTTCTCTTTCCCAATTCACCACCAATTTTGCAACAGCCTCATCTGCGTTCATTCCAGCAGCTTCCCCGCTGGAGCCCTCCCCGCTGCTCGTCGCCCGTTTCCCCGCCCCCGCCCCCGCCTCCGCCGTCGCGGAGGGCGGCACCGCCGAGGCTTCTCCGGCTCCTCCCAGGGACAAAGGATTTTCTTTATTTTTCCGCGGGGGAATATATTTAAAAGGTGCGGCTTTCAATTGGAGGAGAGCCTCCGCCGCGAAGCGGGATCCCGCTTTAGAGCACAATAGCTTCAATTTATTTGCCACAATCTGGCCGGCGTATATTCCAGCAGCATTCCTACGGAATGAATGAGAAGATTACAATTTACGGTACTCTGAGAGTTGGAGGAGGGTGGAAATAAAATACGGTGTCATAAAATACCAAGCCCGGGCAGGGTTTTTTTTTTACAAAAAGAAATTCACGTGCTCTTCTTATAACCGTTATTCAGGGCGTTTGGTAACATCTCCGCTCGAAACTTTTCCTGCAAATTAAACAATGCACTTTTTGTCGCTGTTAGAATTGCAAAAAGAACTTAGCATACATTCTAATTATTTTAGCATATCGTAATTCTGGAGAGTGTGAAAGAGAAATCTGTATTCCACTGCAACTTTCTCTTTTCTGATTTCATTAAATGTAGTCGAACTCACAAGTTTAATAGTGTTCAAAATGTATTTGGATTATAGATTCGTTGAGATGAAAAGATTCGTACATTAGAAGTCTAGAAAAATATCCAGTTACAGACGTAGTAAGCACTTGTTAATAGTAATTTCATGTCTTCAGTTCTTGTCATAAAGTTGTAAAATGACTTTAGTCTGGTAAATTGTAGTACCTGTATGAATACGTCATTTTGCTGAGTCAAATAGTTCGGATTATACATCCTGGCAATTAATAGAGATAAATAATTTCAGTATCAAATTACCCTAGAAAAAGTGAAAAAAGCAATTTAATAACAGACTTTTGTGGGCTGTTTAAATAGTTGACATTAACAGTAATTTAACTTGCGCAGTTGTACGAAGAAGATACTGTATGGGAAGTGCATCACGATATCATGAAAGAAGATACCAGAGTTGAACGCAACAAGTTACGCGCTTAATGTAGGGTGACCGACAGAAGAAGATAGTAATTACTTTTTGTTTGTGTTCTCGAAAAAGAAAGATGATGGAAATAAGAAAGATTATGCACAAAAGGAGAGATGAACGGTAGATCACTCACAAACACGTAAATTTCCTGCTTTAGAAGTACTAGAAGTTCGTCTCATGTATACAATACTTGATAGTTTGAATTAGCAGACAATAATATAAACGTTATAAGTATAATAGAAGTAATATAAATGACAAAATTGGTAATCTTAGGAAAAATAAAGAATTTAGACGATGATCTTAATACAAATGTATAGGATATCAAATTCTCGAGATATATTCTCTTAGCCACAACAACAATAATAATAATATAATTATGATGATGGTGGTGATGACAAATTGCTTCAGTCATACGCATTCACTACGGCGTCCTTCAAGATGCACTGAACACACATTCTGCGCTTCCGCGTGAACCCCCCTGAGCTGTGAGCGGCACCCACGTTCATGCGCGTTGCCTTCTCTGCGGCCTAGTTGGACTGGGCGGGGGGGATGGACGGCCATGAGGGCGCCGTCCCCGGGAGAGAGCGTCCGCCCTGAATGCGCTCGTCAACCATCATTTGACGCACCATCCCCCCCCTCTCCACATACGACGCTCCTGGCGCCAGGAGATTCCGCCAGCGCCCCGAGGCATGTTGGGGCCTCAGCGATGGCGCAAGGAGGGCTTAATGCTATTGGCAAATATATATTTAAAAAAAATGTTGTATTACAAAGGTTAATCGTTTAACTACTTGTGGTATGTTTAAAATAATAAGGTCTAATTCCATTAATTATCATAATACGTCTGTTGGATTAAAATATTGAAAGGAAAATGAAGGAAAAGGAAAAAAATTGAAAATGGCACAAATTTTCTCCTTTTTTCGAATGACTCCTATACTCCTTTATTCTTAGTAACACTGAAAGCAAAATGGGCTTGAACTTCCTAAATTTTCACAAATTGTTAAAGTTAATTTTTTTTGGGCTTTCTACAACTACAGTATTGAAGATAAAAATTTATATTAAGACTTTCAAGGAAATATATTAAGACTTTAAAGATCATAACTAAATTTTCGAAAATATCCAAAGTTTTCAGCTACAGGTAGTACTGATGAATGTTTCCTTTTTCAATGAAGCAATAGCTGTCAATACAAAAAGATGATTTGACGTTTCCATCGCTGAGGGTCATTTCTGTCAAAATACATTACAAATCTGCATATTATTCCCGAATAATTTAACTATTGGTGAACTTAATAAAAATCGTGCATTTCCTAAACATTTACAAAATGTTAGGAATTAAAATTATCATTGTGACGTTTTCCAACGCCAAGGGGTACAATTTTCACAATATCCCAAATACATGCGATAGCCCTCTGTCAATTGGTTCTGTAGTGCAGTCATCACAGCGAGCTCCCAACGCCCATTCATCACCCCCCTCCCCCGTGGCAGCCGCATCCACACTTGCCCCGCGCCGCAACTACTCCCTGTCGGCCGCCCCGCCTCCGCGCCACCCGGCGCGCCGGCCGAGGGGACTGGCGCATTTGAAATTCCGTAATCTCTGGGGTCGACGCGCGGCCGGCCCGCAGAGCGGAGCAGTTTGAAATTCAGCTTGCGGGGGCGCCACCGCGCTGTGTTACGAGTCCCCAGCCGCCGCTGCCTGGTGCCCGGCGCTGGCTGCCCAGACTGCCCCTGGGCCACGGACCCGCCCATCACGACATGCACGTTCACTCATCTACTCTCCTGACCGTCCACGCTTAACATTTCTCGTTGCTCGGTATGTTCGTTTTCCCTCAACCTTCCGTTAGGTGCGGGTGATATCACAGATCGCGATGGTGATTTTTACTTTTTCGCGATCGAGTAGAAAGAATGTTTTGTAATACTCAAGAAAACGGCGAATTTTCGGTAGAAAAACTCTTATTACAGATCCCTGTTAACTAAAAATGGATTCATCCTGTTGTTAAATTTAGAAAGAAAATCCTCTAACACGTAGCTAGAATCCATATTTTGTGGGTCCTTGTTGCAGAAAAATCGAATGTCGGCAAAACGTCTAAACGCCTGTCTGTCTGTCCGTCCATTTATCTGTTTGTCTGTCTGCCTGTCAGTCCGTCCGTCCGTCCGTCTGGGACCAACGCTAGCCGCTAAACCGTTCAGCCGATTTTCTCCAACATTCATATCCCCCTTTCGATCTGGTTGATGTCGCCGCCCCTTGAATTCAAAACTGATATTTTAATTTTGAAGGTACTTAACATGAATTCCTTCGGACATTTTCCAAATTTAAAAAATTGCTCCATCGTTGTTTATTAAATTTTGTTGTTGGATGAGGTGAAGGACTTTTAAGAGAGTGGTGTAGGTCTCATGTTCGTTGAAAACACTGATTTTTCAAAAATTGCAAAAGTTAAAATTTTTCGGCATATTTCTCAGCCAAAGTATTAACCTAAAGTATTATCTTACCGTTAATTAAATCTGTTTCTTAAGGATAGATTTTGAAATCACATCATGTTTCGAAAATTTGAGAGATTTTCGTGTAAGGTTGCGTGAAAAATACAAGCAAGAAAGTACTTGTTGTATTTTCACCACTAGTTCTTTTGCTGTGCAATAGCAGTTTGTATTAATGAGTCCTTGATATCTTCGTAGATATCAATGTAGATAATTTCAGTACTGTGAACAACTTCGATAATAACCGGTTGTGAACTCGAAACGCAATTTACTTCTACTAGTTTTTAGCCCGCGCCAAATGCAAGGTTAACTGAAATCCTCATAAGAATGTAATCAGAATATGCTCCTTTTTACAATCCCGCACCATAAAAACGACCCAAGTAGGTGAAAATAGCTGTGACTCACGTGAGCGTAAATGTGAAACCGCTAAATGTTGCATGTGCCTAACTGTTTCGAGTACGCGATGTCGCACGATTGTTCGCGATGACATGCTCCTCTACACCTTCTTTCCCCATCACCACTGTTTCTGAACATTTCTTGTTGCTCTATATGTGATTTATTCCTTATTCGTAACTGCTTATTCTTCGGATCGCGCCCTTCGCCCCACGACTTTCGTGCGAGCAGGCGAGAATATGCAACCCGCTGTTCCTTCGTGCGTTGCATGTAATATAAACTGCTGAAACTGATCGCGCACTGTTCGCACAACCACATAGTCGCTCATTTGCTAGCCATGACCTACTTACTCGCCCACATGCCCTCTCTGAATTTTTATCGCTGTTCATTTTTTCTCCTAATAAGAATGCATGGAAGGAGGACAGATTCGAATACCCGGACCATACAGGCGAACGTACAAGCAAGGGAATATTTGTTACCCGCCACACATGCATGTATGTGAAACCCCCATCCAATTAACGCATGGGATTGGTGCATTTTTTTATTTCAATCTTTTTTCTACTGAAAGCGATTGTCGATTTTTACTTTCTAGCTAAAAACTGATACTGTCACATAATATATGTAACGTTTAGTTACAAAATATATTTTATTGCAATTCCCTATGTACGAATCTTTTGTAGTACGACTATTTCACAAACAAATATATTGTAAGTTCATAAATAAAATCGAATAAAGTTATTAAATAAATAAATAATGATTTCTAACATACCAGTTCTTGACGAAACGTCTTAATATCACCATCTACCATCGGGAATGGCTTCATGCAAGACATGAAATTCTTGCTAAGAAAAAAATCGGAGTGTTTAGTTTATGTATTCTAAAATATATAAAGCGGCACAAAACATATAAATATAGCATGTAACATTCCAAGAAACATAATGAATAGAAAGGAAAACTGCATAATAATTGTTTGCTGACAAGCAACTGAGATTGGTTTAAGTTTGAATCCATTATTTCTTACCATTCGATACTTCAGTCAAATAGTCTCTAAAACATTACAGTGTTGCGAATATCGCTTAAACCAAACAATTGGCTGCATTTTTCGGCTATACTTGAAAGGTATTCAGATGTTTTGTACCGGGTGTTTTTTTTATCGTTCACCAAAGATTCCGGCAGCGTCGCCCGGGCAGTCGAGGGCTCATTCGCCCGGCAAACCGATGACTCAACTCCCGTGCTATCTGAGAACTATTTCTGCGCCGCTTAACGTACCTTAAATATGATGCTGAAAGTGGTGTCCTTCGGCTCGAATGCATTCTTGGCACGTCCGAAACACATTCTGATTTGCCCTTTGAAGTAAGTCTTGAGGAATTGATGCGATTTTCTCTTCAATAGAGCTTCACGAACAACCACTTCACGACATAAAGATCGGAGTGTGGTGTCCATTAAGTTCCACAAGAATTATCGGACCTATTTTTTTCAACACCACCGTTACTGCTGACGTTTACATACATCAAATATTGGCATTATTCTTCGAACAATTGACACCAGAAGAAAGGCACTATGGTTACTTTCAACAGGATTTGGCAACTGCTCACACTGCTGTTCGATCCATGAACTTTTTAAATAATGTTTATTGTGACAATCGTATAATTAGTCGTGGGTTATGGCCTCCTTGATCACCTGATCTATCTCCTTGTGATTTTTTTCCTGTAGGGGTACTTGAAAGATCAGGTGTATGCAGAAAACCCGCACTCGGAGGAAGAGCTCCGGCGCTCTATACTAACGTGACAAATACTAATAAGTAATGATTGATTTTGACGAGATTTTCACATTATGAGTATAGAAAAGAAAATTGCTTGTTTGTGTATTTTTTCTCTTTTGATGTACCTAATATATTCACGTTTGAAGTCAATAGTTAGCCACCGAAATATACTGTGTATTTTTTTTACGAATGGCATTGTAACATTATATCTAGAGTACATACATAAGAATTCGTAGAAAACCCTCTAACACTATTAGTGTGTTTATTTCTTATTTGATAAATAAAATTCTTAGTCTTAATTTTTACACTTCTCTACAATTTAGCACGCTAAATAAAATGATTTTAAAAATGTATTTTTTTATTCGTAAAAGTCTTAAAAAGTTATAAGCATTTTTGACATAACTTCCCTTCTAAAAAGTATTTTGTGAATGTCAGTCAATCTCTTAGAAAATAGAGCAATAGAAATATGTACGCGCAAAATCAGATAAATTGATACGATTTATATGAACGCTCGGATCAGAAGCTGGTCGAGGTCATTAGCAGCCATAAAGCCTCTCATCAAAGAGAATGTGCCAGATTCAATACGTATTCAGTGGACAAATTTGCTCTTTGCAAAATATAACTATCGGTCACACAGACGCTCGCTCTCTGGCACAGCCGTTTCCCTCGAACCGAGTCAGCAGATTGACTCTCCACTCTGCATGAGGAACCGGAGCGCAACCCAGCGCACCATGGTGTGCTCGCGAGTCGAAGGGCGTCTAAGAGCACCGAAGGGCGCCGATTGTGCAGCGTTGGCGTATGGCTGAGACCTAGTCGCCTTCTATCGCCCTCCAGTTCAGCAGATTTTCGCGCCCCTGAAATTCTTTCTCTCTCCCTAACAGCTGTCTCCGTATACTTGCCTGAGATTGGACTAGCTTTGGATTACTGGGTGTTTTGAAACTTGCGATGGCACAGAAGTTCAATTGGAAAAATACGTGAAAGTGATCAGGCTTGTTTCGAAATTTCTGTTCTCTTTTACAAACTTGTAAACTTCAAACTCTTTGCTTTGTACTTGCAATGAGAGTTGGGAGAATGGTTTGCGCTAGTAAATTTTTACTACTGTTTCAATGATTTCGTCTGCAGAAGGAAATTGCAAGAACAACACTGCATTTTACGAATCTTGTTTGAGTTCCTAAGTGATGTCTCTACTTGCAAAGTTTTTCATCCTAATAAATGGAAAGCGATATACAGGCAAACATGTATTTTACTGGAAACTAATAAAATGTAGCAAAGAATCAATAATTATGTTTTATTCAAAACATAAATTAAATTTCGTGAAATGAGGTAACTCATTAATAATGTCCATCTAGTGCAATAAAACACTGTTTTACGAAACACTATTAAAATCCAAACTAAATTAAAAACTATTAAAATCCAACTAAACACTATTAAAATCCAAACAACAAAATATTACTAAACGAAAATATACTTGAATATGAAAGTGACAGTTGCGGTTTTAGAGTAGAAATGTGAGATATAAAAGTTAAGGAGAATGTAGTAGTATCTCCACGAAGTTTCTCATCATCACCTTGCGATAGGCAACATTATTTTAAAACGTTTTTATTTCTTTATTATATAGAAATTTGAAGGTAATGTAAGGAATTTTTTTGTATACAAGAATTATAAACTACCTTTTCTGTTACAATAAAATTGTTCATTATCGAGCATTTTACGGCACAAATAATGGCATATTATCATTTACGGCATGAATGATTGCGTCATCACATGTTCAGCCAATTGCACCGAGAGTATCGAGAGAGGTATTGGTAAACAGAATAGCCGACCATCGTTTTCTCACACAATGTCCACAATGTCATCTGGAATTTGCTTTCCAGAGGGCGTTGGATGTCAAATACCAAAGACTTTCCAAAGAAAGTTGTTTCGCAAAATTAAGTTTGATTCTGTTTTAAATTTATAATGCTGTTGTACAAAATATAGCGCATAGAGTTCTTATTTATGTACGAGTTCTATGCGCTGTTGCTTTATTAAATTAGTACAAATTTCACAACTCGCCTCTAACGTCGCTCGTTTTCAAAACATGTACTCATGTAATAAAGCTTAACAAAATGAACTAATTGCATAAACTGCTATTAAGTTTTATTATGTTAAATTGTACAAAACAATTTTCGAAACACGAAATCTTAAATCATTGACTTTGATCATTGGGAAGAATTTTGACAATCGATGAAGAGGGGCTTCTGGCTCAAGTAAAGGCAGAATGGCGTTGAGGACAGATTTCCCAATTTGCTACAAGATGGTATCCGCGGCGCAAGTATTCGGCAAACTTCCGACAGGAAAAATTACTTTAATAATTTCGTATTAAAATTAGCCGTATGAAAACACGAGATAAAATTAATATTTCATATAGATAAAATTAATATTTCCTATTTTTTCTTGTAGAAGACTAAAAATTTACATTATTGTTTTCTTTCAGTTAACTAGTAAGATTTTTTGCCATAAATAATCTTACTATTTGTACTACTTTTTCAATTTTGACTCCCGAACTTGTGGTTGAATTCTAATTTTTTGGCGAATTGTGAAAATCGTTTGCATGAAATTTATGTTTAACTAGTAACCTTTATATCTATAATTATTTGTGCATTTTTCGCTACTTGTTCACTTTTGACTCCCGTACGTGCTGTTGAATCACAATTTTTCGACGAAATACAATATTCGACGATCCGTTTGCATACAGTTTAAGTTTCACTAGTAAATTTCCTAACTATAATTTATCTTACAATTTTTTTCTTCTTTTTCGATCCTGACTTCCGGACTTGTGGTAGAACCCCAATTTTTTGGCGAATCGTGAAAATCGTTTGCATTAAAGAGATGTCTGAGTGGAACACGGGGCACGTCAGCAGCAAGGCCGACCCGGCACCGCTGTGCAGGTTTCCGCACCCGCCACCAGAGAGCGCCGCGTTCGCCGCCAGCGGCATAACGAGGGGCGCACGTGCTGCGCGGTGGATGGTGGGGGGGGGCGCGAACAAAAGCGGCCGGCGCTGAATGCGGCGCCCTCCTTGACCTCGTACAGGACACAAAGGCGGAAGCGAGGGCGCGGGCCAGCTTGCTCATCATCGTCGCCATCTCCGCAGCGCCGCCCCCTCACCCTTCCCCCCTCCCTCCCACTTCCCCTCTCCACAGATCCCCTCTACCGCGTGCGGGCGTCTTTTGGCGATGACTGTGCTACTCGCGAACGCACCTCCAACCACTTACTGCAGTATTGTCAAGGTCGATGCCACGAGCGAGAGTCCGTGGCACGAGTGCCAGGACGAAATCGCCTCTCCACGCACTTCATAACCCCGCCGCATGAGACAATGCCATCACTATTGTAAAACGGCGGGGTTAGTTTCGAGGTTAATTGTTTCCTCTCCCGACGCTAATAACGCAGAGAAGCTCGTGGCATGGAACGGTGCCGCGAGACGTGCCACTGCCACCAGTAGGAGACCTAGACATCATTGACTTACTGCGTTGTGGTTGCTTTCATTAGTTCCACTTAAGGGACTAATCACTGTATTTATTTTAATGGTTGATTCGTTTCACTCGCACAAATGTTTGACCAACGAATTCTTAATAAGGTGGCGAACTTAATATCCCTTGATGTTTTGCCCACAGTTACTATTTATTGTGGAATATTCTGTACAACGGTTAGGCTAGGATATGCGAGGCTAGGCTAAGCTAGGTTTTCCACCGAGCTCAACTGCATAATATTCTCTAAAGAATGCTGCATCTGCAAATAAGGGCTTCTGACGGTTCATATAGCGATTGGATAATTTCTTAGCCCAATTCTCAAAATTTAAAGCTTGTCGTTTTGTATTTGAGTTTGTCAAGTGAGTGAGTGAGTTTGATTACTCGTGAAGCTTAGTACATAGAGAAATGCATCCCAAAGGGTAGACCAACGTTGTTCATTTAAATTAACAGATATGTCTAAATTCATTTTATCTTATTACTGCAGTTTGTCAGCAAAATTCCTACCCTAAATTGCTATTTTTTGTCAATACAAAATTGATAGTACATTAGTTAACAGTTTCTACGGATGAAACAAATTACCCCGTTTAGGTTTTATGTAGAATTATTTTTAATTATCAAGTGTAATTTCTGAAGTGTTTGTGTGTGTTTGCAAGAAAGCGCCGCTGTTAGGAAGGTTTCGATTTAGAATCAATTTTGGTGCATTTTGGTGCACAAGAGTTAAACACATTGGGCCAAAGAAGACTCTGGAGAAGTAAAAGTGTATAACATATCTTCTCCGGGAGGCCACTACTCTATTTTGCTTCTTTTGATTCCAGCTGCGTCAACTACGACGTTTCTTAGATTGGGCCCGATTCTACTTACCTCCTATTAAAATCCCTTAGGACGAGCATACGTTTGATCTCCTATTTCCAATGGACTTTTGATTGGAGACTTTTCCGATTGTGTCTGAATATCAGAACTACAGAATTCTGTTTTAAAACAAAATTTTACTACGTTAATAATTAGGGATGAAGCAAAAAGTGCATACATTAAATTGCATTTAATATAAGCATGAAAATATCTCTCACGTTCTTCTAAGTTTATGTTTCATCAAGCCCGGGATGTTACAACTCGCCTTATCACTGTCGCAGATGTCTCCCTCCGGCACCCAGTGCCTGAGCAGATTGAGAGGTGCCATTTCTTCCAATTTCGGAGTTACGCACTCTCTAAACTCGCGATATTTCCGTGACCCGGGCACGTCTCCCCCATGTGCCGCCGCAGCCGCGCTCGCCCCGGTGCCTGTAGTCATGGCTCACGTCTTTACAGCTCCATAAACATAATGGCCGCTAATTTCTTGTCGCAATGAAATCCTCTACGCCACGCTAAACCGCACGGGCGTTCTGCTCCGAGGCGACATCATCGTGCGACATCTGCATGCGACGACGCTGGCGGCGGGCAACTTTTAGACGGCGCGACGCGGTGAAGCGGGGTGGCGACCTCGAACGCGTTTGTCGCTCACCGGGCAACGCCCCCTTCCGCCCCACGACGTGGAGCTTCTTACGACGGCAGCTGAGAGACAGAGCCCCGAGCGGGATAATAGCTCTGAGGGTAATAACTGTCTGCTGATTCAATTCCGCTTGGGAATGCTGGAATAATCTCGGAGAAATAAGTGGGTGGTAGATGTAAAATAAATCACGTGGCTTATCTGAGGTTCGTATAAGTCAGGAAACCATAATAAGTCATTTTCAAGTCAAAAACCGTGAGTTTTCAGATCGCTTACGTTAATTTTCTGCGAAAATATTTCAGGAATCATATTCTACGAAGAATATTTTTCCGTCATTCATCGATCGATTTCACATGTTAATATATTTTTGCATTATTTTTTTTCTTTCTCTTCTATTAGTTTCTGCAGGAAAATGTTCTATGAGTAGTATAATAACACACACTAGTCTTTGTTAGCTACAATAGGACATATTTGCTAACCATAAACAGTCTGTTGGCATCCGTGCAATGCGTGGGTGAATTGCCAAGATGAATAGTTAAAAAGAAAGGTATACCATATTTTTTCTATATTTTGGCGTTAATCTACTCTCTTTCTCTCTCCTACTTTTTCTATTCCTCAACATTTCCCTTCTCTCTCCCCTTTCCCTTTTCCACCGATCCCCTCTCCCACCATCCTCAACTCTCTCTTCCCTCTTCAACTCCGTCTCTCCCTCTTCTGCAATTCTCTCTCTTTTCAATATCCAACTTACCTCTACTGCCCCTTCACCAATCACCCATTTCTCTCTTCCCTCTTTGATTTCCAGCTCTCTTTCCAACACACCTTCTGTCTCATTCCTTCTTCCTCAGGTAAGTTTTGTATCAACGCAGAACGAGTCCCGAGAGACCTCCCCGGGCGTCGACAGCGGCCTTGGCGCGCGCCGCGCCCCCTCCTCCAGCCAGCCATAAGAGCAGCCCGCGGGCCACGGCTTCGGGCCTTCGCCTGTCGATGGCGGGCGCGCGCCGCGGATGCCTGCTCACCTCCCCCCCCCTCCGCCATCCCGTCGCACCGCCTGCTCTCGCGGTATCTTCGTGAAGTTGCCCGACTATCCGAAGGCTGTTTGAAAGACGCGTTAATATTTCACGAGTTTACATGGTGAGAAACTGGTGGCAAGTCTTTCTCGCTCTCCCGAGCGGGCCCGCCGCCGCCCCCGCCGCCGCCGCCGCCGCCACCGCCCCCGCCGCCCCCGCCCCCGCCCCCGCCGCCCCCGCCGCCCCCGTCGCCCCCGTCGCCCCCGCCGCCGCCACCGTCGCCGCCCCCGCCGCCGCCGCCGCGCGCGGCACAATGCGCGTGCGGAGGATGATTGATGAGGGCGCTCGTCGCGTCGAGCGAAAATTGCCGCCGCTAGGAGGCGCGCGCGGGAAGGGGACCGCGCGGGGCGGGGAACATGCGGGAACGGGGCAGGAAGCCGGGCGGGCTGGGAGTGGTGCGAGCACGAGGCGGGCTCATGGTGGCATGGGACGGCGCGGGACAGGAGTGGGGTTGGAACGGTGCGGACTAGGGGTGCTGCGGGCATGAAGTGTGGGAGAGGGGAAGTGCGGAACGATGTGGGAGCAGTGGGTGGTGTGGGCACGGGGAGGGCGTGTGGTGGAAGATGAACGAGGTGGGGTGGGGCGGGAGCGAGATGGGAGCAGAGCGAGCCAGGGGCGGGACGGGAGCAGATGGTAGTGGAGAGGCAGTTCGGAGCGGGGCGGGAGTGTGATGGGAGCGCAGCATTGCAGGAGTGGTGGGGGTACAGGCGGGTGTGTGGGGAAGAGAGACGGGATCGGGCAGGAGCGGGGTGGATGGCCTGAGAGCGGGGCGGGCCAGGGACGGTGTGGGTACGAGGCAGGAAGTGAGACGGGACGAGGCGGGGGCGGGAGCAGGGCAAGAACGGGCGCATGGTGGAAGAGGGACTGGGCAGGACGGGGCGGGGCGGGAACAAGGTGGGAGCGGAGCGGGCCAGAAGCAAGGTGGACCCAAAGCTTGCGCATGGTTGACAGGGGACACGGTGAGGCGTGGCGGAAGCGAGATAGGAGGGAAACGGGCCAGGAACGGTGCGGGGACGAAGTAGGCACGTGGTGGAAGAGGGACAGTGCGGGGCGGAGCGAGAGCATGGTGGGAGCGAAGCTATCCAATTGTGGTGTGGGCACGAGACGGATGCATGTTGGAAGAGGGACAGGGCGAGGCGGGGCGGAAGTGGGCTGGGAGCGGATCGGGCCCCGAGCGTTGCGGGCACGAGGCGGGCCTATGCTGGAAGAGGGACAGGAGCGCGACAGGGCGGGAGCGGGTGGGAGCGGGCGGGCGCGAGGTGGAAGCGGGCGAGGGGAGGGAAGGGAGCCGCTGGCACGCGAACCGCGTACCAGGAATTCGCCGCCAGAGCGCACCGCCCGCGTCGCCACCGCCGCGCCGCTCGTCTCTATTGAGCCGGATGCCAAGGAGTAAAGGGCCCGCAACTTCAGAGTGTCGTTTACTCGTACGCGGCCCCTTTAGCTTCGAAATTGTGATCAATATTTCGAAAATAGTTTTCTTCTTCCGCGAATTTTGTTCTAAGGGAAAACAATGAAGTACTGAATAACTCCGAAACTAAAATCGACCATAACATGCAATTGATTTCACAATTTTGAAAAGTTTCTATGCCTCTGTTGTTTTGTATCACGTACGAGTGAAATCGTAAACGTTTCAGAGGAAACTGTCTTGTCACGACGTCACATATTTCTAACGCGGGAGAGCAGAAGCTTGTAACTTCTTTATGTTATTGCTCGTAATTGTAATGCAGTTTCGGTTTCATCTCGTTTCGTGTTTTCTCGTAATGTGGTATTCGCTTAATAGTGAAACCTATTTTCAGTTTTGAAACTGTTGTGACATTATCACCTTTTGAAGTTGCAGCAATATCAATAAATTAGATGTCCCATGAACACTTACGTATATTTATTTAATTAACGTCTGTCATATAGCATAGGCGGCACAATATTTATAATTGATGGTTATGATTGCTAGAACTTGAACATTCTGAGGTAGGGGAAATATTTACAATTGTACGAGCTCTGCTGAAGTTCTAACAGGCTTTGTCTTGGGCAGGAATTATCAATAGTGATAACGCTTGAGTAAAGAGCGTTAAGCGAAGCTACTAAGACTGCTTGTCGCTCAGCGTTACTAAATACACGCGCTTCCCTGATAAATCTTGCGTAACATAGGAAGTTGCACGCGCACTAGCGAGAACTACTCAATAGAACACAGTGGAATACTAGTAAAACAAGAACACCCTCCGGAGCTTAAGTGCACAGCTCACGGAGCATGAGAGAACTGAATGCTGAGCGTGAGAAGGCCTTGCCGCTTTCCTTGCCGTCACCAATACCATTGATAGTTTGCCATTGGCTGGTTTAATCAATCGTAACTGACAGTTGCATTGTCTGATGTAGGGCGCGAAACAACAGGAAGCAATAGTAAGCGTTTTACTTTTTATGGAGTTAATTTCATTGAGCGATTCCCTAGAAAAGTGAGTGATTCTACTTTTACTTCTATATGATCATTTTTCGTAATTTTTTCAACATACCAAGAAATAATTTCTTTAATCAAGTTGATTATTTTAATACGTAGACAGCTGCTTTTCAATACGTAAATTCCGTTTTGGTCACTCATTCATATATGTCTTAAATTCTGTGAATTGTTCAAATGAATAATTGTACGATGTTATTAGTGCTACAGGTATTTACATCCCCTTCAAAGTAACTTATCATCTATGGGTCAAATTTTCTCGTTTATTTCTATTTCTCATTCTTCCATTGTTTACTCTTCTGCTTCTTAGGTCTGTTAGTTCTTCCATGCTTGCTAACATTCTGATGACGACGGCGTTATTGGCAACGTTTTAAAGAGTTTGTAAAAGGAGTTGGAAAAGAGTAAATTAGTACTGAATCAGTTTCATTTGCAGTAAGTACTTCACTACATTAATCTAACATCATTTCAAAGTAATAATTTTTTTTACCGTATTGTAATGTCTTGTTAACACGGCTCTTCAGAGTTGTCAAAACTCCACGCTATTTGTAAAAACGTCAAGAAGCGAATTTCATTTTTATAAAAGAAAATGTTGAGGCGAATACAAGCGAGCTATTGCCGCAGCAACACGTCAGCTCAGGCCGTGGAACGGCGAGAGATTTCAGATTGAGTAGCTCGTCCAGATGCTCGTCCCCGAAATTCCGGCATTCGAGCGAAGAAATAGACAATTTCCAGGCGCTTCGCGGGGGCGCGCCACTCGCCGCGCCTCCACACGCGACCCCCGGGACCCAATCTCGTTGACGGCGGCGGAGGTGGGGCGGGCGGGGCGGCGACGGTGGCCGCGAGAGCGGCGGCGGCAACAGGAACGGTGTTACAAGCGAGGGCGGAAGCGGCGACGGTGATGGTGACGACTGCGGTGCAGGTGAGGGAATCGGTGGAGGTGGTAGTTCCGATGGTGGCGATGGTGGTGATGTAGTGGCGGAAGCAGTGGTGGTGGTAGAGTGGGTGGTGAAGACGGTGGTGGTAAAATTGGAGGCGGGGGCGGAGACTAAAGTGGAGGTGGTGGTGGAACCGATGGCGAAGGCGGTGGCGGTGGCGGTGTTTTTAGCAGCGGCGGAAGCAGTGGGAAAGGCAGTAGCGGGAGAGGAGTCGTAGGTGGCGCCAGGGGCGGTGGTGGTAGTGGTAGTCGTAAAGGTGGTGATAGAGGTGATGGAGGCAGCAGTGGTAGTGCCGGAGGCCAATGGTATAAGGAGAGGCAGAGACGGTGGTGATGGCGGTGATGGGGGTGGAGACGTGGACGAAGGCTGTGGCGGCAGCGACGCAGGAGGGCACGACGCTCTGCTGAACGTAGGAGGCCGCGAATGAGGGGGCGGCCAGGAAGGCGACGCGGAACGCGTGGCTGCGCCCGGAACAGCCATGGGTATAAGCAAAAAAGCGTTGGCTAGAAGGAGAAGGGAGACGGATGAAGGGGAAAGAGAAGAACTGAGGCGAATTTGATGCTAAGGGAGATAGCATCGTATGTAATCAAGGGGGAAATATAAAATTCGAAAGAAGTGAGAAGAGAAGCATTGTCAAAATGGAATAGGAGAACGAGGGTAATGCATTAAAAGAAAAAGCAAGGCGAATGAGAGTTATACACACAAAGAATTGAAAAGTGGAAGAGAAAAAGCAACAAAATGAGGAGAGCGTAAAAAAGTGCAAAAATAAATTGAAAATGAAAGGTTCAAGGCAAATGCTGGGCAGAGGTTCTTAATCTTAAAAGGTTAGATAAGATTAGAAAATGGACGGCGAGAAGGATGATTATATAACCTCACTGACTATAGAGGGAAAGAAGAAAAGGAACTGATAATGGTACGTACTACAGAGATGCGAGAGCCTTGGTGTTGCGTGAAGCTTAAAGAAGGCGTGAAGGGGAACACGGAAAGGAACGGCGGAAGAAAGGCAGCCGGCGGAGGTGTTGATGGAGAGAGGGAGGTGCAGAACGCCGGCGCCGCGCGAAGGTGACGTTGATTGAATTGGGAATTGGACGCACGTAGCGACTTAAGGCAGTGCGGCGCGTAAATCTATAAAAGACCGCGTAGCGGAGGCGCCGACGAGCTCCGAGGCCGCCGCAAGCGGCGGCGGCGCCGCAGCCGGGGCGATGCAGCTGGAGCAAAGGGAGGGAGGACTACAAGGCAGAGGCAGCAGTGGGGAGGGTTGGCGGAAGTGGCGAGTGTTGCAGGGCAGTGGTAACCGCGGTTAGGCCGTGGTGAGGTCAGCGATGATGTCGGGGGTAGTGACTTTTGGGGGCAAGATGAGGAGGCGGCAATGGTGAGAGGGAGCCTGAGCAGGCGAGAGTGGCGGGGATGGCGAAAGCGACGGAAGGTTGCAGGACTGCAGTAATGGTCGTTATGACGTGGATGACGATGTCGGCGGGGTCAGCGACGAATTCGAGGGTAGCGACTTGGGGGAAGGAATATGAGGTGGGCATAACTGTGGTGAGAGGGCGTCTAAACTGGCGAGAGTGGTGGGTTTGGTGGAACCTGCGGAGGTTGCTGAGTATCGGTTAGGCAAACGTTGTCAAAGTCGATGCTACGACCGGGAGTCCGTGGCTCGAGTTCCACGACGAAATCGCCTCTTCACGCAGTTCATAACCCCACTGCAAGAGGCAATGCCATCCGTATTGTAAAACGGCAGGGTTACTTTCCCTATGCTCGTGGCGCAGAGAAGCTCGTGGCATGACACAGTGCCGCAAGGTTTTCCATTGCCACCAGTAGCAGTCCTTGACACCATTGAGTTAGGCTATAGGTGACAGTGGTGGCGAGGTCAGTGACAAAGTCGGGAGTTGCAGGACCGATGGGTTTGTTGGAGGAGTGTTGGAACTCGCGCCAGCAGTGGTGTCGGGGATGGCAGTGAGAGTGCAGTGAGAAATGGCAGCGCCGACAGCCATCTTTGTGACAATTATAATGCTGTCGATCCCGGAGGGTTTTTTTCTTTCTTCAATCTTCACTTCCCTCGTCGTTACTTCTTTCAACGCGATTGTGGAAGACAATTTTGAACAATATTATTCGGATTTGTCTGCGATGGAGAAATAGTGTGCGAGCTTTGGCGAGGAAATTGTGTTGATATTTACTACGATAAGACTTTATTTTTTAAGATAAGTGCGAAATCAATCCTGTTTTGGTATTGTTCCAATTTTTTTCTTTTTCAGTTATAATTAATACTTGCTCGCCTCACTTTACTATTTACCAAACGATATTTATTTTGCCGTGCTTCTCTAGTCTATTTTCTGGCATATTCTTGTCTTTCGTCATGTAATTCATTGTAGTACTTATTTTCTAATGATAAAAGTTTTTCTTTATTATAAATTTTGATCACACACATCTACGAATACCATGTTTTACGTCAATTCTCTTTTATATTTCCTTAATAGTACGTATGTTTATTTTTATGTGAATATTTCTATTGTTGACCCACATCAATTTTGAATATTTCTTAACATTTATCCCCGTAATCATGTTAAGTAAAATATATATTTGTTACACTTGTTTCAATATAAAGGGTAAATTAATAAATGTGGTAATATATACGTGTAACATTAAATGTTAAATCTAAATAAACGAATTTTCAAGTAATGTTTTAACAATGACGTAAAGGATAGTAATATTGAAGTGTGAATGTTCTGATTCAAGTTTCGTACATTTCGTGTTTGGGGTTTGCGATTTTTCGTGAGGTTTAATTTGCTATATACTCCCTACACAGACCCGATCCCTATCCACAGACCACGAACACCGATCCTTATGCTTTGTGTCGATTCTTCAATACCTCTCCCGCAGTCCCCCGATGGCAACCCGTCGTCCCAACAACAAAATACTGCCTCTGTCGCAATTTTTTCTTTGTTGCCGGAATTAACTGGCAAATGCAACGCTCTGGGCGTTATTGACCATACCCCTCCCTTATCTCACTCCAGCATCTTCCTCCCCGCCAATGCACTCCCACTCTACGACCCTCCCCTCCACTCCACCCCACCCCTACTCTGGCCACTCCTCTCCTCTCCTCTTGCCCTCCCATCCACTCCCACTGCACCACTTTCCCGCCCCGACCCACTCTCGCACAGCGACTGGCACTTTTATCTTGGGCGTTTGAATTCGTCCCTTTGCTTCTTCATGACCTCCGCCGCTGGTGTTTTATTGCGACGTTTGACGGCATTGGCTGCAGACGAGAGCGCGCAGTAAATAAAATTGCCTTTGATGTCAAATTTCAATTGCAACTGTTTTCTAAGATGAAATGACGTTGTAAAATGTGTATTATCGCATTTAGAAGTTATATTTAAAGCAGTCGCGTATTTTTTTTAAATTCATTTTTAACACGTTATTAAAATAAAACTCCGCCATTTTTGTTCCATTTATAACTAGCATTATTTTTCAAGAGTAGGTTAAAGCTTTAAGAGACAGCAGCATTTTCTTTTGAGGATTCTTAACAATTTATATTGTGTATATTAAACATAAAAACAGTAACGTAATGTTAATTACATAACTGAAAAATATAACTGTTCCCCATCATGCTGTTTGTAAAGAGTGTCGTTAAGGGCATCATTATAATGTTAAATTCTTGTGAGTTGCCACTCAGTTATGAGTAAGAACCTCATATTTGTATTCTACTCTTCTACCTGCTAGATAGAATTTCTTCTTATACAGTGAAATTAATGGTTCTGCATTCATTTTATTATGTTGCAAGTAAAGTACCTTGTAGAATTTTGTGAATATCATAGTGAGAATTTTTATCTCGTGATATCCCTCGTTACTGGTATAAAGTACAATAGTCATAATTACGCATTTGTTATTGCTGTTATTATTTTACCACGTACTACGTCTCAAATTTTGGTAATTGTTGGGGTCTGTCAATATTGATAAGGAAGAGATATAGTTTCTGACGATTTGAAAATTCCGACTTCACGTTTTCAAAGTAACTTACCATGAGATCGGCCCAACCTTGCGTAGCTTCATGTTTTACAGATTTGTCGGATGTATTCTGTGTTTGCTTTTCTTGTTTCCACTGCGCGGAATAAATGTCTTCAAAGATTCCATTTCCATTTTATCACACACGTAAGGCAGTGAATCGCGACATACGGTCGTATAAACGTTGGGCTTTTTTGCTTTTATTCTACCTATGTACGTGGCATGTAACTTTGTGCAGCAGATATGTTTATGTGAATGCAGTTGAGTATTGGCCAGAAGTAAACGTATACACACTTTACTTCATTGCAAAATGAATACTCCAACACACGAAGAATTGCGACAAACGTAAAAGGGTAGTTTTATGGAAAATATCTTATTCATTGTAACACTCAAAATTGTGAGATGCTAAATTCTGCTGAAGCGTTAGCACTTGAAATGTTTGATACGTTCTATATAAATGTTCAATCACAAATGAGATGGTGAGTGAGTTGTGCGTTCAGAATTACTAAGAGGATTACTCTAAATTCAGTTCAAAATCTCATAGGAAACACAATTTGTGACTCTTCATCAATTTCAACTTTACTTCAGGTAAATTTAGCTCACAATCATGACCCAACATACGCATTAGGAATAGCAATCGTATTCTTCTCTCCTACTCATGACCTACCTGGTCATCTCCAAACTACAGTACCTCCGCTATTACAAGAATCATACTATCTCCACTATCTCGTCCAGCACCACCGCTACATCACTACACACAATTACATTCACTACAACCAGCGCCACCAGCAACACCGCCACCAGCAACACCGCCACCAGCAACACCGCTCCCAGCAACATCGCAACCTGCTGGTTGCGCTACAAAACTCTCAACAGCAACGCAGCCACCACCTACACTATCAACAGCAACACCGCCACCAGCAACACCACCGTCATCACTTCCACCACAACTACGCACAATTTTTGGAAGTGAAATCTCCGGGGGCAGGGTTGTGGCTGAAAGTTGCCACGTGTGATCCCCACCCCCTGCCCGGGCAGGCTGCTTGGAATGCCAAGAGCACGCGGCGGAGGGAGGGCACGAAGGAAGAGGGAGAAAACTGAGCCGCGGAATTTCAGGCCCTTGGAAATGTTCTGCCATTCTTGGACGGCGGAGGAGGTTTTCTAACACACCCTCCAACTTCTCCAATGGAGAGAAAGCAACCCCGTTGCTGCGGGCGGCATGCTAATTCCTGAGTTGCTAAGAATGAAAGGTAATGTACGAGAGAGAGAGAGAGAGAGTTTGCCCCATTTGGTGAAAGCATAAATTCTGTTCGTTCTTTTTGCTTGACAGGTGAGAGTATCTCATTTTGTTCTTCGTTAGACTAAAACATACATTTTCTTGGTTAGAACCGATCTTGATGTGAAATTTTAAACTTATTTTAATATATAAAACGGAAATTCCGTATTGTAGTCATAATTCTACATTAAATTGAAGAGTATGCATTTATAAAATTCCACATTTATGCAACAATGTTAAAGGAGACATAAGTTTTATACATTCACAGTTACGTAATGTGTAATTTATTAGTTCAGAATGTTCAAAATAAAATCCAGTTATTATTAAAAATGAAAATAATGGCTAGGAGACTGAAACACAGAAGAGTTAACACAATGCAACTGTTAATAATAAATTCAAGAACGGAAATTTAGATAAGACAGTCCAACTTCTACCTATTATAAATAATCCGTTTTACATTTCCCTTTCAAAAGCTGAGACCTGATACTCTTCATCAAAAAGGAGTGTGTATGAAGCATTTCATGTCATACGTGTAGACAATATTTAATTGTTGTAATAGAGTTGAATAAATTAGAAATTTTCGAACAAAACCTAAGCAATATTGCGATTTTTACTATCCTAACAGTAATTTTCAACTTATAAAAGTTGTTGGTCTATAAATTGTGTGTTTATATTACAATAAGCACACAAAAAGTATTAATAATAAAGTGTAATGAATTATAAAAGCAACTTTATCAAAACAATTTGAGATCATGGCCTCCTGAGACTGTACAGCATTCTAGTATACAAGTAACAGTAAGTAGTACGAGATCAATAATTATTGGAGCAAATTATAATTTGCATGCATTGAACAAAAAATACAAGTTTGAATTCCCAACGCACCTCCACTTGAGGTATGTGGTGAATCGGTCCGGACCTGCCCGCTTCGGAGTGGTGGTCGGCGCGGCAGGCAGGCCGATGGGTTGCGGCGCTGGCGCGCGGGTAAAAGGGGGAGGGGGGAAGGCCGCGCTGAGGGCGGCATAGTTGAGCGCCGCCGCAAGACAGATGAGCTGCCAGCGCCCGTTTAGCCCTCGGCCGCAGCTCAGCCGCCCATCGACCTGCCCCACGCCTCCCCGCCCCGCCCCTCCGCTCCCCCATCATTCCTCCCGCACCGCCCAGGACCTCTCCTCTCCCCCTCGCCCCACTCTGACTAGCACCGCACCCCTCTGACCAGTCCCGCCCTTTCCGACCTCGCTCCGCCCCGCCCCGCCCCTCCCCGCCCTGCCCCGCCCCGCCCCGCCCCGCCCCGCCCTACCTCGCCTGGCCCTGCCCCGCACCGCCCCGTCCCCCCCAACCCGCCCCTCTCTGCTTCGCCCCCCACCCCTCCTGCCACCGATCCGCTCCATAGCTCTACTTCTCTCCGCTCTGCTTCAGCCCGCCCCTTCCCCTATCTCCCCCTCCCCTCCCCTCCCCTCCCCCGCTAAGCGCCCACGCGCGCGGGAGCAGCAAACGGCCGCGCGTTACGCGCTCGTTCGCCGGCGGCTGCGGCGCGCGCGGGGATCGATCACGGGACCGCAGGCGCCCTCCGCGGTGTCGCCCGCCCCGCGCCACCCCCCCATAGTTCCACGCCTAAAGGCTGCTACACGGGAACAAACGCCGAATCCCAATAACGTTCGACAATCTATTTATTGGAAAATGTACTGCATGGTATTTGACTGAGGTAAAAATAACTAAAATATTTTTATGTGCCAGGGACTTACTATTTTAATAAATGTAAAGAAGGTAATATTAAAGGATATGTGAAGTCAGTAAACATATTTGGACATTTACATTGTCATTTCTCAGAGTGGTTCAATAAAATTAAATGGAAATTTGGAAAAGGTAATTATTACAACAACAAATTATTCACGTGAAAACGATTTGAATTCTTATCATTACAAGTGAGGAATACTACATTTAGGAATTTCAACTGAAATTTTTAATATTTCTTATATATTTCCTTCCATCTAAGTAAGAATCGCTCACGTGATGATTTTTCTGGTCCCTTTATCATATGCATTTTAGTTACTGATATTCAGAAATATCATCGTTAAGTTAAGTTCATCAATTCAAACTCTGTCTTTAAACCGCAAACAATAATTGCGTATGTTTATGAATTTCATAAAATCATTAAATAAATGTTGAAACAATTATCCGAGGGACAAATCTCTTAATGATAAATCATTGTCAATGTATAAATCAAAATTAACACATAAATAATGCTGTAAGATTTTGAAACCTCTCAACTTAATTATATTAAATGTTTCTCCTCTAAATCACGGTAATGTTTCTGGTGGTTATTAAGGCAGAATATATTTAGTGTAACCCAATCTACATAAATTATGAAATAAAATTTGTGTAAAAATTGTGTTTTATAATTTCTGGTATTTTTATTGCGTGATTCTGATCTTTTATATTGTACCGGTCATTTAACCCAGAACGTGCCTCCCTACCTCGAGGTTAATGAAGTTCCCTTGTATTGAAAAAATTCAATTTACCAAAATTAGTTGACAAAATGAAATCGCCGCAGAGCATTCAATTAAAATATGTAATTAATTTAATTACATAAATTACAAACTTCGTTTTTAAACTCTCCATTTGTGTTAATTTTGTGTATGACAATAGAAAATTAAAACAGTATATTCTAAAAAAGAAGATGACTGGACATAAAGCCTTCCATAAATGATTCTATATAATTTGAAATTTTGCTGACACATGAAGATAAATGTACAAATTGTTTTAAGATAATTACTATTCGTAAAGTGGTTAGAAATTTGTATTTTTGTACTTTTCTCTCTTGTTAAGTTTTGACCTAGTTCGAGTAATCTAATATTTAGATCCAGAATCACTGCTACCGAAATTGATTTTAATTTAAACTTAATTATTGTACACTTATTTATTTTGAGAGTAATTAAGTCATATTTTAAGAATAACGTTTTTAACTTACTAATTATAAAATTAATCAAAATCAGAATATTATTTTTTGGTTGTGAAAGTAAAATTAATTCTTTTACAGAAACGTAGGTAACGTACCCTTTTTCTATCATTTAGTTGATGATATCCAATCTGGAATTTGGTCCAATTTCACTGCATAATACTCGTTTTAGAAGCACTACATTAGGATGTGGTAGAATTATGTAACCATTACCATTTGGTTTCTACACTATTAATTTCGTGACTCAGAATTTTCCAACTTTAAAAAATGTAAAAATACGCTACAAAACTTTATTTCTTTAAGTAGCTACGTTTTGAAAAGACTTGAATTGTAATTATTTTTCTACTTTGATAATGGCCATGACAATTTTGTTTGTCTCCAAAATACGAATTGTAGGTAGAAAATTAGTATTTGTATCTCAAAAATGTTATTTAAAATCGTTTAAATGAGACTAAACGTTTTATTCGTCTATTTTAACATATAATCTCGCCAAATATCGTAGTGCATATGAGGCTACAGCACTAACATTTTATAGTATATTTGGAAAATCACATATTTGTATAATTTTCAACATTCATTGTTCACATTTTCATTGATTTATAGCACCAACCAATCTCTTCACTTTTCTTTATTTTCCTCATTTATGTAACGTTGTAGAATAAATTCTTTTCTTTGATATTTGGCGTTTTTATTTTTATTAAAACTTATTGAAAAAAATTAATATTGTCGGTAGAAATACCTTTCACGTTAACAAATAAAGATGCGTTTCTCCAGGTATATTTTAAAAATATTTTTGTTTGCGCAAATTTCTTATGGATTCACTGCCGCCACGATAACCTTGCGAATAAGTATTGGGAACGTGAGAAACACCTCTGGTACATCCACTTTCGCGGGCGCGCCGCCGCGCCGGTACCAAGGCTCGTGAAGCGTGTTCCTTGCGCGGCGCCGGTGTCGTGAAGTCGCTGTCGCCGGAACAAGCGGACCCGTCCCCGGCGCGTTAATCTGCACATCTGGGGCTCATCCGCTTATCACGACGCGCGAAGACCGCAGTGCGCGGAGTTCCTTGCTGTCGCCTTTGTCGTTGCCGTCACTATCACTGTCACCGTCGCCGTTGCCGACGTTTTCACCTTCGCCTTCGTCTTCCCCTCCTCCGTTGCTATCACTTTCGCCGTTGCCTTCTCATTCGCCTTCCCTTTCTCCGTTGCCCTCAGCTTCCCTTTGGCTTTCGCTGTTGCCATCCCCATCGCCGTTCCCTTAGCTTTTGCTTTCACCATTATCTCCGACTTCCCTTTTCCTTTCGCCCTCCCTCCTTCTCCTTCTCTTTCGCCTTCGCTTTCGTTTTCGCCGTTATCTTCGCTTATCATTTCACCTTCTTCGCAGTCACCTCTCCTTTCCTCCTTTTCGCCTTTCCCTCCTCCGCTGCCTTCACCTCCATTTCCACCGTCGTCTTTGCCATTGCTTTCCTCTTCGCCTTCCTTTTCTTCGTCGCCTTCACCTTCATCTTCACCATGGCCTTCGCCAGCGCCATCTCCTTTAGTTTCCCCTTCTCCGTTGCCTTCGCCTTCACCGTGACCGTCGCCATCACCGCCCCCGGCAATTTCGCCGTCGCCGTTGTGGTGACGCGTGGCGTCGGTCGCGGAGGGAGCGAGCAGGGTCGAGGAGAGAGGTATTCGCCTCGTGCAGCGCTCGGTGTCCCTTCAAGTGTTATGGGCTCAATTTGCGCAAGTGTCCGTTGCCGTGCTGTGCGAGTTAAGGAAAATGCGTACTCTCCACCAGTTACGATTATAAAGTTGAACTTTAGATTCTACTGAAGATTGCAAAAGGCATTAGACCGTAGTTTTATTTTTATGTAGGTAGGTTTTTATTTGTATTTTTTAATGAAACGAAAGGACTAAATTAACTAAACTGAATTAACTATGTTAAACAAATTGAAATACTTCTGAGTAATTGATTATTAGTATCATTGTTAATATTATTCATCATTATTTGATTCAAGTTATTCAGTAATTTTGTTGCCCAATTTAGATAAGTCTCACGATAGGCCACAATTTCAATTACAACTTCATTGAATATTAATGTATGAATAATTTTATAAATCATTCTATTGTTCTGCAAGTTTTAATTTTTCAAACAGCTTCATCGGCGTTGCGGGTATTTATTACTATCTTCCAGTCTTCTTTTCAATCATTAAGTATTCCCGTCCGCAGCACATGTTCGGTCCAGGTCGCCTTCCTCACCATATCAGCCCCTTCGCCTGCCAACCAATCCCACCTATCCTGCTCGCTCTGCTCGCCTAGCGTATCCCGCCCAATCCTACCATTTTGTCTACTTTGTCCGCCCTGCTTGACTTCTACAACAATGCCCTCTAGGTACTTTGGGAGCAGCATAATTTTAAGTAGCAGTTTTTAGTATAGCCCATCTGGGTTATACTAGAAACTACTACTAAATCCCCAGGTTTTCTCGGCTTTGTAAAAGTGTCCTTGCAAAATTTGAGAGCCAAAGTACCCACTGACAACCAGTAAAACAACGAGTGAGTTACTAGTTATTGTATAAGAAACGCACACATACATCCATGTTTAATAAAGTGAGACCCAAAACATACAGAGAGAAACAAAAGTAATTTTGAAATACTCAAACAATATTTCGTTTGAAATAATACTCATCAGTACCAGTGATTTCTCGGTTCAAACAATTGCCTGCTCTTCTGCAGACGCGAGTACGAGGTGGTCAAACTTAGATACTTTAATGAATTCCGTAATTACTTTTCATCATATTTTTTATGTAGAAAATGTTTTATCCATTAATGTTTCCCCAACTTTTATTTTAGAATAAATGTGACTAAATTAATACTGAACAATTGAAAATTTTATTTTTGATAAAATATTCCCTCAAATACAAATTCACCCTGAATAATACGACGAGCGAGCAATTGATACAACAGGTCAAGCGGGTTTTGAAGATGAAACTGGATGTGGAAAGATGAAGTTATCGTACGTAAGAATATATACGAAATAACCCTCTTTGGCCAGAACTCGGTCCCAGAGATGACCGCGGCCTTGTCTGATCGATTCCTTTGCATGGTTGGAGGGAGGCGGGGGGCGGGGGGCGGGGCATGCGGGCAAGCGGCGCTGTCTGACGCGGAGGAGGTTCTGAGCCCCGAAATGAAATTGCTCGAAAAACGGGATGGATCCCCCGTCCAATTTGCATACAAATCGTAGGTGCAGCGGGACACATCAGGGCCAAGCCGAGCGGAGCGAGCGGCAGCGCTGACAGCGCTCTGAGCAGAGGCGGAGATCGGCGCGCAGGCGGGCAGATGGTACTCGCGGCTCCGACCGCCCGTCCCTCCCTCCCTTCCACCACCCGCTTCACCCAACTCGCCCCGCCCCTCGCCATCCCACATCCCTTCGAAACATACCGTGACGTCCGCGTGACCCTCGCAGTCCCGCATCCCCCCGCGCCGCACTCCATTTCTCCATTCCCCTATTTCCCCGCCCCCCCATTTCACATTCGCCTCATTTTTCCGAAGCCCCCCTTCGCACCGCGTTGCCCATACCCGCACTCCTCTCCTGAGTTTCCAAGCATCCTCACGTCTCTCGTGTCCCCTCACGTCTCCCCGTGTCCACCATGTCCTCCGCGCCGCCTCCCGCCGTACATCTATCGCCACATGTGATCGCCCCACCCAAATGGTTTCTCACACCCATCCCACAGTCCACCCACATCACTCTCCCTCCCTCCCTCCTTCCCGCCCTCACTGCCCCCAACCTTTCGCCCCGCCTCACATCATCTCATGCGTCCCTGCCCTATCCCGCATTACGATCGCTGCTGTGTGCTATTTCGCGCGCCATCCCGCCTTGTCCATGCAACCTGTCCCAAGCCTTCATACACCACAACGTCTCTCACTATCTCAGGCTACATTTCACTACTTCCACTGTGTCACGTATTCCCTCTTCGATTTTGCTTTATACGCTTCTGCTACTCTCCGTCGTTGCCAGTCGTGATCTGTCCACACTGTTCTTCCTTTTCCATCGCAGTCTACATAGTGGTTTGTGCCTCGAGTGGCTGGTCGCTTGTCCCTCGAAGCTTTCTTATCGTACAGAAGGCGACGGAGTCAGGGAAATGTATTTCATCACCATTCGTTGGGTGTTTCTTGCTCGTGGAATATTTCTGCCAGCGATATTGATAACAGTACTTCGCCGAATGGTGGAGACGGATATTTCTTTATTTCTTCTTTCCTCCTGTATTTTCCATAAAAGGTTCAATATCACACCTGACAAAAGATGAAGAAAATGCCTTTGGTAGTAGAATTCATCATATTTTAAAGTTTTAGTACTCGTCTTTTCTAAAAAATAAATTGATCCTTCTGAGTAAAATACTTTGGATGTACTTTCTTAGCTACATTATTTGTTGCATTTGTTTTGTGGACGTCGTTGTTTTGATCATTTGTCAATTCCTCCATTTATATGTATCTTAACACACAACAGCTTGTTACTATAGTCGAGTTTAGACACATCAGCTATACATGAATAGCAATATATCATACGAAGTATTTCAAGATCCCTAATTTCACCGTTTATATGCTTAAAATATAAATAACTCTTTATTCCTGAAACTGAAAAATAATTATTTGTTCTATTTATCATTTTAGGTATAATGCTTTCATTACAATCATATTTAGAATTCAACAAATATTATTTATATTAGAATTATATTTTTATTGTTTCATTTGTACTTAACGTACTACAGCTATTAGCGCTGCTTGCAGATGAGATTCAAACTTTTTCGTTGCAAATATTTCACGCTCTTACTTAATGAGATGGCCGTGATGAAAGAAGACAAATGCATACCATTTTTACTGCCATCTGATAGAGCAACCCAAGCTCCAACAAGTGAGTTGAAACATCTAGGCAACCTCAGCAGCGCTAGAATATCGTCCTAGCCATCTGGGTGGCGCGACGTCCCGGAGGCGGAGTTGAAATTGGCGACCCCCCATTATGCGCGTCGCGTGAGTTGCTGGCCGTCGGCGCCGCCCCCGGAGGGCGGAGGGGCGGGGCCGGGAAGGAAACTCGGAAGCCACGTAATGCGGTTTGCGAGCCCTCGCCCCGCGCCCAAAGAGCGTGGCCCGGCAGCGACGAGGGCGCGGCTGGGCGCTCGGCGCTCGCAGCGCGCCCCGCGGGAGACGGCCGCGACCGCCGCCTTGCGGCACCCCGCTTTGCCCCTCCGCTTTGGCCCGCGCGCGTTGGCGCCGCTTCGCCTGTGGAGGCCAGCGCCCCGCCCCCCTCGGCCGCTCGCGACTCCACACCCGTCACCCGTCACTCGTCTCCCGCGTC
Organism: Acheta domesticus; assembly: GCA_031308135.1. Classification (NCBI taxonomy): domain Eukaryota; kingdom Metazoa; phylum Arthropoda; class Insecta; order Orthoptera; family Gryllidae; genus Acheta; species Acheta domesticus. Next base: position 30,852,266 of record JAHLJT010009419.1, on the reverse strand, counting down.
CCTCTGGGGAGACGGCTTGTCCTCGCCGCCCTCTGTTTCTAACATCGGCTTCTAAGTGCAGCGATAGCGCATTCCGAAAGACAAGTTTGCACGCGGCAGAGATGTCGAACTAACACTACCAAAATATGTTAACCAATAATTTAATACAATAAAATTATTAAAGTTTATTAAATTACGTTTTACTTTGAGCTATTTTGTAAGAATGAATTCGTATTAACCCTCTGAGATGGCGAAGAACAGAATAACGTGCACAACAACGACACAATGATGCCCCAGAATAATTGCATAGCATAAATTTATAGGATAGGTTTAAATAGCATTCTGATGTTTTTTGGATAGTTTGTTGAAGTTCTACCTTAAATAGGCAGCTCTACCAAACGTAGATGCTTACAGAAATCAAATAAATTATTTGTGGTCCTGTGTAAATATTTTGTGTCTAAATTTTCTTTCCACATTCATAGTAAGTTCTATTGTTATAAAGCTGTGTTCGAAAAATATCGTTATTTTTTGTGTATTTTGGTTAATAAAATCAATTGAACATTTAAATATCTTTAACTAAACCTCCAATACTCCACGCCGCAACCGAGCGCCTTATATTATCTTTCTTATTTTGAAAATCAATATTCAGTATCTCTTCTGTCTTCGTCTGTGTCTATCTATTTCTCGCTTTCTCTCACTTTCTTCCGGTCTCTCGCCCTCTCTCTTCATTGCTTTTCACTCTTTACCATTTTTATAAAATTCTCCTCTTTCTACACCATCCTTCCGGATATGATGCTCTTTGCCCTCGACCTGCGCTCTTATTTCCCTCGTACCATAACGCCACCACCACCGCCTCCGCCTCCGCCGGCTGCTCGGGGGCAGAGCCTCGCTTCCCTGCGAGACAGGAGCCCAGACAACACAGCCGAGGCGCGGTGCGGCGCGGCGAGGCAGGCAGGCGGGCGGGAAGGCGTCGTTATTTATTTCGCAGCTAGAATTTATTGTGACGTTTCGACGACGTTTATTATGCCCACAGAATGAAATAAAAAGGCCCGCGCGCGCTCTTGATATGCGCGAGGAAGATGCCCTGGGCGCAGTGCGAGGAAAGCCCCGCAGTGCTGTGCACCCGGCAAAGAGGAAAGAGGGGGGAGCGGTTGAGAGCGCGGGGAGAAGGGAGGAACCGGAAGGCGGAGCACGGCGGGCGAGAACAGGGGTTTAGGACTCGTCCCTGCAATAAGTAAGCTTTTGGGCGAATATTGGCTTTTTATTTATTTATTTATCCATCTATTTATTTTACGTCAAAAACAGTTAAAAACTGGGTGTGAGGTGCTTGGGGAAAAGTGTATTCTGTGCAGGTTGTTTTAATTCTGGGATCTCTACCCTAACAAGTTGAATTCTGTACACAGAAAGCAATAAGCGTTTTGGCAAAAATAGTTAACAAAAAAATCCACTCCGATGTAATAAAATATTTTTTCAGGGGTAAATCAGCTATAGATTTGGGCTCTTATCACTATTCATGTTCTTCATAAAGGAATAATACTCCCTGCAGCGACTACATTGAGGACGATAAATTGAATAACTATATTTCCTACTGCTTACTTGCTTGCTTACGGTTATCAGAAATCTGACCTTGCTACTCAATGTACTTCATTATGTGGATGTGTCGCTGCTTTAATTGCTTTATATCAAATATTACCATTTTACCTTTCTTTTTAATTTGTAAATCATCAGCTATGTGTGAACGTTTGTGAGTATGAGTGTGTGTCTGTTTTTATCGTTTTGAACCTTTAATTTATGTTTCTTCATTAAGTATTTTATCTACAACGAGTTTCATGAGTCTTTTTAGAATGATTCTGAAGATTTTAAAATGCCCGAGGGTTATCTCTTCATAAATCTTCTGGATATTGCTTTGATTTTTATTTCTTTCCATTTAAATTTTCCCTTTCTCACTTACCCTTACCACGTTAGTTTGCCTTCACCGTGCACTTCGTTTCCCTCACTTTTCTTTCCCATTTTCCTAGCTTTACATTTTCCATTATCATGACTTCTCAAAGTTTGTCATTACCTCCCTTTTCCACTGCCTCTCGCACAAGAAACGTTTTCTATTGCGCGGGAGAGTTACCTCGAAGTATCTTGCAATGGGTTGGAGCCTTTCTAATCTTTGTGCAACAAAAACAACTGAGAACTGCCTACAATTTCAGCAAAAGTTAGAGTTTTTACCATTTTTTAAAAAAAATTTCTCTTATCTCTTAACTAACCGTAAAAAAATCTTTCGAATTTTCTATCGTGTATTTCTTGTTATACTATTAGATTTTTGCTATTAGATAAAAAAAATGTATTGACTTGGGATGCCCTTACATATGTGGGGTTCTCTCTAAAGTACACGGATCGTGTTCATGAGATCAAACGCGATGCGATGTCAAACATTGAAATATATTAAAATAAAGATTTGCTTTTCTTTTTTTTCGTGGCAATATAATGACAGTAATTCCCAAAGTCATAATGTTTGCATCACTACAATAAAATTAAAGCAAATAAAATCCACAAGACGACAAACTGTTCTAAAATACCATTATACATGCTTTCCAACCAATAATTACGTAGAAAGAGCAAAGGATTCTTCATATTTACTATAAATTATTCCTAAAGCCCTCTATACTGGCGGCAGCTTTGTAGAACCCCCAGATCCAAACGAGGGAAGACTATCCATTACGGGTGACCTGCTGCGAAGCGGGTGGGAGTTTACGATCCCGAAGGAAACAATTTGCTCGCAGGAGTGCTCTCGAAATTGCAGCGTAAATTAGGTGGATCTCCAACCCCGCGATGCGGATTGTTGGAGACCGCGCGCGCGCGGGAGGGCAGTTCGCAGCTCGAGATGTTACAACGTCACTTTTCAGCCTGGAAACTGGCTGGCAAATGAACGGACGCTTATCGTGGGAAGCGTAGTCCCTGGAAAAGAAGAGAAGAGAGGTTCTGCGAGACGCGGAAGGTGGATTGCTATCGAACAACAGACTACATTAAAATTCAAAGAAATTCAATATAAATTTAGAATATACTAAATCAAATATCATGCATTTTATTGATATGAGTAACCAAAATGTAAACTTCACATGGAGAGAATCTGAAGCCCTCAAATAAATACAAAAATATATGAGTCCCTAAAACCTCTCAGTACCGAAATCATTACTTCTTTTTATGAATGTTGGAAGATAGCAAATTTATTTTTCTTCCCAATTTCTCTTCGTATTTCAGCTCATGAAAACATTCATTCCCACTCACTAATTTATAATTGTATTGCCAATGTTGATTTTGAATATGGATATTTATTCAAAATCTCACCACCCTTCTGAACGTTAGACCTTTGACTCTGATTCGGCGCTTAAATTCATCGGAGTTACAGTTCTAAAAATCCTTGCTTCTCGTAGGCTGCCGATCTCATGAACAAGACTATTAATCAGCAAAGAGACTATTGAAAAGACGTTCTTCGAACTAAAAACGTCAGAATTTAGCGTGTTATAGTTATAATTTTATACCTTTTTTAAATTACAGCAATTAAATTGAGCACTGATTTTAAAATATAGTTTATATTATATCCTACATAGATACATACATTTTTCTTGTTCTTACATACATTAATTGTATGTAATGCATTAGTATGCACAGAAAGATATGCATGCACGTCTTCTGAATGAATGACTAATCAGCGGATATCAGTAAGAGCACGTTCAGAGTTGCGAGGTTGTTGTGACCACAATATCTTCCCAGCGTAAGTGAAGCACGTATGAAAGAAACAATTACGCGGACCTCACTTCGCATTCGTAATGGGTGCGACGTTGGACCGCGAATCGTACAGTGGGTTCGTGGGATGGAAATGAGGCACATGAGACGTGACTGCACCACGCTGAGGATCTTTTCCCCTCACAAGGTTAGAACGCTTCTGCCCATTTTCACTCGCCGCGTTACCTCAATTCCACGCGCCATCTCACACCTCGCCTCAATTACACATTACCCCATCATCACACTCCCCTTCACCAAAATCCAATCACCATACTCCCATCACCTTACTCCCTTCATCATACTCTCCATCTCCACTTGCTCATCACCGCTCGACCATCACCGCTGTCTCGTCGCCTCTCACGCGTCACCGCTCACCAGTCACCACTCACCCGCCACCGCTCATTCGCCACCGTTCACCCGTCACCGCTCACCCGTCACCGCTCACCCGTCACCGCTTATCCGTCTCGTTCACCCGTCACCGCTCACCTATTATCGCTGGCCGATCAACTCCAACACTGCGCGCATCTTTACTGCTTGCCTTCCAGTCACTTACTCCCTCACCACTCGCTCCGCCACAACTCACCCCATCACCATTTTCTTCATCACGGCGTACCCTATCCCTCCTGCGTCATATTCAATATTGCCAGCACACCCCACCCCATCACATCATACACCACGTCCCACTCACCTTGCTTTCCTCGTCACGTTCCAGTCACGCTAACCCTCGCGTCCCCTCATGCCTTCTCACGCTCCCTTAGTAGTCTCCCTCACACCCGGCCCCTTATCACTGTCCAGGCACCCCCACACCAACACTTCGCGTCCCATCTCACCGCGATTTCCCTTCCCCTAGCTTCCATCTAGGATGTTTGCCCTCAAGCTCCTCCGCACCCCACCACCATTCCCCGTTTCTGTGGACCTCCGTTCTCCGCTCCTCGTCTAACCCCCATCCTCCGCCCGTTCGCGGTCGCGCCGTGGCGCCCTGCCTGGCCCGCTGCCGGCAACCCGCGCTGCGCTGCCCGGCCCGCTCCTTCCGCCCGAGCCACTGGCCTCTCCCCGCCCAGCGGTGGCGGCGGGGGCGGCGGGGGCGGCGGGGGCGGCGGCGGAGGCGGGGGCGGCGGGGGCGGCGGCGGGCTGGCAGCCAGAGTGCGGCCTCCAAGCGCCTCTGGGCGACAAATATTTCACGTGGCTTCCACCCAGGGATCGCTGCTTCCTCCGTTGGCTTCGTGGTAAATGGACGAAGCTATGAGTTATTGAGCGGTTAAAGTATGAGCTAGGGCTCGATATGAAGGTGGAACGCCACATTCGATTTATCAAGCATCTCAAATTAACAAAAGATATTAGTTTCCATATGCATTTGGATGATACTTTTGGTAATTAAAATTTGAATATTATTTTGACTGAATAGTAATAATTTAAGATTTTTTTCTGCAAACCTACTGAGTCAGAAAATTATTTAGTATCTTACATAATAAGCTATTTAGATAGATTTTAGATTTTCATTGGTCAAACACAACTTATTTCTAAATCTTCATAAAATTATATTTATATTTCCATTTTTTTTATTGCCTTCTGATGAAATTTTTTGCAAAATACTATTATAACAGGATTATTTTGAAAATGTAGCCAAGTAAAGCACGCGTGAAGATTTTGTTCCGACCGCTTATTGTCGAGATGAGCACATTCAAGAAACCTAAGAAGATGCATACCCAACGGTATATCATGTTTTGTTAACTTTGATCAGGAAGTTATAAAAATACACAAAATGACTGTAATGGACAGAAATGTATCATTGGCTTTGCGAGCGTTTTTGCGTCGCTTTGTCCACCCCTGGCCTGCAGCGCGCGGCGCCAGCGTCACCCGCCCTCCGCTCGCCATTGGCGCGCAGCCGACCGCGGGCATTTTTGTTTGGCTTTCCATTGATGGATGATGATTCGATTGCAATTATTTAAAGCTTACACAAAAAGTGTGCTCTCGCCCGGGCGCGCGCGCAGGGCGCCGCGGCAGCGTTTTGTAGCGCTGACCGAGCGAGCGCGCGCCCGCGGGCCGCGGCGCAAAAAGATACAAAGAGCCGCATGCGGAGGGGGCGGGGCCGCGCGGAGAGCGCGGGTTGGGATGGGGCAGTGGGAGGGCCGGAGTCGGGAGAGGACGTGTGGCCGGGGTTGGGGTAGAGTGCGGGGTCTGTGGCTGGGGCAGGGTGGGAGGCGTGGGCGGGGTTTGGGGTTTGGGGTGGGGTATGGAGTTTGGGGCGGTGTTTGGGGTTTGGAGCGGGGTTTGGGGTTTGGGGCGGGGTATGGAGTTTGGGGCGGAGTTTGGGGTTTGAAGCGGGGTTTGGGGTTTGGGGCGAGGTTTGGGGTTTGGGCGGGGTTTGGGGCAAGGTGGAGGATTTTTTTATTGCGGGAGGTGCTGGGGACGGGATTTGGGGCCCGAGGAGGTGAGAAGCGGGAGCGGGTTTTGGGGCGGATGAGGAAGGAAGCGGGAGTGGGGTTTTGGGATGAGGCAGGAAGCGGGAGCTGGTTTTGGGGCGGGAGGAGGCAGGGCCGAGAGTGGGGGGCGGAGTTGGGGGTGGACGTGACAGAGGCGAGGTTGGGCGGGTGGTGGCGGAGATGGGGTTTGGGAGAGGACATGACAGGGGAAAGGTTTGGGGCGGGAGGTAGCGGGGGCGGGAGATGGCGGAGGCGGGGGTGTGGGGCGGGATGAGGTGGGGGCGGGTCATTGGCGGGGGCGGGTCATTGGCGGGGGCGGCAGCGGGCGGTCGCTTGCGGAGCACAGCGTTGCAAAAAGCCCCGCAGCCGCACGTGTCCGGATTGGACAGCGCAGCATTGCGCTGCGCGAGAGTGAACTGCGGGATAATGGCAGTCCCGGATTTAACGTGCGACGGGTTTTCCTGCGGCCAGTGAACTTTGGTCTCCAGCATGTTGCAGTGTGATCTTCATACGTGGCTACAGACAAAATCGAGCCTTGTTCTGTCGTTTGCACGCTTACAGAGTTCGTTCCAGATGGTGAATGAGTCATATTTGAACGGTGCGGATTCGCTCCTTGGATCCCGCCGACAGGTTTTCCTCATTTCCACTTTCCAGTGAAAGCTCTTTCTCTTTTCGCTTCTGGAGAAGGCATTGTCCAACTTTTTAGAAAATTCGTCTTTGAAGTTCTCACATCTTCCAGATAAGTAGCTTGTTTCGACTATTAATTTCTATCATTGAGTGTAACAATATCTTGTAAGTTCCAAGAAAGACGATATATCTAAAAATATCGATTTTCCTACCATGGTTTCAGAACTGAACCTTAGTGTCCTACAATATAACAACCATGGAGCTGGAAAAGCACACTGAAAAAGCGATTTTCGTTATTTTAGGTGGCATTTGGACTATTCTAAAACACCCCTGGAGGTAATTTCGTTCGTAAAATAGTTTTATTAAATACCATCCGTGCATTGGAAATTCCTATGTAAATTCTCTCGTCAGTATTGAACGTGTGAATTTATCGGAAATTTCCGCTGCACGTGCGGTATTACCTATGATAATTCGGTCAGCCTAGGATCGAACCCTCGGTCTATGAGGCTTCAGTTGCGGGCCACTTCATTTGCAAAGCCACCCTTCTATCACAATGGCAGCGGATTTCATGTGCAAGGCGTTCTTGATACAGTGAACTTCCACTTCTGATGCTATATTTTCATATGGTGCTGCAGCCAAAGTTGAGTATTAACTTACAAACGTAATTTTGCCGCAATGTTGAAATTATTTTGAGATCGCAACGCATGAACTATTTGAGAATGGAGTATCCATCCACTTCTTGGCTCTAAAGAATAGGAGGTAGTACGGGGAAGGGAGAACGGTCCATGCTTTATACTCCGTTGTTAAAATTATCGAACTGCAATCGATAAGGAATTCACAAAAACATTTAAATGAAGACAGCAGCCGGATTCTGAAATTCTCACTTATACACAGGAATTAACCGGATAGTTATGTCGCAACTGCCGTCTTCAGAATTCAAACTCATAACTTCTAGGTCTTTGAGACTTCATTTGCTGACTTGGAAGTTGCAAATAGAAATGCTGATGCACCGGGCCTAATATTGAGGTTATCACTTGAATTGTGCATCAATCCAACGTGCATCAATCCAACGTCCACTTGTGATAAAAGACCCATGTGAAAAACCAAAAGAAGATGTAATGGAAAGTATTATTTTTTTCTTGGGTTATGGAGAGATAAGATTGTCATTTGCTAATTAACAACACAATGTTTTTGTACAAATGTATTGTTGTAATGAGTCCATAAGTGTGAGGAAAAAGGTATGCATCCAATTTCCTTTCTTTGCTTTTAGTCGGCAACACCAATATCAACCTGAATTGATGTAATCTCCTCTTCATAAAACGATATTTCAAATCCTCTAAGTGAACTTACTTTTTGACCACCATGTTAGATGCATATGATTGAATTTGTACTGTGGAAAAAACTAGTTTTCGTATTTCTGTAAACAATCTAACCATGTAGTTACACACATACCCTAAAATTACACTTTAACCATTGATTTAGAAATTCGGTAAAATATTCAACTCAAATAAATAATACCTATCGATTGTTCAAATATATTCAAGGCAATAGATCAATTGAAATTACTTCTATTTTATTATCAGTCGTTTCATATTATCAAGAATACGAGAATTCGTAATATAACTTGTGGGTATAAGACCCTTAAAAACACACATCTTCATTCCTTTAACTCTCAAGTCATTAAGAAATTCCGCTATTTTACCGCCAAACTTCATAATTTTCCTTCCGCCTCGTAACTTCTTCTCAGCTCGTATTTCCATACCACGCCGCGCAATGAAAGTCGAAAGCAAGTGCCCGCTCGTAAAGCACATACGCCGCGCGCGTGCCCGGGAGAGAACGAACGGCGCAGCGGCGCTAGTTGAGCAGCAACTCCTGGCAACACGGGTCGCGCGCGTGTTGCTAACCGCAGCGATAGAGCGCGGGTCGCCCCCCGGCGCGGCGTTGTCCTACGGCGCCGCCTCGCTCTGCCGTACCCTCCTCGTCCCGTCCCTTTCTCTCCTCGGAGCAACGCCTTGCCGTGCCGGCCCCCGTCACTATCCGCCTCGCCCAGCTCCTCCACCTCACTCTTCCTGTTGCCTAACCCCGCCTCGCCCCAACCAGCTTCTTGCTCCGCCACACTCTGCCTCTCTGTTCACCACACGCATCCTCTCTCCGCCTCGCTCAGTCTCTCTTTCCGCCACACTTAGCCTCTCTCTCCGCCACACCCAGCCTTTCTCACCGCCCCACTCAGGCTTTCTCTGCCACACTCAGCTTCTCGCTCTGCCACACCCAACCTCTCTCTTCACCACACTCGTCCTCTCTCTGCTACACTCATCCTCTCTCTGCCACACTCAGCCTCTCTCTTCGCCACACCCAGCCTCTCTCCGCCACACCTAGCCTCTTTCGCCGCCACACAGCTTCTCTCTCTCCCACCACACCCAGCCTCTCGCCTAGCACCAGCCCCTCACACCTAGGTACGTGTTGCCCCGCCATATACAGCCCTCATATGCACTACCCAGCCTCGCTCCAATCTTCCTCACCCAGCTCTTCTCAGGCCTCCCTTGCCCAGTCCAGCTCCAATCTCCCTCACCCAATCTCGCTCTGAACTCCTACGCATATCCCCGCTCCGATATCCCTCTCCCAATCCCCTTCCATCTCCAATGACCAGTCCCACTCCGATCTCCCTCACGCAATCCCGCTCCGATCTCCTACGCACATTCCCGCTCTGATATCCCTCTCCCAATCCTCTTTCCCCCACATGCGCTTCTCCGGCTCCGCACCGCCCTGCACCGACTCAACCCGCCCAGCTTCGCCTGGTCCGGCGCCATGCTGCCCCACTCCGCCCTACGCCGCCCCCGCGTCGCGCAACGCAACGCCGCTCCGCGCCGCCACCCCCGCCGCCTCCGCCGGCTGTAAATTGTCCAATATGGCCAATTAATTGGCGCGCCGGCGAGACCTGCGCGGTCCGGCGAGAAGTTGCAGGCTTAGGAGCGAGGAGGGAGGCGCTTAAGCCCTGGGGCTCCATAACTCTGCAGCGCCGCGAACGTGCCGCCTCCCCGCTGGGGAATCCCCGACCACCCCGCGCTCCCCGCTCCGCGGTGGTGGTGGTGGCGGCGGCGGTGGCGGCGGCGGTGGCTGTGGTGGTTGTGGCGGCGGCTGTTGCGACGGTGGAGTCGGCGGCGGCGGCGGCGGCGGCGGCGGCGGCGGCGGCGGCGGTGGCGGCGGCGGCGGCGGTGGCGGCGGCGGCGGCGGCGGTGGCGGCGGCGGCGGCGGCGGCGGCGGCGGCGGCGGCGGCGGCGGCGGCGGCGGCGGCGGCGGCGGCGGCGGCGGCGGCGGCGGCGGCGGCGGCGGCGGCGGCGGCGGCGGCGGCGGCGGCGGTGGCGGTGGCGGTGGCGGTGGCGGTGCTGGCTAGCCGGCTCAGCTCTGCTCGACCGTTCCTGCTCGCATCTCCTCCCTCACTGCCTTTGGAAACGGCACACGCTTCTACACACCCGCGCCATCCAGGGATCTCCCCAGTCGCCTCGTCTATTTACTCTAATGCGTTATTGCACCCGTTCCCTTACGTATTGCTACATTTTATTCTTTCTCATGACAATATATCACGCCTCTTATCGCACCGTAACTTTTGTTTTATTTGGTCTATTCATTCGTCTTGTAGATTGCTTTCAGTTGTAATGCCGCTTGCAAAATCTGTATCATATTGTATTTTTTTTTTGTATATCTCTCTTGTTCCTTTCTGTCACATACCCCGACTCCACCTCCACTGTCACGAATTGTGTTGTTTTGTGCGTCTTTAGATTCTCTATCTCTCATGCGCCCATTATTTTACGTAGCTATTCAGCAAATTCATTTTCCTTTAGTTAATCACATTTCGTACTCCAGACTCCTTTCCATCTTCTTCGCCTCCTCCTCCTCCTCCTCAGCCATCTCCTTGGACCGCCACTGAAAGCAGAGCGGCCGGCCCTTGTGTCCCGGCCCGCGGCCGCCCGCCCCCCGCCCCGTGAAATATTAAGCCGGCGATTAGCCCGGGCCAGTTGGGAAGTTCCGGCCGCCGCCCCCTTCTGTGCCCAACCCCTCCGCCCCCGCCCCAGCGGCGGCTGCCGCCGCGCCGCGCCGCGCCGCTCGGATTGCTCGCGGAGTCGGGGCTTACGGCAAAGCCACGCGCCGGACGCCCCGCCGCTCGCGGCCGCTCGCGGTCGCCCGGGAGGAGGCGCCGGCGGAAGTTCATTGTGATTACGTCAAATCAGTTCGCGCGCGTGGAATAATAACTATAGTGGCTGAGGGAGTAGGAATATGTGCCGGTAGAGTTGTCTGGGGAAAATGTCCAAGTGACAGATAATGTCGGCCAGTACTCATTGGAAAGCGGAGGAAATGTTTGTTATTATCATCGGGTTTGGACTAATCTTCGTTCGGTATACTGCCCAGGTCGATGTTGGGGCAAGCGTCTTGCTGCGCATTCCATTGATGTGGAACTGAGAAAGGTTAACGTGATATTCAGACATGCTACTTTCACAGTAATATTTTGTCGCTGTCACATTGCTGTTATGTTGCTGTTACTTCCAAAGTAACAGGAAATTGGACATAGCTTAACTACAAGTAATATAGAGTAAGTGACAAGCACGTTTCCAGTTTTGAAAAGAAACAAAACTAACTTTCATGCCTATTCAATGCAATAGGAATTAATAGCTTGAGGAAGTTTCAAATGTGTTACAGTGGATTTTTTAGGGTCGTATCTACAGAAAGACCAAATTAGGTTGCGTTTGAAAGAACGCTCAACAACTGGAAACATTATTCTACATTTAAAGTGTACAGTCATTGATATCTCTCGTTATGAACTCTTAAATGTTGCGTATGTTATAAAGTTCGTGAATATTAGACATGTAGTATGTGTACCAAATAATCATAAGACTATTAACTATTATATTACTAATAACATGTTATTTTTTCAGGTAAGCTCAATACTTCAGTTGGAGTACTTTACGTTCAAGTGAGTACAAAACATCTTTTTAAATTAATTTCTTTCTTCAACATTGTAAATTTTGTTTTACTTACGTTTGAAGATAACTAATAAATAAATACATACTTTATAAACAATTTTGTAAATAGAAAATTCACAAAATAAAACATTCGGCTGCGCTTTTTTTTAATTATTGAAACCAATTATTAAGCAGACAATATTTTTTTTTAATTTACGCAACTTTTCAAATCGTATAGATTGGAATTTTTGTCAGGTATATTTTGAAAAAAATTAAAAACAATAATCACAGATTTAAATCAATATTAGTGTTTTGTAACCACCCTATTCATCACCTACCGGAATGGAAACGTCCGTCACTGACTCGCGAAGCGAACCCGGTACCTCCGGTTCCCCGAAACCAATGACATTCGATATTGCGGAGCAGACCCAGTTTCCGGAGGGTGCGCGTCGGAGACGACGCCCTCCTTAGCTCTCTAATGATCAATTACCCACACGCACGCACGAGGCCGGCGGAGTGATAACAGGGCGTAATTCAATATCCGGGATCAAAACAGGCGCGTCTTGTCTCTGCGCCGCCCTTGGCCCGGTCCATCTCCGGCGGCTAATTGGGCGGCGGCCGCGGAGACAGCCCCCCTTGGCCCCCCTTGGCCCCCCTGGCCCCCTGCCCGGAGGGGGCGCGCTGATGGCAGACGCGCGATAGACAGCCCCTCTGCGCCGCTGCCGCCTCCGCAGTGGGTACTGCCGCCACCTACTGCTCGGCTGGTGTTCGTGAGCATGCCAGACTTCTCACGCCCGAAGCAAACTGGAAAGAGAGGAGGAATTCTTCTCCGGCTACAGGCCGGCTTGGGTGGCTCAGGGCATCAACCGATGTCACTGTCGTGCCTCTGACTTTGAGGCCCGACGGAGACAGGATTTTTGACAGTAGCTTGTCAGCTAGATCGAATTCAGTCGCTGTCTGGAGGAAAATTCTAGCGGTTGCCCTGATCGACAGTTTTTGGTGGTGTTTCCGCTCAATATCAGGCGACTGTCCATATTGAAGTAATGACGTAGCTGACACTAACCGTAATCAGAATAATATGAAATAATAAAATCGAATATCCGTGGCACGTTTAACAGGTGCAACCGGCAACAGCAGGAGACAGAAGGCTTCCCCTGAAGACTCCGAGCCCGGAGACGCCGTTTGCGCTAATTAGAGGAAACCTTGCGCTTAGGGCTGGCGTGTGCCACTTTACTGTGCCTTTCAGACGAAGAGCTTGACCCTTTACTGAGTGGGTACAATATGAACCCATTTCATATTTTTTAACCCGCGACTGCCTGCAATAGGCAGACCCACGCCAGTGCCCGCAATGTATCTCTCAGATACAGCTGCAACGTTTTGTGAATACTAATGATATAAATCTCTATTTACTGAAATGCGTATTTTATTTAGTTTGTACATGTCCCCCAATGCAATTGTTAATGAATCTTACACTCCAGAGTTCTTGTCTGAATACTTGTGTTGAGAAAAGTAAAAATAGACAAAGTTCACGCAAAAATCATTAAGCATCTTATTATCGTATTAAATAATATTTCGAAAAATTTCCACAAATAATTTGGCATGTTCTAAACAAATACATATACTTTACTTTTTCACAAAAATATACAGAAATTCTGCCTTTTTTTTCATTTTATAAAGTTCGCATTTTTTTCATTTCCCTACAGACGTCTCCTGCGTTTATTCTTTCTCTTTGGTAAGAAATTGTGACAGTCGATTGTAGATAAGGCAAATGATTGCATTTTCTGGATTGGCACTTGTCACAGACACGGCTGAAAATAATGCCATGAAACATACCGCTCAGTCTAAGAGTTCACAATGCAGTGGCGCCATTGTACCCAACATGTATGACAGTTATTGCGCAGCGCAGCGATCATGTTTCAAAATTCCCACTGGAAATGATTCAGTGAAAGTATAAAAATAAACGGCCACACGATCTCAAAAAAGTAAAATAAAGGAATACATGAAATATCAGACGACTAATGCATCCCAATAATTCAGGGACATTAAAATGCTGTGGCTTGGATCTCACAGATCTATTGCGAGCATTTACAGGTTAAAGCCGTTATTATTGATTTTAAAATATAATTCTGGCAGTTATATATATATATATATATATATATATATATATATATATATTTCCGTTGAGCTTTTATTAGTAGTAGATAACATTTAGCCGTTTTTTTTTACATATTTATTATATTAAATACTTGAAAATGCCTATAAAACATGTACCGATAGTGCTTTACAGAAGACTTTGTTTTCTATTTTAATACTATCGTAACTACAACTATTTTTCAAATGTACAGCAAGATATTTAAAATATCCATGATTAAAGAATATGAGATACGAAGAGACTATAATCTTCAAGTAAAATTTTCATTTAAAAATAATAAATTAAAAATATTTAATATATTTATATTTTTAAATTAAAATTAAATTATCTTCATTACCTGCAGAAAGGAACAACTATATCCTCAATCCATATAATCATAATCATATATATTAATAAAATATTAAGTGATAGGAATTTATTTTGAAATAAATAGTGGGTCCAAAATTATGAAATTTATTGAATTATGAAATTTTACTGGAATACGTGTAGAGGAAAGTGGTTTGTGCCGTGACTCCCGACGTGGGATTTAGTGTGCCCTACGGGAAAAGGCAATTTGATTTATGAGCATGGCACTTCGAAAATGAGCTTTTAAGAATGCTATTTAATGATTGCGTGATCTCAAGAGATACATAAATTCCACGATATAAATCTCTAGTGCTATACAATTGCAGAAAGGTATTTACAATCTTTAATTAAAAATTGTAATGATTAATTTTTATGACAGTGTTCCAATATTGTTTTCATTTTCAATGGGAAATAATAATTTGCAATACATTCTTATCTTTAAGTAACAATAGTTTCACTCAGCAGAAGCTGTAAAAAAATCTAAGGTAGAAATTGTTCCTCATTTTCTCCCAAATGGGCTGCATCCATCTAACAGTTCAGACGCCGGCACAGTGAAGAGCTTAATGCATTACTTCGCTCCCATCTCTCAGGAGAGTTTAGCGTGTTTGCGGGGATTTCCATCAAACGCTCCGAGAAATGGAGAACCTTCCGCAATTTTCTTGGTGCTTGGCTTCTTTTTCCTCTCCGTCCTTTCGTTAATTTTTCTTCGAAAAAAATTGCTGTTTTTTTCGATATTACCTGTTCTTGGAACGCCGTCATATTACATCTACCCCTTTCCAAATGTCAGTGTATAAAATTGGAAATCTTCACGAAGAGATGTGAGCGAGGTACAGTGAAATACACATGTCCACAGCAGCTTGCCTAGTTTTTCAGAACTCGATCTCGTTCTACAATTTAACTTTATGCATAACTAAGATAAAATATATGACGAGTACATACACTTTAAATATTTGACAGAGTAGATGAAGTTGATAGCAAGTTCAGCACAGATTGCGAAATATATTGCAAAAAGCGTAGTAAAATTATAGGGTATAATAGACTTAAGATAAACTTAAATCGCCAGAAAACATATTTAAACAGATATTGTACCCTCGAGTAAAATAATTTGCTTCACAAGAAGATAGAAATTAATAAAAAATAGTATTTGTTAAAATATCTTATGCATATATAACTTTATGAGAACTAACTTATATATGTATCAAAAAGAGTACTATAGGTTACAAAAATCGTTTAAATGTGATGATTGTTTGCTAATGCCTTAAGGGTAGTATTGGATTTGAGGCTCTAAAATTGGGAACAGTAAATTAATTTCTCTTCACTTTCAACCATTACAAATTCTTACAGTATTGCTTATTGTGAAGTTTCTTCAAGTTACTAAGTTTCAAAACTTACACTGTGCTAGAAACTCGTCTTTTGAAAATCGTAATATTCTACAATGTTATTGGTACTCAACATTAATCTGTGAAAAATGTGTTGGACAAACTCACTTGCATCGACTACAACCACACTCACAGCTTCACTACAACTTTAATTATTGTTTCCCTAAACCAAAGTAATACATTTTGGGGACAGTCTACATTTATCATTCTGAGATAAGAATTTGACGGCCTTCTTCGTTTCAAATCGCCCTTTGGCCAAACAGAAATGGAGATACTGGGCCACGAAGAATGGTGAAGCAGTGTATCTATAGCGCGGCGTGAATTGACTGTCCACATGCGGCAGCCGCAATAGTAATAATATTAGTAACAATTAGTGGCCTGAAGCGGCAAACTGCTTCCAAACTAACCAACCGAAAATGGTTTTCCAAAACGTATAACGCACACTCCTCAAGACAAGTACAATACTGTGTATAACACTGCAAAAATTTAATTTTTTAACAGTATTCACGAATATTGCAATAAAAGTTTTTTGGATTCCAAGAATATAAAAAAAGTTGCAATTCCTTAACGTAACGCGCGAATAGCAAATATCTGACCGGCAAATAATAGCAGGCAGTCTCTTCCTTAAAACCATAGAGTTGGATGACGATTGCTTGTCGTCATCAGTGACACGGACTGAGTATGAGAATTCAGTTGTCATGCGAAAAGGCAGAATAACACAATAAAATATTTGCATTTTTAGTAAAAAAAAACTTCTCATTGTTTTAAATTTTCCCGAATGTCTGGGTATCGAACAAAATCATTAGCACCTCTGTTACGGTTGGAGAACGCATAGATTTATTTCAATTTTTACACACATTGGAAATTATGACGTAAAAGATGTTCTACTAAATTGTTTAAATATATATTTTGAACTTGAGATAAATGAAAATGTTTTGAGAACCATCATTACGTTGACACTGCGCCCCACGTCAACTCTTTTCGGTGACAGCTTCACTGTGATTTTAAATGATCTAAAACTGAAACATTGCAATGATATTTGCAATACGAGATAAACGAGAAAGTTTCGTGATTTACCACTTATGTTTCGTGGTTTCCTATGTCCCCCTTCCTGTGATTGGAGAAGGGAAGGCGCATGACAGCGAAAAACGTAAGAATAGAGCAGCAGAGCATTGGAAGCGCGGGAAGGCTACCCACGTGCGGCGACACCTTCACTTGGAATATGATACTTGTTCCTTTCAAACTCAATCCAAGGAATAATATTTTGAAGACAAGGTAAAAGTGAAAGTTTCGCTGTCCAACACTTCTTCAAATTTTTAGTCCAATTTGCGGAGAATGATGACTCAAATTTTAGTGAAGTTGACGTCGCAAGTTGGTTATTGTTTCACCGCGCGCGACCGATATTTTGCCCCTCCATCCTTTCACATTTCGCTGTTCTTCGTTCCCATTCCTGGGTTGAGGAAGAGGGGGAGGTTCATGGCCGGGAAAAACAAAATATTGTTTATTTCTGTATAATGTTTATATAATATAATGTTTGTTTATTCTGCAGAGAATTGGTGACGCAGAGTGAATAGGAAACCCACTTGCGTTGGCAGCTTCACTTGGAATTTCATAACCTGTATTTTAAACTCAACCAAAGAAATAATATTTGGAAGACGAGTTAAATGAGAAAGATTTGCCCCCCCTCCCGGCAAGTAGTCGTTGGGCAATTTTTGTTCAATTTGCGGTAAATCATAGTGAAGCTGTCGGCGCAATTGGACTGTCGTTTCTCCCCGCTCTACCGATACCTCCTCTGCTTCTCCACTCTTCCACTTTTTGCTGTCCTGTGTCCCCTTTTCTGGCGTGGGAGAAGGGGGCGGATCTTGTCGTGAAAACGGAAGAATGGAACCACAAAGAACCTGTGGAGCGGGCAACCCTCTGGTGTCGACATTTTCTTGGAAATTTAATATCCTTTTCTTTCCAACTCAACCCAAGAATTATGGGATTCTTAAAGTATTGTTGACGTAATCAAATAATGTAATAATTGAAATCGTCATCCTCAACTTATTGGATTTATTCAAAGAGCTGGCTTTTGAAGGCTTCCGTCATCATGTGGCATCATCATATAATGTGGCATAAGGCGGTAGACAGTGTGGGAGGCAATTTCCCGACTTTAATCAACCCAAGGAATAACAATTTGAAGACAATCTAGAAGAGAAACATTTGTGATCCACCACACCTTATAGAGTGTGTGCAATTTTTTAGTCCAATAAGCGGAAAATGGCCACTAAAATCTTAGCGAGATTAACACCGTAGTGGGCTATCGTTTCAACTATTGGTACCGATACTCTTCTGCTCCATTCTTCCACTTTTCGCCGCGCTGCGTCCCCATTTCTGGCATGGGGAAAGGGGGGGGGCACATGACCACGAAAAACGGAAGAATGGAGCATCGGCGGCGGGGGGTGAAGCGGGTGAGGCTCGAGCGGGCCGCAGCGAGATGGCGGAGGCGCGGGTGGGGGCGGGGGCGGGTGACGTATCGGCTGCCAGCGCGAGGCGGCCGCGCCCCAGACGTCACCCGCAGCGCCCTCTCTCGAACGGCGGCGGCGGCAGAGGCGAATGGAGATGTCGATAGGCATCTGTAATTCAATACGGGCGCGGCGCGCCATCGATTCTGATTCCATACGTCCAATCTGGTTTGTAGGTTCTCTTCGCCTGCAGTGGAAGCTGCATGGGACGCGCATTCTAATCGTTCCAGATATTTCAACCGTCGCGTCGCGTCGCGGGCGGGACAAACGACCGCGCGAGAGTTGTCTTGGTGTCTTCGAGGGCGACAAGTACTGATCGAATTCCTTCTTGCAATGTGGCTCTTTGTTTCCGTTGATCTGCTGTAGTATAGTAGTGTTCTTCCTTGACTGAAAACATTTTTAACTTTTCATAGAATATTTATTACTGAATTAATACGAAGTTATTATTAGGAAAGAATGTTTGTTCTCTTTGAATGGATCTGTTGTGCTTTACATTCTAACCATCCCAAAATTTTCAACTGTTAGGGCAAACCCCAGTCGTTCCTCCCAGTCATTTGGTATCGCAAAAATGGACTTTAAAAAGGGCGTCAAGTTCCCTTCAAATTCAATCTGATAATGTGGTTTATCAATATTTTTGGAAAGCTTTCGTATGATTTGGGTATTTTCCAAATGCAGTTTCGTCTGTTAAAATGTAATTAACTTTTCAGTTCAGGGTGATAAATAAGTTTATGCGAAGTAAATATCATCATGAAGATATTGGAGGAGCTAGCAGCCTATGAGCAGCAGACTCTTTGGGGGGTTACGACTGCTGCTCACTCTACCACGTACCTCGACAGATTTCGAAGGACCAATATGTTAGCGTACATACTCGCTGTAATGTTTCTGAAATAGCAACGTATAGTATTCTGGAATCATGAACTAAAATACAGGGAGATTCAGAAAGCACAAATTCATTTCAGAAGTATAATTAAACTGAATTAATAATTACATAATTGAATATTAATTAGTTAAAGTTGAATTACCTTAAAAAGATAATTGAAATCAATTTGTTCCGTAATTAAAGGCGTCATGTAAATCATTGTTTTTGTAATCGTGTATGTTATAAATAATTTGTTCAAAAGAAAGTTATTTGTCCAGAAGTATCGGGGTCCTGAATTGGGCAGAATTCACACTATTAAAATATGATACAAAAAGATTTTTTCGGTCATTGTTCTGTTTAAATGTAACAAATAATAATATAATTATGACTATTACTTCAATATCAATAATTCGGTAGACTCTCAGTAATCCGCAACATTTTGCACTCTAATGCTTTACCATCGTTTTTTTTTTTCTTTTTACTTTTTTCATCACGGGGATTTCCCCAGCTTCAGGGGATGACGATTTCGGCTATCCTCGCCAGACACTCACTATGTCTCTCGTGGGAACACATTAATCTTTATATTTGGTACACATGCGAACTGCTCGGTCTGTGGTCAGAAGATTCACAAAGCCTCCCGCGACAACTCACACTCATGAAAGACAAGGGACAAACAATCGTGCTCACTGAGGAACTTGAACACGCGATCCTTCGGACCGAGGCGCTGAGTCGGCACACGCTCTAGCCACCTGGGCCATCCAGGTCGGCCTAACACGTTACCATCGTGAATAACTTAAATGGTGTGTTCTAAAGTTCATAACATCCAATATTAGAGCCCTGGTCTGGGTTTTGTTTCCAAAGTGTAATTTATAAAACCTAACCTTTATAGATGTTATACTGCGTTTTTTAGGTTTACCTCTTCTCTTCTTTCTGGCTATGTGAAGTCTGCTCTCTGGTTGTCAGAAACGTGCAGAACCTCAAAATCTGGGTAAAATTAAATTAATATTTTTATGTTGTATACAATATAATCGTACGGATCTAAGAAGACGTATTTGTATTTGTTAATAAACCATTACCAAAATTACTGTTCAAAAATGCACATTATAAAAGAATTAGAGGCCTTTGTATTCTAATTTGGATGAAAACATGTTTTTCAAAGTTTACCTTTAAGATGCAAATCGTACTGTGTCTAATCAGGTACAAAGATACAATTAACATAAATTTTCTGAAAAGAAGACATGATGTGAAACATTTAAAAATGTATAAAATTGAATATTTTCTGCAGTTCTAATGTGTTCGTCTGCTGTTCGGATGTGCTGAAAG
Organism: Acheta domesticus; assembly: GCA_031308135.1. Lineage (NCBI taxonomy): Eukaryota > Metazoa > Arthropoda > Insecta > Orthoptera > Gryllidae > Acheta > Acheta domesticus. The sequence goes on along the minus strand of JAHLJT010009419.1, from coordinate 30,831,946 downwards.
GAAGGTCTCAACAGATATCGCCAGTTGGGAATAACTTGGTGAAATATCTCCTGATCTGGAATTTTTTGGTTCTTCTTGAGAAACCCTTCAATTCCTTAAATAAAATTAAAATGGTGAATTGCACAGTACACAGCCTGAACACTGTAAGTTGGGTTGCAGCTGATCCACTAAGTATGGAATGTTCGCAGGGGCCAAAGCCTCATACAATATTAAAGCACATGTACGCCAATACGGAGTAGCGATCTTCTGAGATAAGTTTAAATTTCTTCCTGATGTGTACATTTTAGAGGTGATTAATAAAATAAAATTAATGTATTGAAACGAAACATAAATACTATTTGTAGATTCAATATCAACGACTAAGCAGGTATATTTGATAGTTACCCCAGAACATTAAAATCAAAACCTCTATCTTTCAAATTGTTATAACATTTTTAATATTATCTCTGTGGTTCTCAACATTTGTAAACCATTAAATAAATAATATTTCGACTCCAATTAATCAATTCTAGATCTAGTTTTCGATACACGGCGTGAGCCCTTAATTGCTCTTCATTACATTTGGTGTTGCGGTAATGCTGATTGATTGGTGATTATCATCGTTTTGGCGATATTTGCGGAGGCGTTCATTAACACTCTAAATTACTTTCAAACTTTAGAGTTGAGGGAATTGCAAATCTACTCCATCAGTGCAATGTAAAATAGTGCAATATTAATAATAGGCTTCTGTTAAAATGAAACAGCTTGAAAATAGTTTTTGTCAAATTAATTACCTAATATCCTATTTCTGTCTTATTGTGAGAAGAAAAATGGTTGGATACATTACTCATATTAGACTTAAATTAAATAGCATATATTCGTTTAAAGCTACGCCTCTGATGAATGAAATAATTAGTCTAATATTACTTTTGTATGAACAAGTTAAAAAAATCTTAAACACGTTTTGTAACAAAACATTTATTATCTCCAGTATATTTAATATTTTACAGTTACATTACTTTCCACTAGATAAATCATCGCTTACAGATAACGTTCTTTGAAACTTTTGTCTCGAACCACAGTAGATGATTCTTTTTAATCTTCTCTTCCATTCCCATCCACTTTGACATCGTAGTAAGCCCTGACATGACCATTATTACTTCATTGGCAATATTTGGTTCCGCCGTCGGTCGCTACTCGCGAATCTCTGTGAAGAATGCTCTTTGGGAGCGCGGTGCGGGGGCGCGGGTTCGCATCTCGGCCTCACGCGCGTGAAAAACGCGCGAATAAAGCGCACCTCATTGTTCTTCTCTTTGCGGAGAACGGCCGGGCTCTGCGCAAGGGCCGGGGATTGAGGCGCGAGGGTGGAGGGGAGGGCAGAGAGGGGGCGGGGACCTTTGAATTAATTCGAGCGGCCGCCGCGGGGCAGATCTGGCTCATGGGCGGGATGAATGGGCCGCATTCGCTTGAAATATCGGCAGCGAGCAGTGAGCGGCGGGCAGGGAAGGGAGGGGCGGGGGCCGGACAGGGCAGGGAGGGAGAGGGCTGGGCATGGTGGGGAGGGGTGGGGGCGGGGCAGGGGAGGGGCGGGGGGCCGGGCAGGGCAGGGAGGGAGGGAGGGGGCCGGGCAGGGCAGAGAGGGTCGGGGGCCGGGCCGGGAAGGGGGAGGGGCAGGGAGGGGCGGGCGGGGCGGGACGAGACGCGACGAGACGCGGGGGAGAGGCGCGGCGGGGCGGGACGGGACGGGACGGGGCAGAGCCGTGCGGGACGCGGCGGGGCGACAGGAGGTGGACAGAGGCAAGGGAAGTCGGGTCTGGGCAGAGCCGGAATAAGGGGAGACAACCATGGGCCAGTTGCACTCCTAAAAGTATAACTGTTTTATTAAAAGTTCAAAGTGTGTAATGGTTAACTGCGTTTGAGATGTAGCGACATTGCCGAATGATGAAGTAAAACAGGCAAGAAAACTGACGATAAGTGAGTGATGAAGAGAGTTGATGAAAGACTTTGTTTGTGAAGGAAAAGCACCAAAATTGGAATCCTATATCGACTCTAAATCACGAGGAGGCATTCACTAAAAAGTGATGGAAGGGAGAAATAGTAAGGGTCAGTCCCACAGTGCAGTGTGAGAGGTCGCTCACATTATAGGCCGAGACTCCGATCGTTTTTAGAAATACAGGCACTCACTGCAACGGGTGTGCATTGAGACGATATTTTGACCCAGCATTAGAATATTGTATTCCTGAAATGTACAAGGAGCTGATGATGACGATCATGATGATAGTGAAGAATAAGAAGTACTAGTTGTGTAATATGTCATTTAGGAGTAATATGCCCGTCCAGCAGGGTCTGTCAGTAAGCAGCTAGTCATCACTTTGTATACATCGTCATACAGCTAAATTACTTCCCTCAATGCGCCCTAACCTTGCAACTTTCGAGATACTCCTAGAGTTACCAAAAACAAGCAACCACATTGGGAATTGAAATCGAAACACAGGCTCTACATCTTTTCAGTGTGATTTTCTGCCGTAGAATAGAGCCAGGAACCTGAGAGAAGATCAACTAAAGAAATGACGTATGTAGCGATTTCGCTGCTTCTGTGCCACTCAGACTGGCAGCAACCTCCAATTGCCGCTTCCCGACCTCGGGGCAGATAAACGCTTTCACCCACACGCGTGTGTACATCCTTCGCACCGTCAGTAGACGCGCTGTAGCCGCAGCGCCGTTATTAGAATCACTCGGAAATTCTCTTTCAAATCAAACCCCTCGCTTATCACCGAATCGCTTTCCGCGGTAATTTCTGTCCACAGCGCTATGACGAAAATAACTACGGCGGGAAGGGGGAAAAGCGTCCTCTCTGGGAGAGCCAGGACGAGAGTCAAGGGTGGAGGGGAGGGTGATCGGTGAGCGGGCGCGCGAACGGAATGAGAAAGGAGGTTTTTTTGATAAAGAGAGAGACGGGCCGGGGTTTTACATTTATTTATTCTTTTATTAGTGACTCCGGGCATATCAAATGCTAAGATCGTTAATAAATGAAGTGAATGATTTTGATTGCGAGAGATGGCAGTTATCTGCTCTGCTAGATGACGAGATTGGTACCGACCTACACGACGGCTTGCGGAGATTTCCACCACCAAGTATCTCCCATCAGCGGAGCACGGCTCTCAGACGGCCCAAGCTCTAAGCTCCTGATTCCTCCCCCGGCATGTGTGGTAGTGTAGTGAATAGTAAGTGTACATGTGAAGGGTGAGGATAGGAGAAGCAAGAAAAGAAAAGATTGCGGACCGTGGTCGCTTGTTACGGTACTGATCCAGCATTCACCTGGCTCTGATCGTAGAAATCACGAGAAACTACCGGTCGGTGCAGCCGACCGCTAGCATTGTCCTCCAATCAACATCTGAATTTGAAGCTGTAGATGGAGTCGAAAATCCTGCCACCGTTTTGCTCGAACCTTAGAATCTCCCGATCAGAGGCACTTTGGTGACAATTGATGCACTGAGCCACCCAAACCGGTAATGGAGGATGGAGGAGGGAGAGATTACTCATTGAGATTCGAGCTGGGGTGAGTGAGTGGGCACTTTTAAATCATGCTTCTCCATCATATCGCCAATTGGGTTTCCATAATTGGGTTTCCATATCCATAATTGGGTTTCTCCTGTGATAAACAGTAGCATAAAACAGTTGAGTCCCTTTATCTATATTACGAACGTATTACGCACACACAAATTGAAAGAAAACTGTGAGGCAGGCGTGAGAGGTGTGCGGAGGTAAGCGGAAAGGGTTTAAAGGCGTCGTCGGGGTGATGGGAGGATGGGCGTGGAGACAGACACCAGAGAGGTGACGGGCGGGTGGGAGAATTAGTGAGGGTGTCCCGGGGGCGGTGGATGGGCGTGGAGACAGACACCAGAGAGGTGACGGGCGGGTGCGAGAATTAGTGAGGGTGTCCCGGGGGCGGTGGATGGGCGTGGAGACAGACACCAGAGAGGTGACGGGCGGGTGCGAGAATTAGTGAGGGTGTCCCGGGGGGCGGTGGATGGGCGTGGAGACAGACACCAGAGAGGTGACGGGCGGGTGGGAGAATTAGTGAGGGTGTCCCGGGGGGCGGTGGATGGGCGTGGAGACAGACACCAGAGAGGTGACGGGCGGGTGCGAGAATTAGTGAGGGTGTCCCGGGGGGCGGTGGATGGGCGTGGAGACAGACACCAGAGAGGTGACGGGCGGGTGGGAGAATTAGTGAGGGTGTCCCGGGGGGCGGTGGATGGGCGTGGAGACAGACACCAGAGAGGTGACGGGCGGGTGCGAGAATTAGTGATGGTGTCCCGGGGGGCGGTGGATGGGCGTGGAGACAGACACCAGAGAGGTGACGGGCGGGTGGGAGAATTAGTGAGGGTGTCCCGGGGGGCGGTGGATGGGTGCTGTTCCGATCGCGGGCGATTTCCGCGTCGCGGGAATTTAATTTCCCGCCCGTTATTAAACCTGGCGGCGGTGGGCAGCGACGCTTTTTACCGCAGGTGACCCGCCCGGCAATAATCATCGCCATTCGTTTCTATTAGAGCCCAGTGAGCGGTCGGTTCCGCCTGCGGTCGGTGGAACTCAACCGCCTCGCTGCTGCGTTTATTTGACTTACCAACTGCAGTCGACTGCGGCAGCGCCAGCACCGGCGGCGGCTGTTCGCAATACACCGCTCTCCGATGTGGTAATTAGACTCGTCATTCTCGCAGCGGAGAGACGTGCGTTCGGAAAATACTTGGCCGACCTGTTCGGTTGTTTTGTGATTGGAGAATTGTCATTCGAGAATGTGATGCGGTACATGCGAGCGAACGAATGTATGAAAATGGAATGGTCGATGCCGGAGGAAACTACTAGTGCATCTGCTCTATTCCAGCAAATGAAACGTTCGTATAAATTCAATGTAATGAGAAATGGTATCGAGTTAGTGGTAAGGGACGCTTTGCACACGTCGGAACATTTAACTAGACTGCAAAAAGGTTATTATTTCATGACAATTAACTTCAATACATCAGAACTAACCAATGGTAATAAGAGTAAAGTGGTTTGGAATTGCCATTCTCTAGAAAATACAGACCTAGTCGTAAATAAACAATTAAATCATTAAGCTAAATCTATTTGTCAATTCTTGTTTGCATGGATTTTCAAAATAAGAGAACAGAAAAAATAGTATTCCCTCTTCGTCGTAACGTTGACCCGTCGTAAATGGTTTGCTGAATAGCTTCGAAATTTGTGATAAGAGCTTATTTTCAAAGTGAGGAAGCTCTTTTCCATGCGTTTTCCAGTTTTATTTGTCAATACAATCTTAATACTTTTAAATCATGCTTCTCCATCATATCGCCAAATACTGTTCCATAATTGCGTTTCTCCTATGATAAACAGTAGCAGAAAACAGTTGAGTGCATTTATTTATATTACGAAATTACTACGCACACACAAATTGAAAGAAAACTGCAGTCGGTCATGTGAGGTGTGTCTATGGTTTTAGTAGATACTCAATAACTCGGACAAAATATAAAAACAACGAAATAGTATAAATTATAACTGAAAATAAAAATATTTGATTGATATTCCTATTCTCATAATGCGCGTACCGACTTGATTTTTCATACTTAGTGCGTCACAGCTTACAACACAGCTAACATCATGCAGTCGCAAGGCTCCAAGAAGAGGTCGTCCTCCATAATCATTTGCTATTCACGTGTTACGCGATGGAATAGCAACTTTTTTGATACTCTTGTTGAGTAAAATACTTTTATACTTCCTATACCATTCTTTGTTATTACAGCATTACTGAAGATTGTTTTGTTAACATATTGTAATCATTGTAGTGTTATACAGAGTATTTTATTTGTTTAGTAATTCTATATTATTCCTTGAGCAGCATTTCTGAAACCGCAGGCCATCAATTGAACTGTGAAAGAGAAAACCTTCCTTTGCGTTCCATTGAGATATATCACTAAAATAACTCTCTCATATCTTCATTGGCGATGTATAGATCCATTGTCGGGATTCTCGTCCATTTAATTACATGCGAATCATAAATCCTTTTAATAACTGACATTTTCGTTATGGATAATTCTTTCAGAATTCTTTATTACTTATCATTCCTGCACTATTACGTATGAAAGAAAAATATTGGAATCACCTCAACAATATTATCTCACTTTTGGTCGCACAATTCGTATTTACATTATTTTGAGCTGTTACTTTGCACATTAAGATGCTTTACTTTGCACTATTCAGCATTACTTTGCACGTTAAGAAAAGGGGAAGAAGGGGAAAAATGCAATTTTGTATCGCAAAACTCGGGATGTCTGAATGAACGTCTGCCCGAATGGATGAACGTGTAACGCTGAACTGTCGGATTAGAAGCTTTTGAGCTGAAACTGGGTACGTTTCAGGAGTAAGGTCTAGTTGTGTGTTTGGGAAATCATTAAAGTATTTTATTTTTTTCATGAAGTGAATTCATTTCATGATTTCATATTTTTTTCTTAAGACGTTTTCAAAATTTTCTAAACAATTGCTACATTTTTTTCTATATTAATGTTTCTATATTATAAACTTCTATATTAAAATACCTATAATAAAAATTTCTATATTAATGTAGGTTTTGGTCTTTTATGAAATTCCAAAAGCCTGATTTCGATGAAACTATTAAAGGGACAAAAAATTAAGAAAACATGAAAAACGTTCTTATTGGGCTAATGTAAAGCAGCAGATGCATATTGTTATGCTACGGTTGTAAAGAGCTGTATGTATTGTGCTTACTTTTTGGTACTTTTGTCATATAGTTCCATTTAAATCTCTGAAATTTTGAAAATTTCTAAAATAAATATTTTTCGAATATTTCCTTCACCTCCAATATTAAAACATGAAGTTTCTTTCAAAATGCAATGTATTCTTTAATTTTGGCATTTCAATAGTGACATTTTCCAAACGTTTCTTAAATAGATAAGATACACCTAGGTACGTGAAACCTACTGTGATGTTAGTCTCAGTTGAATGGACTATAGATGTAAAATACTGTTGGTAATATCCTAAGTAATCATTTCATTGCTAAACAATCTTTGCTACGTGAAGACATAGCTTTGGGCTGTTGCGAACCCCCTTAGTTATTTTAATTCTCGAACTTTCAGCATTTTTAATTAAGAAATACAATCGCCACGGTTTATTCAATATATAACGAAACTGGGTTATCTTAAGTTTTGTGAGCTTTTTAATCAATTAGGTTTTAATTGACTTCGCCTAGAATGTCTAGAATGAATTTTTCCACCTGCAAGTACAGTGAAGTCAATTACTGGTATTTTATTTTATTGATTAATAAATGTAGTAAATTATACTCCTTAATAAAAATCCTCGCCTTCTCATTTCTCAGTTTCTGTTTGTAAATCCCCCTTTAACAGAGTACCGATGTTCTCCCTGTCCCCCTCAGAGAAATTAGAACAGCACTAGCAATTCCCATCGGAAAAAAATGTAATTTACCTTCACATTGGTTAAAAAACCTCTTAATATCCTAGCACTGCGTTTGAGCCAGAGCTAGCACCATTTATTTCTGTGTCCCTTTAATATACACCATAATCTCCCCTGCATAAAACAAACAAAACATTTAACGCTTCCCCGACGATAAGAGGCACTAACGCCGGGCGCTCGGCGCGAAGTCGTTCACGGCTTGTTACTGCTCTCATTTCAGCCTCACCTCCCCCGATTCCGCGATACAGCGTATCGCCCCGCCCCCTCCCCCGCTCCTCAACCCTTCCCGGTTCGCGGTGCAGGCGCGCCCGCTGCGCTCTCGCCCCCGCAGGGCAGCCAACTGCGAAGCTCGCCCGGCCCTCGGCCTAGCCCCAGTGGGTCGAAACTCACAAGTAAGGGCGCACAGATAAACGACTTGAATGATTGATTGATAGTGATTCCTGGCGCGTCAACTGCTAAGGTATTTAGTCCCGTAAGTGCAGTGTATGTTTTTCTCGAGGAGGGGGAGGAGGTGATGGTGATTTTGCTCCGCCGAATGGCGTGACCCGGCGCCGACATACAGTCTCCAAGCGTGTGTGTATGTGTATGCTATGTGTATGCTAGTGGTTGATGATAAGACGAAGAATGGGAAGGAAATATTGAGTGCGGTCTGTGGCCCATTTGATAGAGAACTGCTTCGGCATTCACCTGGTATAAAACTATTTGAATTTTAGGAGTATTTTACAAGAACCAAAACAAGTCCAGATTCGAAAATGTTCAGGAGGCACAAAAATCTTCATACCATGGACATGAGTAGTGATAAATTAATGATTTTTCGCGCCTTATATCTTTAAATGTGTAGGCAATTTTTTGAAAGGAAATGTCTCTGCAGATAGCGCCAGTTGTAGGGAATTGCATGACAAAATATCCCGTATTCTAGGTTTTTGGACTTCTTTGGTTCTTGTAAGAAACACAGATGTCTTTCATTAATTCTATTTTAATAATATGACGTGTTTTGTAAAAATATATAAAACTAATATAAAAAACTAAATCTGCTAAATACTGAGTGCAAATGAATGTTGTGGAATGGTTGCAGGAACATTAATCTGGAAAGAAAAGTAGAATTTCTGAAAAGGCTTCGAATGTAACAGATCTGCAAAAATGTGATGAACATTTTTAATACTTTGTATTTTATTCTATGGCCATCGTGCCTTAAAGATGAATATAGAAGTAAGCAGATCGCAATATCAACAAAACTATGAACGTCAAATCCATCGTTCACTAGAAGGTCATTTTAAATATGATCGGTTCAGCGGAAGACCGTACATTAACTCCGTTCTCTTTATTAATAAAATCAAAAGATGTTTCAGATCTAATTTATGTGACGCCTACTCCTAGATTAGTAAAGTAGAAATATTGACCATTCACATTTGAACGCAACAAAGATACTCGAGTCGTTTATCTATTACTAAGCCTCTGAAATTGAAGAATTATTTACCTCCTTCTGTTTGTTATATTTATATTGCAAATATCGATAATAAAAACACACCTAACCTTTTACCGAGTCCATTTAATACACGATAATTAGTTGTATTCTTGTTAGGTGTTTTAGAAGAGGCCGATATGCTGTATGTTAATATTTAATGTATTTATTAGAGAGTTCATTTATTTTTTCGTTGGTGGTTATACATCGCACGGTACTGTAAACTAAAGGAATATAAATATTTTTTCTCTGCAATAGTATTATGGAATGTAGTTATTAAAAGTAAGCTTCGATATAAAGTGTTCCCTTCACTACAGAATTGTAGGAACAAGAATACAGAACTTCATGAGTTCAGATATTAAGTGAACATCATATGCAATATTGACTGATGAATAGTATAAGGATATTTTCGTATGAAACATTTTATATTAAGCGATCATCATTTGAATAGAAGTTCAATGAGTTAATTTGTATACTTAGCAGGTAAATACTGACTAAACTATTTTGCCTCTTTCGTGTTTGTAAATGTATATTTATTGGGTTTAGACGTATTCACGATAACCGTAAATGTTCATTATTGGTCATTGAAATGCTCTCATGCAAACCGGGATAAGTGGCTCAGGGCATCAACTGATATCACTGCAGTGCCTCTCATCGGGAGCTCCTGAGGTTCACGTCCCGACGGTGGCAGGATTTTAGACAGTAGCTAAATAGCTAGGTCAAATTCAGCCGCTGGCTGGAGAATTCTAGCGGCCGAAACTGCTGTGATCGGTAGTTTTCCGGAGTTTCTCTGATTACTACCAGACGAACGTCGAAGTAGTACATTACCAAACGGGCCACGGATCCCGAGGAATCTTTCCTTCCACTTCCTTGACATTTCTTCACCTCTTACTTACACATAAAATTCCATAAACTACACTATCATACATGCCGGGAGACCTGTCGGGAGCTTTGAGCTTGTTCCGGAGCGGTGCCCCACTGGCGAGTGATACCTGGTTGGAAAACCTGTCAGTCGACAGTTAGGTCGGTGCTGGACCTCACTCATCAAGCGGGGGGGAAAGGTCACCACCATCTCCCGAGGGGACAACATGCACTACACTTACGGAACTAATGACATTAGCAGTTGACGTGCCAGGAATCACTAATCAATCAACGATAAGCATACAACGTTCATTATCGGTTACTGAAATGCTTTCACTCAAAGCACAATTTTCTCACTGTGGTAGAGGTTTCGACCCACTGTGCGGCGTTCCCACTCGTTAACTCGCGATTGAATGACCTGCGCTGCAATCGCCCGCCCGCCCGCCGTTGCGCCCGCGCCCGCGAGCGCGCGCGCGGAATTAAAATTAATTCTCATTGCCAATTAGCACCGCTAGGGCGCGGGCGGGGTGCGGCGCGGTGCGGCGCGGTGCGGCGCGGTGCGGCGCGGTGCGGCGCGGTGCGGCGCGGTGGGTGGTGTGGGCGGAGGGTGAGGGAGGGGAGGGGAAGGGAGCTGGCGCCGCTCGCGCGCGCGTTGCCGGAAGGGCAGGTGGTGAGCACGAGAGGGAGGCGGAGAGAGAGTGCGCGAAATGGAACTCAGACCTTATTAGCGCCGCGTCTACGAGGCAATAGCTGAAGGGGAGTTGGAGGGGAAGTTGGTGTTACGAGGTTCTACATTTGTGAGTTTACAAAAAAAAATACGTGAGTGTTCGATGGATGTTTAATTTGGGACCAGATGACGTTGACGGGCGTTAATTTGCGATTGAGTCAGAGAATTCATGAAGACATCGGGTTGCGAATGCTATTTTCTAAAATTGTCACGTCACGTTTATTCTTGATTAGAATATAAGAGGGTTTTTTTTAGATAAAAGTTTTTTCGTGGAATAAAATGGTTGTTCATCTGACGATCTACATTAGTGATAGGTTTTTTGTTGTTTTTTTTGAACTCGGTATCTTGACAAATGAATAGGAAGACAGAAATCCTAGAAATAGAGAGTGAATAGGTGCAAGATTTAATCTTTTTGTCACCACGAGGCGAGTTTGAGAAAGAATTCTGTTGTCTGACATTGGACATGTTGGGAATCCCGTGTGCTCAAAAACAAGCGAGCGTCCAGTGTATTACTTTATTGAGCCCGAATGGCGTTGTCTCTCGCTAACTTTGTGTTACGTAAGAGTTCATGTAATTACTATTCATCACAATCCTTTGTGATTATATTATTAAGCTTTACAGTATTTATTGAAAAAGAAAAACTGCGTAATGCGGTAATTAAATATACTCTAGAATATACTGTAGAATTATAATATTTTGGGCACAATTATGCATTGAAAAATGAGAGCTTTTGAAAAAATCAATTTAAAAAATGAAATTGCATTATTTGGCACAGACCTTTTATCATTACATCATAAAAGCGTCAAAAGAAACAGAAGATGAGGGGTGAGAGGTAGAAATTCAAAATGTTCTTAGATTGCACAGACTTGTCTGTGTGACTTCATAAAACGCGAATATGCTATGAATATTAACTTGTAATTGAATTAGAGGTTTTACGTTGGCCTCTCAAAATGCAGAAGTTAATGTTCTTAATGGTTCCGTCAGGTTTATGTGAAGTCTGTTATTAGAAATGTTCTCTAAACTTTATTCCCGACCGTAGAGGTCTTGTCTGAGTGCAATAGTATTTTTTATTTTAAATTTAAATTATTCAAAGAATTAATTTGGTCAGTCGTGCTAGACACATTCATACCAACATCGTCGAGCTCTAACATTATTGTGTTGAACATCTGAATCCTGGAAATTAAAAATTGCAGTTTCTGGAAGGAAAATAGAACTAACAAATGTTTCTCATCACTAAACTGGATATTAAAGGAGTATTAATATACAGAATTGAGCTTCAGATTATGTATTAAATGTTATATATGACAACATTCGAGGAAAATGTCTCAAACACAGTATGAATGCACTGACAAAGGCAAGAATATGGGCCACGTGACACGTGAATAAATTGTAATGGAACGAGGAAAATGGATATTCATACCATTCAGAATACCCTTAAGAACGATGAAAATGGATATTCCTACTGCAGAAGGTATTCTTACTTACTAAGTCGTTTCACCATTTCCTCTCAGTAATATTTATTTAGAGAAAGGCGATTAAGCGTTTTGTATATTCGAGCAATACTTTGAAAGGAAAATGTAAGTTGAATGGAAGGTAACAAGAGTATGCAAATCAGCAAAGAGATAACATAAAGGAGGAGAGTGTGAAGGATGGAAGGAGCGGGGACTAGAGTAGAAACGTTTCGCTAACAGTGGCGTGACGTGAGTGCAGTAAACAGCGCAGCCCCGCCACGTGCAGAAACACGAGAGCCTGGCGCTCGGTTGCAGCTACGCGTCTCTCCATCTCCCTCTACTATCCCACTCCCACTCCCACTTCGTGCCTTCTTTTACAATAAGCTCAAGTGCTCGACTTACCAGAACTTTCGCCGTACTCATTCACACTGCCATCACCACTACCAACCTAAACATCGCCATCACCGCTTCCAGAATTAATCTCGCCCCCACCACTTCTACTCGTACGGATGAACAGAGAAAAATTCTTGAATTCCAATGGATCAAATAAGTTTCCATAAAATTGATATATTTCGATACATCATGTTGTATGAATAAAGTCAATAAAATTACTAATATTCCATAGTCAATTAAATTTCATAATTTGTCAATTGCTGTTTTAAAGACTCGCTTTTTGGCGAGACCAAAAATTGATTTAAAAGTACTTGGAATATAACTGAATACATTCCAAGTATTCATTTCTTAAAGGTGTAAGGTTCTGTAACCCCAATGTTCCTTGCTCGTTATTACCTCCCATAAGTCTATTCTTCCTTGCGTCTCACTAATTAGTCATTGCTTCGCCATTTCCTGTCCAATTCCGCCGCTTTCCTCGTCAGAATCACCGCTGTCACCACTATCAGACCTAGTACACCACACCACTTCTACCAGTGCCACCACCACTCTGGCAAACACTATCATCATTACCAGTTACATTACTAGTGCTACCAACACCGTCGTTAACAACCCCATTATCATCTTCTAAAAAACAATCTGAACCTCGCAACGGCGAACACCACCACCATCACAATCACGGCTGCCACAGACAACATAACCACAATCATGATCGTGAAAATCCCTACTACCATAACCACTATGAACACAATCACAATTACCACAACGACTATCACCACAACCACCATCACCACAACCACCATCACCACAACCACCATCACCACAACCACCATCACCACAACCATCATCACCACAACCACCATCACCACAACCACCATCACCACAACCACCATCACCACAACCACCATCACCACAACCACCATCACCACAACCACCATCAACTAACCATGAGAATTACCATCGCCACAATCACCATCACCATAATCACTATCACCACAATCACCATGATCACAATCACCGCAACCACCAACACCACAATCAACATCACAAAAATCACCATCACAACCATCACCATCGCCACAATTGCCATCACCCAAAAAGTCTTCGCCACGGCCACCACCCTTGCCTCCATCACCATCCCCAACACCGCCACATATATGCCCATCACCGTTGCCAACCACATCACCTCCACCTCCTCCGTCCCAGCCGCAACCCCAGCCAGCATCGCGTTTCTCGAGGGTTCTGTAGAGCGGAATGAGGGCGGCGCGGGCCCGCCCTGCGATTCCGCCGCCGGATCGGAATTTGATCGTATCGGAGCGGTAACGGATCCGCGTAAATATGCGCCCGGTCGCACGTGAAATAACCGAGAAATTGGATATCGTGGAAATTCCGAATCGCGCCGCGCTCAAGTATTTGCCGCGGATGAAGTAGCGTTATAATTGCTGATGCAACGCATTGAAATATAGTGCGCTCCGCCACTGCGCGAGCAGTCATGCCGGGAGCTCGGGGTTTAATAAATAACACAGTATAGATACGAACAATGAAATAATTGCATAATTACCCGGATATAATAAATAAAGCCTTGTTTTAGCGGATGAGGGCGCACAAACCGGCACGGAGCCCTGCTTCATTATTCAGACATCTGGAGTTGAAATCGATTACACGTTCATGCGGTCAGCGTAAACACTGCTATCGGCGTTCACGCCCGGCTGCATGCGTAATGCATGTACGGTGAAGCGAAAAAACCTAATATTTTTTTCCGTTTTTGGATTGGAAATTGTGCGAGTCTGAATTTTGGTTTGTTAATCTTTTGAACTCAGATGTATTTCACTTTCGACATAACATTTTTCTTCGTTTCAAAAATACTTATCAAAGGCTAATATTAATTTTATATATTATTGTTTAAATACTAATATTATTTTATATTATTAAGACTTATTTGTAACTAACATTTTATCACCATTTACATGAGTACTATAAAATATAAAACTCCCGAACAAAATAAAGAGGATACATACGGTAAATGTAAATAAAATAAGGGAGACAATTGAACAGAAAAAATAAATAAATAAAATTGTATCATCTCCACTTTAAATCAATGTTCTAAATATTTTTATCCTCTTAATACATGTGTGTATGAGTTAAGAGAACAGTTTACAAATGCCTACATCTAAATCTCCTTTATAAGAAAGTGAAAATGGTGTATTTCTTATTGCGCTCGTAATGGACCTCAACGTATGTAGAAGTATTTGCATCCTTTGTGGCTATAATGAAATTTCAGTGTGCCCAGCTCCTTACCTTTGCTCGTCCGTCTGTATTGCCGCCTGTTACACTAACGCCGACTGCATACTTTTGAGTTTTCGCAAGTGAATAAACTCCATTTGATCACACTCAACTAAGAACAGATGGCTTATGAACATGGTAATTCAGATTTGATTAAAACCTCTTATTTAAAAAGAATTTCTAATGCTAAATCTAGTCTACTGCAGGAACAGAATAGAACGTTTACTCGCATGAGCCATTGACAAGCGAGCCCCATACTTTTGATCATTTCGTTAATTTATTACAAAAATGTTTTACGAACATTTGATTTTTTGACTAACAAAGTATTCATAAAATCTTAATTCCTACAAAATACTTGGTGCCGTAAAGAATCTGTAGATGATGTGAAAATGCTCAACCACTTAACATTTTTAGCTTACTGCTGAAAAACCAAATGCCTTCTCAGCCTTCCTTGTCGCTCTCGAAGATTCCACTTCTCCTACTGCGCTGCCTCCCTTCTTACTCTTACTAACGGCATGGTCATCAAAAAGCCAATTATACCTGCCAACACAGAAAGGCCCGCGAATCCCGCTCCGTAATAAATCCTATCTACCGATGTCAACTCTGCTATCCTTGCCATTCTTGACAATCCTATGAACCCCAAAAATTCCATCAAAAATACTTATCCCATTGACCCCAACCGTCCCACCAATCCCACCTTATCCGATCCTACGTCCCTCCAATCCCATCAATCCTATTAATCCTGCCAATTTCCACAATCTAATTTTGTCAACTCCATCCACTCACCTAGCTCCACCAATTCGCAAACGCGGATCAACGATGATTCCTTTCCACATCCTTGCCGACTTCTTCCACACCACAAGGCCATCACCGCCCCTCCAACCGGCCTCCCTACTCCATCCACGCCCTCATCACTACTGATCATTACCACCATCTCCATTCTAATCCCTCACCCCCACCGCCAGCTACCACTGCTCCATCGCTGAAGTCGCTCTGCCGCCGCGCCGGCGCCGCGTCGCCGCTGCGCTGCCGTTGAGCTCATTTCCTGAAGCGTCTGCGCGCCTCCGCTCGGGACGAGTGCTTATTGGAAGGCGGCGCTGCGAATGACGCGCCGGAGGCCGCAGGCAGCCGCGTGCCCGCGCCGAGACAAGAGGAGCCGGAGGCGGAGAGCGCCGCGGACGCCGGCGGCGATGACGACGACTGCAGCTCGCTTTAGTCGGCGCTTCTCGTGATGCTCGCGGTTGGCCTCATGCCGCGTGAAATGTTGGTTGGGTTGAGGATGTTTCTACCTCGAGGGAATGACATCTAATTGTAACATTCCTTTTCAAAACCAATGGGTCCCTTTATTTACCAAAAATTTATTTTTTTTACAGATTTACAAAGTTATGGGGGGGTTTCATAAATTCTTGAAAGCATGTATAATTTAAATCCAAATTATTTCTACCAACGAGAACATATTCTACTTATATTAAACTGCTAATGTCTCTTTTAAAATTGCTGCAATAGAATAAGATTGTTTTGATAGCAAACTCCCAAACATGATGCATTCTAAACAGACACATTCATGATACCGGTCTCCAGAATTTTTATGATTCAGTGTGGGTAAAATGGATGGATAGATTAAAGAAAATAGGTTTTCGAACTGACGAATTCATTGAAATAATTCAACTTTAATTGATTAAATGGTTAGGGCACATTGAAAGTCTGTTGGTTTTAACGCGAAAATTTTCCGTTAAAGATAAAAAAATTCATTGTTTGTTGTTTTAATTTAGAAATACCATGGTATGGATGGAAGAAATATTTAATTTTCACGTTAGTGTTCAACTGAAAGAATATACTGAAATCTTTAAACGAAAGAGGCAAAAAGTATAAGCTCGATTAGTTTCAATTTACAACTCCTCGCTAGACCGTTGAGACAACTCGTCCCAGTTGGGCAGATATGGAACGTAGTTGGCAGAGATGCAATCGATCAGGATCTCTTCTGCACCCCTGCTCTCTCAACACTACCGCCAACGTCACTGTTGCTCCCTTTTTCACCACCATGACACCTTCTCATCTGCCTTCACTGCCGTCTCTACCACTGCAACTTTGCCACATCCATTGCCATTTACCTCTTCCACCGTCATCGCAATTACGACCGCCACTACCTCTTCCACCGCCACTTCCTCCTCTGCCCTCATCACAACTACCACCGCCACTACCTTCTCCACCGTCATCGCCACTCCCTCCTCCAACATCCTCGCAACTGCCACCACCACTATCTCCTCCACCGTCATCATCACTACCTCCACCGTCATCGCCTCTACCTCGTTCACCATCATCGCCACTACCTCGTCCACCGTCACCGCCACTACTTCCTCCACCGTCATCACCACCACCTCTTCCACCGTCATCACCACTACCACCTCCACCGTCATCGCCAAAACCTCGTCCACCGTCATCGCCACTACCTCCACCACCATCCTCGCAACCACCACCACCACTACTTCCTCCACCGACTTTGGAACTGGAACCGGAACCGGAACCTCAACCGCCATCGCCAGTAACCACCGTTGCCGGCCTTCTCGCCGCCACCTGCGCCCTCGCCCGCGCCACCGCCGCGCCGCGCCGCGCCGTCGGGTGCGGAAGCACCTCAATGTGCCATTACGGCGCCGCCTGGGGAGACTGGAATTGTGTTAGCTACTTCGGTCGTTCGCGCTGATATAAAAATAGCGCGCGCGCGGAAGCAAAGGGAAAGGCGGAGGCGGCCGCGCTTCGATGTGTGGACCACGCGACATATGCCGCCGACGTGCTCGCCGCGGAACTTCCGAGAAAGTAGCGTCATGGAAGAGTGCCCCGTTTATTGCTTCTTCAAATAGAGAAGGAAATGAAGTGTCGTGCTTTTATCGCCACAAAGAGTCTTTCCGTGTAACTCCTTTTATCAGTTATGGTTATCAACTACGGATTTTCTGGTCAGTGACAGTGTTATATAAATATATTTGCCTTCGAGATATGTACTTTAGTGTATTATTGTAAATTTGCTGTAAACCCCATTGTAGACAAATTGTCTATAATGTGCTCGCATTGAACAATCAATACTATTATAACCGGATATTTTCGAAATAATTCGATGCGATATGTAACTGAAAGAGGAAACATTTATCAATGTACCAAATTGTAATATTGTAAACTTGCGACACTTGTATGCGTACTTTATGTGATATTTTATTGAAATACAATTTCATTACAAATTATATACTAAAAAGGTGTCCAAGAGCGAAAAATTTATATTTTCATGTTCACATTTTCGTCTACACAGGATAATACGTATGTTTTATAGCTTGTAAGCAATTCAACAATTTCATGTTTATGTAAGGAGAAATTTTACGAAGAAACCATTTTCTCTTGAATGATTATGAATGATTTGCTATTGCAGGTTTGCCTTAAAAATAACAGTGCCAACATGTCTTTATATCCCCTGGTAGTGCCGTGTAGCAACTTTTCTTTTTGTTGGTCTTTGTTTATATGACAAATTGTTAAAAGCATATTTCTGAAAGAGTAATTCTCCTGAAGTGGAATATTAATTTTGTTACATTTTGTTTATAAACCATTGCATTAATTCCTCTCTTTTAGTATCCATTTTCTGTGTAACAAAGGGTACGAGCGCATGCAAAACACAGACCATTATATGTAATAACAACACCAGCGAGCGCATACGCTAGTTTACAGCGTTTAAATAAACGCGTTGTTTATATTGCAAACTGTACGTTAAAGTACAAATACTGCTCTTTACAAAGTTTGTGATGAACATGAAATATGATTTAAGCAGGTCAGCAATAACTTTCGTTGACGTGGTTAGATCAGAAATACAAATAATTTCATTTAATTATCACGAAAAAAGAAATGAATCTCTGTAAAAGTTTCAGTTATTTCATTTAAAAAAGACATCTGTATGTTGGAGTAGTATAGACATCTTTAAATTTGAATTCCTGTATATTTTTATCATTTAAATGCCTCTGCTACAGAAGCGTCTACACTTTCTCGCAGAAACTGTGTGAGGCTATTTGCCTCTATAAAAGCGTAGCATCAAGACTGGTGACCGCATTTCTCCATCTCTACTCGACGCAGCAAAAAAGGTTTCTGGCGAAAATTAGCGTTTGGGCTTGGCTGGGCACAAAAAGCCTCGATACTGCCACGCGATAGCATTTTCCAAAAAATTCATTCCACGAAACTGTTGCGCGAGTTAACGGATCCCTTGCGAGTCTGATACGCCCTGCTTTTTCTCTTGATTTGAATTGCGCCGTCACCAAACGGAGACCTGCCGCGAAGGCAACGGTGGGGGCAGTGGTAACAGTGGTAGCATTGGTTGCGTTGGTGCCGATGGCAATAGTGGTGGTGTAGAGGAAATAGCGGAGGATGTATTTGGAGGAACGTCATGCAAATGGGTTA
Source organism: Acheta domesticus (assembly GCA_031308135.1). Classification (NCBI taxonomy): domain Eukaryota; kingdom Metazoa; phylum Arthropoda; class Insecta; order Orthoptera; family Gryllidae; genus Acheta; species Acheta domesticus. Next base: position 30,812,886 of record JAHLJT010009419.1, on the reverse strand, counting down.
GTAAATAATAAAACACTCTCTATGTCAGAGTTAATGTCACAGGGCTTTTCAATATTGTACACTCTCGATGAATTTTGTTTCGTTTGTATTTAATCTTTACACTAATTTGTACATTAATTTTCAAATGTACCGTAAAATAAATAACAATAATCATTCTTATTGAGAAACTATTCTAACATGTAAATGCACTAGTATATATTTCCACATTACTTAACTCATCTTCTCATCACTATGCGACACATTACCCCGGTAAATACTTCACATCTCTTTCTCATTATACAAACCAATCCACACCACTTTATGCCATTACAAAATCGTTTAATAAAAGAATTAGATAATATGGTTCTATTTTTGCCTATAATCGTTGTACCTACGTTGATAGTGTTACGAACAAATAGATCACATATTTCACTACATGGTTTGTAAATGGTCTAGTTGTTAATAGGGCGATTCCTAACATTTAAATATTTTGAAATTTTCCATTGAGAAAAGGAATTCGTTTTCATTAAATTTAACAATATATTTCCGTAAGTGTACAGCATGAATTATTTCAAATTACGTTCAGTGTCGATGAAGTTCTGAGTTAATCTAATTGTATCCAATACTCCCACGCCGAATTATGTCCACCAGATTATGTGTGTGTTGACCTTGAATAAATTCTTTAGAAATGTATTTCAACTTATTTATTCTGTGTTTTGTATCTTCTACTGTTGGTAATTAATTTTAGGAAATGTGATATTACAGTACGCTATTTTTGCGTCGATTTCTTATGTTTCTTAAATTAACGGTTCGAAACAAGTTAACGAAATAATAATCAATTTATGTGGTAATTCAATAAAGGCTAGAATCGAAACTCTATCACTTTGCAATAGTCGTAGTCGACATTATAGAGGTTCGTGTAATAAAGCCATGTTCTTGGAAAGACAGACAGCCAATATGCTTTGCCTTACGGATATCTTTATTTCAATTTTCAACATACCAAGAGTTTTTAGTATTTCTTGTTCTACGGTCTTCAACACAGTCGTAGGAATTATGTTCTAACCTTGCGTAAAGTTCCTAATCCAACAGAATTTGATAAAAATTAATTGATAACGGAACTTCATCAGTGCGCCTCGGGAATATGTGTGTTACTGAGAAATAGTGCTTGAATTCTTACAAGTGATTCATTATAGTAAGAGGGCAATTCCGATAAGTCGATCATGTCTTCGTAGGAGAGAGAGGAGTCTTCTGCAATCGGCATCTCTGGGCCTCCCGGGACGGCGTCTCGGCGCGCAATTAGCCTGAGAAGACTCCGCCCGCTCTCAGGAGACGAGAAGCGTTCTTATTATATTTCTGTCTCTGGCCCGCTCTTAGCACTCGCTGACGGAGCTGATTGAGAGACTCCCGGGAACAAGTGCCAAATGACAAAGAGGCTCAAGACACGACGAGATAGCATCAAAATGAAGTAGCAGCAGTAGCTAATTGTAAAGGAAATTAGAGCTTCTCGTTTAGGTCAGCAGATGTCTTCCCTAATTGGTCGAAAGGTCCCGTCTTCATTGTTGGAAGTCATTTGAAACGGAACCTAATTAGAAGTCGTGATTCGCAACCAAACGCAAAGAATATCTGATACTTCAACATTCTTGCAGACTTACTCTCTAGTTGAAAAAAAATCTGAAAAACAAGAAAAGAATGCTGGAAGTGGAACTGGTAAAATCAATAACGTCAGAGATTAATTGCATCAAATGCAATTCACGATGAAAATATACTTGGGCCATAAAATTACTGATAAAATTGGTTCAAGAAATTACGCCTTCACATACATACACACACACACACATATACAGAGCAATGCTTCATTACTGTCAAAAGTGACTCAGAAGATGTATTAGACGTAAAAGACCAGCAGTCCGAACACAGCTGAGGGTAGAGTGGACGTAGGGTCGGCCTTCGTTCTATCAGCACACTCCTCCGCAGGAATGGCCCCAATTCCGGTGGCGGATCATTTCCCGACAGCGGCGCCCCTCATCATCGGCCGCGTGACGCACGAAGGCATTCCGGCCTCCCTCGCGCGTGCTTGGCGCACCTCCCCTTCTGCTCTCCTCCTCCTCCTCCTCCTCCTCCTCCTCCGCCTGCGTCAAAAAGCCTCCATTGCGTCGCGAACCCCTCCCTCCCCACTCCGCGCGTTGCCACGCCCCTTTCTCCCGCACGCCCTCCCAACTCTCCTCCACCACGGCCTATCTGTTCTCCACGCCCTCGCTGCCCGAGCCGCCCTCGTCACTCTACTGTTCACATCGCCCTGCTCTTCACTCCGTTACTGCTGGACACAACACCGCCCTTGGAGCACCTTTATCACTCTTTGTCACATCTTCTGTCATCCGCTCCCTTCTACACTGCTTCTCTCACCTGCTTCTTCGCAGTTCTTCGCACTTCTATTATTCCAGATCCCCTCTACATCTCATATGATCTTCAATTCTCACCACTGCATCTCTTCTTCCTATCTCTCTTGTCATCACTTCCGTTAGCTTTGACATTTCTCCGCATATGACCGTGATCCCCCCTCATCTCACACTTTATATCGCCTTCTCTTCCGTTCCATTTCCTTTCTTTGACCCACTCTTGCCCCCTGAGGATTCTTTCTCCTCCTTCAACAGCTCCTTCCTAAACCACTTTACACCCCGGCACTTTGATTGGAAGTCTTTCTGCCTCCGTCTCACACTCTTCCCCCTCACACTTTCACTCTTGTTCCTTCTCTCACGAATTCTGTCCTTCTGGTCTTCCTTCGTTTCACCTTCGTAATCCTCCCTCCCCCTGCCTCCCTCGTGCGTTTCTATTCCGGCCGCATGCTGTCGCGCGCTTCGTGTCGTGGGTGAGTAATGAAGGCGCCGTTATAAATTACGTCGCCACATAAGATATCAGCCTCCGGAACGAGTTCCCTTCGCACGCGCCGCTATTATGCCTGTCACTCTCCCGGGTTGACACGTGGAGGACGAAATCTTGATTAGAGAATGTTTGTGTGGTCGTTTGCGTGATTGTTTGGATACGTGAACACTTCCTTAATTAATTTTGCTAACCTTCGTGAATGTCGTTTATGATTATATCTCTGTCGTGTCTCAAGAATCATGTCAACATATCTGGCTTGTGTTTGTATCAAAGTAATGCCACTCCAAAATGCATTCAATCAACACTATTGTACTCTCAGAATGATAAAATGCATTTACATATTTAAGTTTAAAACACTTTTCTCCCCATCAATTTTTGGGTATGAGAGAGCTGTCAGTAACATAAAGATACTAAAGCAACTGTCATTAATTTAATATTTTTTTTGTATTTATACAAAAATATTTATCCGTAATGCGGAGGAAATCGATGTCGTTATAACTGAGTTACAGTTTAACATACACTGAATATTTAAAATTTTAAAAGGAAAAATATAAATCTTGGAATATCTAACTTCGCAAATGTATCTCTTCAGTCTCAAAAAATGTCTTGCCATGAGTAGAAATTAGCACATCATTATGTGTAAATCAATTGTTATCGTGCGCTTCAACCAATGACACAAATTCACATTTATTGGATTTACTACAGTCGTTAGATCACTGGCGTGATGTAGAAGTGTTTCCAGAGAGGAACATTTATTACTTCATTCTAAACTCTTGATAACAAGGCACAGAAATAAATGGTGGTTCAATTAAATAATTTTTAATATAATTGTGTTTATCGGCGAGATGTTCAATTTTTATCTTGCTACTGCATAGACATGCTTATAGAACTATAACTTCCTTTTTCAATACTTTTATCTCACAGATTGGTCCAATAATGATTTAGATATTGCTCAATTCTAATTTAGAGTCAAGATAAAAATTTTCCTTTTTTATTTTCTATGAAAGTGGCAGCGAGGAGGCGAGTGTCGGCCAAACCGTATGTATTTCTGAGGGACAGATGTATCGGAATGATCATGCTAACAGACGTGCGTATCACTGAACATTTTGACAATTATAACCTGAGATCTGTTAATTGTCAAAAGTCTGTTCAAAAAGTTTCTTACGCTCAAAGTCCTCGAAACAAGCAAAAACTTCGTTTTGCCGTTTAAAATTTCAACCTCTTGCCGGCTGGCTAGAGTCATATGTCAAATTCGTGTTTCTCAGCTCCAAGTTTATTCTGTAAATTTAATTAAAATTGTGGAATAGATTTTAAAAACTGACTTCACTAACATTACGTTATCCTAGAAAGCGAGAAATACAGAGCAAGCATAAACATACAAACCTACCCCAATATTCCTACCCCCGAAACCTACCCCCCTCCTTCCCCAATATTGTCCACAGAGCACCTTCAGCTGTTCTCTTTACCTTCGAGCAGAACGTTGGCTTCAGCCTGAAGGCACCTTTCCGTTGAAAGTTTGCCCATTGGATCGCGGCGGATAAGGCCCCGTGGCGTCGGCGGGCGCCGGCCGCGCGCCCGCCAGGGGCGCTGTATTTCAGGCGACGGAAGCGTCCGGCGCCGCGCGCTGGACGGCTGCACCTGGCGGCCGCCGATAACGCCCCCGCCCGCCCGGGCAGGAGGGGAGCGAGGGGGCAGTGAGGGCGGGTTCGAAGCGGGCGGGGTCACGAGTGGAGGGGGGGGCTGGGATGGGGCGGAACCCACAAGGTTTGTGACGGGCGAGCAGAGCGAGAACGGACTGGTTCGGGCGGGTAGGAACTGAAATGAGGAGAGTCGTCAGTGAACGGGAAATTAATTTTTGAAATTTATTTAGTATTTGCTCAAAAAATATTTCTCAATTAAGTTAATATCTGTATCTTCCTATCTAATATGTAAAAAAAGGGAGTATGAGTAGGTCTGTTGCATGTAGACGCAAAACGTTTCGACTGATTTCGCTGAAATTTTCAGTTTGCTTTATCAGTATCGGAAGGATTTAAAGAGTGCTTTGAATAATCTGAAATGTGAGGCCGTTGTTTTGCAAAGTTAATCGACGAAGTGGACTCTAAGGCGTTTCCAGAGATCATTGATTGAAGTTCGATTAATGGATTCCTTTTTAAATTCATGGCTTTCTTCGACTTGTTATAACGAATAACATCGAAGTTGCGATCTACAAAACAGGAAGTTTGAACCAAAAGTTGGTGTTGCACAATATTATTCGAATATTTGATTTTTAATGTCTAGTGCAGTATAATAAAGTGTTAGAGTTAGAGTTAGATTTAAGAGATGTTAGAGTTTGTTAGATGTACTGACGAGATGTTAGAGCGAGGTTAGAGTTAGATGTACGACTAGATGTTAGAGTTAGATGTACGAGATGCGAGATGTTAGAGTTAGATGTAAGAGATGTTAGAGTTAGATGTACGAGATGGAGTTAGATGTAAGAGATGTTAGAGTTAGATGTAAGCGAGATCGGATGTTAGAGTTAGATGTAAGAGATGTTAGAGTTAGATGTACGAGATGTTAGAGTTAGATGTACGAGATGGAGTTAGATGTACGAGATGTTAGAGTTAGATGTACGAGATGTTAGAGTTAGATGTACGAGATGTTAGAGTTAGATGTAAGAGATGTTAGAGTTAGATGTACGAGATGTTAGAGATGTACGAGATGTTAGAGTTAGATGTACGAGATGTTAGAGTTAGATGTACGAGATGTTAGAGTTAGATGTACGAGATGTTAGAGTTAGATGTACGAGATGTTAGAGTTAGATTTTAAGCAGTCGAAATAATTATAAAGAGAATGAACAGAATGAAAAGCGGGGATGTTGGAATTGGCGGGGCGGCACAGTACTGACGGATGTATAGTAGTACTGGGCAGAGCGGAATGGAACGAGATGCAGGGGTCGGGAATGGGGTGAGAAGGGGCGGGCAGCCTCGTTGGTCGAGTTCAAGCGAGGTGGGGCGGGGTGCGCCCTGGTGGAAAGAGGCGGAGGCCGGGAGGTGGGCGTGGGCGGTGTTTGACGATCGGGTTGGGTGGGGGTACGGGTAGAGTTGGGGTAAGCGGTGCGGACGCCCTGCGGGCACGATCGCGTTCCTTCGTCAACTCGACTCACCGCTGCCCGACGCCTCGTGACCGTTTCTTCACTACCGCTTCGCCCTCCTCGATGACCTAATATGTTGCGAGAAATAACCTGTTTTCTCTTTGTGTTCTTTCAAAACTGAGCTTGCGGAGTGGAACAATGTGTTTGAGCGTTTGAGAGTCACGATCCGATACTGATGGACAATTCATTTTGGCCTTAAAAACAATTTTCAATAGCATAAATGCATGTATGTGTCTTGATCAAGACCCACACTGAAATGCCATTTACGTTTTAAGTGAAGCCAAGATCAAGCCATTTACGTTTGTTGTAAAGATCTTTCTTCTGAGATGTAAAACACAATAGAAGAGGTATTTAAATGTAAATGTTAATCATTCAAACTTGTTACAGATTTGAAAGAAATTTTAGATAGTTAACATCTGAATAATCATTTTGTAGAAAGTCTATTAATTATATACAATTACATATTTTCATTAAATAAATAGTTAATTTTATTAATGATTTCCCAGTGTCGTAGAAACGATTCTTCATTTTTAGTCTTGCGTTGCAAAATAGTATACATTTTTCGTTTCTCAGGATAAAAAGATCCTTACAATTATTCCTTATCTCAAAAAGTATACGTCTGTAATAATACAATCAAACCCAATTATTTGAGTAGTGAAAATATAATTTTAAAAAATTATTATTATTGTTATTATTAGTATTATTATTATTATTATTATTATTATTATTATTATTATTTTATAAGGTATACTTCGGATACGTGATATGCTATTAATTCTTACTTTTCTTGTATTTAAGCAATCAAAGCTGTTGTTAAATCAAAGGCAAACCTTGTTGAATCAGCCATTCAAACATTTAGAGACTGTAGATTCTGAATCACAAGGATTCGTTCCCGTCTTCAAAAGAGTCGAATCCCGAAGCCCCGAGCACATCACTGCAATTTTCACTCCGCAGCAACATAAGCCAGCCCACGGCCACACCAACAATTTCATTAACGTTCAAAATTCAAATTTGTGACTGTACTGTGCAAAGTGAGACAGGACTATGGTGATTCAGTGTTACAAGTTTCAAGGTAAATGTTCAAACAACATTAAAGAGTAAGCGTAATAGCAAAATGTACGTCAATAAACAAGTTACCAGACTTCATTGCACCTTTTTACCGCTACCAGTTACGGAAAGCGTCCCATCAGCCTCCCCCAGAGGCGGCTGATGTGATGTTCATATTTCACAAGCGTGGTATAGCATGGCCTATTGAAAAGTGCCTTAGAAATAAGAAATACAGTACCGTTGCGCACATCAGCGAGACGGGTTTCTGTGCTATTGAATTGGAAATGCCAGAAGTGCTGCGAGTAACATATCGCTGCGAAGGGGGAGTCATCTAGCTGTCTCTTCAAGCGGTGGAGCGCAATCTTCCTTCGCCACCCGCCAGCTGGACGACGGCCGAGGGCACCTGGTCGACACGCCCTCGCCCCGCCGCACGTGCGCTGGGTGCGGGGGCGAGGGCAGTGGCGGAGGCGGGGCAGGCAAGTGCGAGATAAGAGCGGCCGGCGGCTGACAGCTCTGTCGATACGCGCCGCCCCCGTTCCCCGGCCGCCCCCGCCGCCCCCACCGCCCCGGTCGCCCTCGCCGCCCCCACTGCCCTCGTCGCCCCCGCCAGCCCCGGCCACCCACGACGCTCCCACCGCCCCCGCCACCCGCAGCGTCTCCACTGTCCCCGCCGCCCCCGCTGTCCCGCCGCCCCGCCACCACGCCGCCCGGCCGCCCCGCCGCCCCGCCGCCCCGCCGCCCCCGCCGCCCCGCCGCCCCGCCGCCCCGCCGCCCCGCCGCCCCGCCGCCCCGCCACCCCGCCACCCCGCAGCTCCGCCCCGCAGCTCCACCGCCACGCCACCCCGCCGCCACGCCGCCCCGCCGCCCCACCGTCTCCGCCTACCCCGCCGACCACAGCGTCCCCTCCGACCACCCGACCCCGCCGACCACGCCGACCACGCCGACCCCGCCGACCCCGCCGACCCCGCCGACCCCGCCGACCCCGCCGACCCCGCCGACCCCGCCGACCCCGCCGACCTCGCCGACCATGCTGGCCACGCTGGCCACGCTGCCCACCAGCCCCCCCGCCCCCTTCGTCCACCTTCCCCGTCCCTGGACGCCACCACCTCCCCTGTTCCCACCTTCCCCGCCCTTCCGCTCACCGCTGCAGTGTCGTTCCCGTCCCCACCTCATCCCATTTCACTCTCAACAACCCCTCCCACCGCTGTTCGCCTCCATCAACGCTACAACTGCCCTCTCCCGCATTACTTCCCAAACCGCCAGAACCATCGCCATCGCCACAAACGACTGCGCCCACCTCCTCCGGCCCCTGCTGGGAGGCTGCTGTCAAAACAAGGCAGAGAGCCCTAGGGCCTTGCGCTTCCCACTGTAATTATTGCTCACAGGAATTTCATCAATTTTAATACTTGTTAGGTTGTTATACTTCACTTCATTTACGTTGTTTTGTTCATCCACAATTTCATGTGCATTTGCTTTTACAAGCTAGTTCTTTACGAGTGCGTTTAATGAGTTTCTACTACGAGTTTTTGTGCTCTTCAGACTCAGCGCGAATAAGAAAAATGTCGCTTGATTTCACCATATTTCCACATTTCAAAGTTTCATCGTCGTGGTTGAAACGTGAAGTGGAATCTATCAATCGATATTTAAATGCATACTTTACATTTCAGCCGCTTGTCTTATAAAATATTTATTATTTGAAGAATTTCATATTGAAATTAGAATCAGTTCAAAAGTAACGAATGTTTAAACCAGATGGAGATAACGGGAGAATAAAATTATCACATTTGTAAGTAACCTTCAATGTTTGTACGCTACCTTAAGGAATAATACAAATTGTTATTATACAAAAGTCTGCAGGGGCAGAATATTCCAGATTGACGAAATGGAGAATCAGTTCATCGCCCACTTTTAATTATGGAAGTGAAAAAGTTGATGAAGGAAATACTGCTTCCGCATCTGCATGAATTTGATCAGAGAAAATCACACCAATTCCTTATCAAACAACCGTTCTCTAGAACTCATATCCATAAAATTGTCAGAGTTGTTGCAGCTATTTAGTTAAGGTCGAAAATGTCATGAATTGAATCCGCAATGTGAGGACCTAGAAGCGTTCACTCGCGGACTGAGAACTACCCAAGTTATTGCTCCGGTATATCTCTGCGAAAATATACATATATACAAATAAATATGCATATTTATGTACATATACTTAAAAACAGATACACAGTGTCATAATCGGGTAACCTGAGTTTGTTTATGAGACCCTCCAGGGTACAAGTTCACCATTCTCCAAGTTCACCTTTGGGAGCAAGTGAGATGTTATTTGATGCGCCTCGTTCTGCTGGTGGGGAAGAACGGCTGGGGCAGTGCCCCGCTGATTGGAGATACCTGGTTAAGAGGGAAAGCCCTCTAGTCGACGGTAGGTCGGAGCCGGATCTCGCCATCCGGCGGGGAAATCTCGCCATCCCCCACTTCCCGAGGAAAACACTCACTACACTTACGGGACAAATTACCTCTGTAGTTGACGCGCCCGTAATCACGAACAATCAGTCAATCGGATCATTCTAGAACACTATAACAGATATCTCACTAAAATATGTTTTGGGGATGACACACATATTCCTCTCGACGATACAAATCGATCGGCATTAGATACTTCAAACATTTTCTGTAAGAATCTTAAATAAAACGTACATAAAACGAATTAACTTGGTGAAAGGTTGTGAATTACCATACTTCCTTCCCGACATAAAATGAATTGTTATGACCTGTTTGATCACACTGATGATAATGACACGTGCTTTAGTAATAAAGCAAACATTTAAAAAAGTAATTGTGTATTACGTGCATCTCTCTTATTCTCGAGGATGCAATAACAAGGTGACTGCAGTAAGTTTAAAATTTATTTTATTACGAACTTACATTGCACAAAAAGGTTCCACATAAAAACATCTGACGAAGGCACCACACTAACCTAATTAAAGTACGTGTAGATCAATTAATGGTAATTTAGTGCAAATATTTTTTTCTATTGTATACACTATATAATAAATATCTTTATTTATTTTCCTCTTCGTGGATGCCGTTACCAAACGATCTTACCTTGCCAAACACTCATTTCCTTCTGCAGCGTATTTATTCCAGTCTTCCCCTTCCACTGCCTCCTCGGCTCCTTAACCCGCACCCGGCGACGGCGCAAAACGAATGTTTCGCGCATGACATGCCATATTGTCACAGTGTCGTATTTATATTACTAATGCAATTGGGAGGCTTTCGTGCCAGTTGGATTGTATTAAGGGAATTAGCGCTAAATGACAGTGTGTCGCAGAATATCGGAGGCGTTAACGGGATTACAGAAGTTCTCATTCGTTGTAGCAGTTGCGCTAATTGAGCGCTGTGCTCGGGGCGGCGCGGGGAGGGAGGGAGCGGGGAGGAGCGGGGATTGGTTGGAAGGGGACGTAATCTGCGCGCCGACTCGGCGAGGGCGAGCTGAGCATCCTTCCGCGAACCCTTGCGAGAATTCCGATAGCCACCGCTCTTCTTCGTTGTTATTCCAGTCACCTCATACTGACCCGTTTCCGTCTTGGATGGCCTGATTCATCACAGCCAGATGTGAATACAAAATAAGAAAGAGGTTATTCACTGATGCTCGTGGCAGATCAGTTTTTTTGGTATTATTCCGTGTTGTTAGCAGTCCTTGAAATGGGTTGTGAAAATTCTCAAAGCAGACTTACTAAATGAAGTGTGTCACTTCCAATATTTTGAATGGGTTAAACGAAATTTGCTGGACTTCTAAAATCATCATCATCATTATCATTTTCGTCTCCGTAGGTTATCTTTGAAGTTTGGTCTGTTAGCCGTTGATCCATTTCGTTGTTACTTTGTACCTGATTCTACGCGGTGCTTTCTAAATAAGGGACTAGGAATTCGTCAAAATATTTATTTGTTTACTTTTTCCCTTAAATGACTCCCAAGTTTCATCAAAATTCTTCTTACTATATTCTTTTGTTTAGATTGTGAGAATTCATAACAATTTTAGGCACGTTTTAGATATATCACAACCCAGTCGTCTTCTGTCCTTTGGCACGATAGCCCGCTACGGTCCTTGGCCGACCACTACCCTAAAGGACCCCCAAATTTTAAAAACAATTTGAAAAATTTTGTTTGGATATTTAAGAAAAATACGTATTAATTTGCATTAATATAATATGTTTCTGAAATGTCAATACCACTCTCTGATATTGATAACAATTAATGATGCTTATAATTTCAAAATTTTATTAATTCCTCAGTCAGCTAAATGTACTGAATAGTAAAATAAATTTGTTTCTCTTTCAAGAAACCACGTAATACTTAAATGTATAATTCAGCTTAAACTCCCTCTACTCTTCACTCTCCTACTTTCTCATACAAGCCACGTGTACTACTTCATTATTGTATCGAGGTCGTCCCCGTCGACCGCCTCGCCCCGTCGACCGCGTCGCCCCGTCGACCGCCTCGCCCCGTCGACCGCCTCGCCCCGTCGACCGCCTCGCCCCGTCGACCGCCTCGCCCCGTCGACCGCGTCGCCCCGTCGACCGCGTCGCCCCGTCGACCGCCTCGCCCCGTCGACCGCCTCACCCCGTCGACCGCCTCGCCCCGTCGACCGCCTCGCCCCGTCGACCGCCTCACCCCGTCGACCGCCTCGCCCCGTCGATCGCGTCGCCCCGTCGACCGCCTCGCCCCGTCGACCGCCTCGCCCCGTCCACCGCCTCGCCCCGTCGACCGCCTCGCCCCGTCGACCGCGTCGCCCCGTCGACCGCGTCGCCCCGTCGACCGCCTCGCCCCGTCGACCGCCTCACCCCGTCGACCGCCTCGCCCCGTCGACCGCCTCGCCCCGTCGACCGCCTCACCCCGTCGACCGCCTCGCCCCGTCGACCGCGTCGCCCCGTCGACCGCCTCGCCCCGTCGACCGCCTCGCCCCGTCGACCGCCTCGCCCCGTCGACCGCCTCGCCCCGTCGACCGCGTCGCCCCGTCGACCGCGTCGCCCCGTCGACCGCCTCGCCCCGTCGACCGCCTCACCCCGTCGACCGCCTCGCCCCGTCGACCGCCTCGCCCCGTCGACCGCCTCACCCGTCGACCGCCTCGCCCCGTCGACCGCGTCGCCCCGTCGACCGCCTCGCCCCGTCGACCGCCTCGCCCCGTCGATCGCCTCGCCCCGTCGACCGCCTCGCCCCGTCGACCGCGTCGCCCCGTCGACCGCGTCGCCCCGTCGACCGCCTCGCCCCGTCGACCGCCTCACCCCGTCGACCGCCTCGCCCCGTCGACCGCCTCGCCCCGTCGACCGCCTCGCCCCGTCGACCGCCTCGCCCCGTCGACCGCCTCACCCCATCACCCGCCCACCCAGCTCCCCACCGCCCGAATTCCCCGCCTCGCCCCGCTGGCGCAGCCGCCCAGTCGTGTGACGCGGCGCGCGGGCGTCGGCGGCGCCAGTTCTAATCCAGAAGAACTCGTTTCAAAATCTCTTTGAGGCGCTCGACCGCATTAATTTGGAATATTGTTCACTTGAAAAGCCACTTCCATAAAATATCCCTCGTTTAAAATTCATGCGTCCGCATGTTAACGAGACGCTTCGTGCGCGTAACACGGGAAGAAAGCTACTAATACGCCGCTCCGCAAACTCATTATGCAAATCCGCGTAATGCGCCCACGGCGGCTGCAAGTATTTAACTGAACGGTTTGAAAGACTCGCTGCGCCGAAATGGCGTCTCTGCTATTCTGCCATCATGGCAAATGTCTTCGTGGCATGCCCAGTTCTGAAGTGTTCTCCATCTATTGCATTTTTTCTTCCGTCCCCTTTCTCTTCATTTTACTCTCTGCCTTTTTCATTCTTAATTCCCTTCTATAGTTTTGATATATCATGGAACACTTCCAGTCGTCAAATTATCTCTCCTTTCCTCCCTTGTAGGTCTCTATGCTCCTGTTTCATTTTCATTACTCACGGCTTCTAATGTGCATTACTTGACCTGCGAGTGATGTTACTGACCTGCGAGTGATGTTCAAGAACCTAAAACGCTCCGCTCGTATTTATGTTGTAAATCTGTCAGGAACGCCACCTGCTACATTGTTCTCACGATGTTTTCATACAAAGAAGAAACTAGCGGCGACAACAACCGGCACGAGGAAGGATTGGAAATCTCGCTTACTCGTGTACGAATCAATTTACAGTACAATCCGAATATACGATTTTTTTACATCGTGATTAATTATTATGATTATGTCATGTTTCAATCTTATTTCTTTGAATATTAAAATGTTATTTGCCGTTTAATGAATAAGTATTACAATTTTTATTGTTTTTTTAATTGTTTGATTGATTAGGGATTCCGGGCGCGTCAATAGATAAGTACGCTAATCCCGTAAGTGTAGTGCGTTTTCCTCGAGAGGTGGTGGTGATCTTCCCTCGCTAGATGGTGAGATGACCGACCTACCGTCAGTTAACGTGATTTCCTTCAACCAGGTCTCTCCCACCAGCGAGGCACCGCCCCAGCCGAGGCATGCTCTAAGCTCTCAACCGATCTCCCGGCAGAAGTCGTAATGTAGTGGATGTAAGTGTGTATAAGGGTCGATGATAGGACAAGGAAGAGAAAGGAAAGATCGCGAGTGCTCGGTGGCTCGTTTTGTAGGGTTTTGCTTCGGCATTCGCCTGGTGTTGATCGGAGAAATCATGGAAAACTACCGATCAGAGCAGTCGTCTGCTAGAATTCTCCTCAAAACAGTGGATGAATTGGACATAGCTGTACAGCAAGAGCAGAAAATCCTCTTTTTTTTACACATCAGTGCTTTCCTTGCAACTCGATGTTTCTAATTGTCGTATTCACATTTATCTCGTTCCGACCCAATACATTACAGTGGTCTGATATTAGGACCGTCCCGTCTAGAAGAAGGCCCAGTGGGGTGAGTTCTGGCCTTCTCTTGATCGCGCTGTGCCGTGCATCGCGTGCCTCCGCCGCATCTGCAGCCCTCTCGCGCGGCGCGGCGCGGCGCGTCATGGCTTGCGGGAAGAGCGCCGGAATACGTAATGGGCGGTCGTTAGCGGAGAGGGAGGGCAGGCGCTGATCACCTCGCGGCCTCTTCCCCTCCCCTACCCGCCCCCGCGTTCCCCGCCGCGCTGCGCCACCGCCCGATGACTCCCCGGGGTGCGGTCGCCGCTCGGGCCCCGCCTCCCCACGCCCCCTTGCTCTCCTGTGTCCACGACCGGGAGAGGTGGCTCAGAGCATCATTGCAGTGCCTCTGACCCAGAGGTCCTAGGTTAGAGTCCAGACTGGTAGGATTTTCGACACTGGCTTGACAGGTAGGTCGAATTCAGTCGCTGTGTGGAGGAGACTTCAAGCAGCCGGCTCCGCTGATCGGTAGTTTTCCGTGGTTTCTCCGATTAACACAAGGCGAATGCCGGAGCATTATCCTAATAAATGGGTCACCGACCGCGCGCGTTCTTTCGTTCCTCTTCCTTGTCCTATTTTCATACCTTACACACACACACACACTTACATGCACTACACTAACACACATGGCGGGTCACCGTTCGGAATCTTAGAGCTTGTCTCTGCTCGGGTGTTGCCCGCTGGTGGGAGAAACCTGGTTGGGGTGAACTTCGCTAGCCGAAGGTAGGTCGGCCCCTACCGTGCCATCCAGCGGGGGAAGATCACCGCGCTCTCTGGAGAAGAAAACATGCTCAATACTTACGGGACTGCAGCTGTTGCCGAGCCCGGAATCACTAGCAATCAATCAAATAATCCCCGTGTCTACGCCTATATGACGTTTTTGTGCCCCTACTCGCGATGTCATTTAATCCTCTCTTCTTCAACCGTCATCCTCGGCCCCAAAATTTTAGACAACCATGATTCTCAGTGCTCTATTTTCTCAGATCCTATGGTTTTCTTTCTAACGCCCTCACGTTAACTCATGTCTTAATCCTCATCCCCGGTCTCCCAGCCTTTATGCAACTAATGTCCCATATCCCTTTTCTGTACGGCCATCGGTACTAAATGTCCTTATTCCCCCACGCCCGTGCACCCACCAACCTCTCAGTTAAAGCACCTATATTCTTAACGTCTTGCGACCGTACTCTCCCGCTTTACATCATACCTACTCCCTTGAATAATAACTTTTACGCCGTCGATCTCTTTATTCCCTGCACATCTACAAGTCCGATACTTTCCAGAACTTTCCCCGACGATCTCTCCTCTAAACCTAATTTATTCTTATTATACTTCTATTCTTCTTTATGCGGTCTAGCGTTTAAACTATTTTTTTTTTCAGAAAATTGGGGTAAAGTGTACACGTTTTTGAGGCTCTCCTTTTACATTTGCCAATTCGTGTTGAGAATGCTTTGACACATTCACTGTTCAAAAGGAGAAAACGGAAATATGAAACTCAAGCATTTCTTACCTTACCACCTTAATTTTGAGAGTTAGTGTCGAATGAACTTATTTTCTAAGATTTAAAAACAATCACATAGCAATAGTAAGTTTTATAAATGCACGAAATCAAAATATACAAATTGTTCTCTATGTGTATTGCGAGTTCGTAGTCCGAGATATACGCCAATTAATAAAACATAGATCGTTGGAGATGTGTTTATGTCATTAAATGCAGTCTGCTCTCCACGGCTATGATACTTGTTCATTGATATGACTTACACGCTTCCTCGTTGCTTTGCTCCACCTCTCAGTATTCTGAATCCAAATCGAAGTTCTCTCGCTGTTTCTTGTCAACAAGTATTTTCCCTTTTATAATCCATTCTTTTCTCGTCCTCCTTTTAATAAAATGGACTTAGTGGACATAAATTTGAACTCATATTAGTCATGAAATGTTATTTTTCCTTTGGTTTATATCTCGTTGATGAAACGAAGACCGAGAGTATACAGTTTTCATATTCTTAAAAAAACAAGTAATTATTATTTGTTAATCTCCAAATGTTAATTTGAAAATTGCCTTCATTTCTCTGGTATCTTTTGTAGGTGTTAAATGTTTCCAATTTCTCTAAATCACCGAGAATGACGAAAAAGTTTTTAAGAGATATTTTCAAAGAACCACCGAATCCACAAAGCTGTCCTCGCGGCCGCGGAGCACGAGAATAAAGCACAGGCCATGCGAGGTCACTCTCGGTCTGTGGGCATTTTCCAATTTCCCTTCTTCTCCTTCTGCGCAGCGCTGTGCACCCTTTGCCACCTCCATCCCCCTCCATACTTTTCTGCCCCCTCCTCCGCTCCCTCCTCCACCACTCCGCGCCTCCTCCGCCCCTCCTCCGCCCCTCCTCCGCCCCTCCTCCACCCTCCTCCGCCCCTCCTCCGCCCCCTCCTCCGTCTCTCCTCAGCCCCTCCTACGCCTATCCTCCGCCCCTCTTCGCTCCTCCTCCGCCCCTCCTCCGCCCCTCCTCCGCCCCTCCTCCGCCCCTCCTCCGCCCCTCCTCCGCCCCTCCTCCGCCCCTCCTCCGCCCCTCCTCCACCCCTCCTCCACCCCTCCTCCACCCCTCCTCCACCCCTCCTTCACCCCTCCTCCACCCCTCCTCCACCCCTCTTCGCTTCCTTCCTCCGCCCTTCCTCTTTTGCCCTTTGCGCCGAGGCCTCCGCGCGTTGCGGGGCCTAAATCTTGGCGCGGCCGCTGCCCAGCTGGCCACGCGCTGTAATTCAAATGGGCGGCGCTTGCCCCGCGCGCGACCTTCCGCGCTCGCGGCTGACAGCCGCCGAAACGGCCTCCCTCTCGCCTCGCCGCAGGTCCCACATGCGGACTGTGCAACCTCGCGCAAATTCTCTCTATCGCTTCTCCGGCGGCGATAGCCCTGGAGCAACATCGCTGCCTCTGCAGCGTCGTTGGCCGGAAGTTTTAGAGTTCGCATCCCGACGGTGGGCTAGGTCGAATTCAGCCACAAGAGGAGAATTCCAGCGGCCGGCTGCTCTGATTCTGTCGATTCCCCTATCATTACCGATTCGTAAGTTTTACTTGTGTACCGACGACATTATGTTCTTATTAATAATAAGCTAAGACACTGTTTTCGTTTGTTCTTATAGTCCCTCTCTCACGTTTGCTTTCTTTAGGCTCCGCACGCATCATATCTACATAATTATTGCAAGAGCTTAATTTCCGCGAATTGCTACCACATCACTGGTTCTGTTTGTGATTGTGTATTCTGTTTCCGCGAAAGGCATGGATTTTTTCACCCTTTCATTGTGGTGTGATAGACAAAAGTAAGGCAATACAGATAGAGATGTTCATCCAATGCATTGTTTACCATTCATCAGCTACGCTCTCCAGACAACTCCGTTAAGTACACATATTTTTTTGTGCAACCTCACGCATATTTTCAGCTCTGTTTCCTTATCTGCTAGCGTTTGCTCTCTCCCATTGTGTTTACACGTACTTTAAAATCTCTCTGCCCATTCACTTAATTCAATATTACAGCCAACCTAAATAGCGCAGATAGTTACGTCGAAAACCTCTCTGTTCTCGGAATTTTGGTTCGAATCTGACATAACATACTCGTACGTGCGTTTTTATATGACTTTAACCAAGTCATACTGTCATTTATCCTCTGTAAAAGACAGTCGAACCACGCTCTTCGAGAGCAAGCGCCCGCCAGCAAATCGCGAACGAGCGTGCGAGCCCGGACAGACGAAAGCGAATTCCGCTGGTGCAGGTTTTGATTAATTGGTTTTTAGTGATTCCGAGCGCATCAACCACTGTCATTAGTCCTGTTATTTTAGTTCATGTTTTCTCTTCGGGAGGTGGAGGTGATCTTCCTCCGCTGGATGGCGAGATCCGGCGCCGACCTTCCGTCAATTTGCGGGCTTTTCTCCAGCCAGGTATCTCCAACCAGGGGGGCACCGCCTCAGCCGGGACAAGCTCTAAACCCCCAACTGGTCTTCCGGCATATGTGGTAGTGTACTGCGTGTTAGTCTGTGTGTAAGTAAGGGGTGAGGATAGGACAAGGAAGAGATCGTGCGCGGTCCGGGGCTCGTTTGTTAGGGTACTACTCCGGCATTCGCTTGGTATTGATCGGAGAAACCGCGGAAAACTGCCGATCAGAGCAGCCGGCCGCTAGGATTTTCCTCCACATAGCGACTGAATTCGACCCAGCTGACAAGCTAGTGTCGAAAATACTGCCGCTGTCGGGACTCGAACTTAGGACCTCCCAATCAAAGGCACCGAGGGCGCGGGGGAACGATTTCATGGAATGTTCTTGTGGAGGCACTGGAAATGATATCACCGGCTACGGCTAAGACAGCGCGATCTGTCGGGGGTCGGCGGCGGCAGCCGCAAGCCGTGGACACGGCCTGATAGACCCGAGCCGCGAGAGCGAGTCTCACCGCATAACTTGGTGCCCTTTAAATGGAGCCAGCCGGCACCCTGAAAGCAGTCCGAAGTCGAGTCCAGAACCAGCAGTCGAGAGTCTACCGTCGCGGTACGGTAGGCGACAGTCCAGTTAACAGTCAGCGGGAAACGTCGTGGAGCCGGACGTGGAGATGTTGGGGACTGGAGATGGCCAACGACTAGCAATGTGGCGGCTAATGGTAATTACCACCCGACTGTCGGATGCCGTAGGAAGACGGCACAGCTCAGGGAGAGGCTACTCCCTACCTTTTTAATGGTTGGCAGCTTTGTAAATAAGGAATCAATAAATTGTTGTCAATTGATCGTGCAGACTTTCATTTGTGGACATAACAAATATAATATTTTCAACACATCGTTCACAGTTCTTCGTATGAAATCAGTCTGTGATAGAGGGAGCCCTTATTAATAAATAAAGTTTGACATATTTTCCATTGACTCTATCATCTATCTCAAAACGTGACACAACCCTTTTCCACCATTTCGGTGTGTTTCAGCTCTCTTGGAAACAGTATTTCCTCGCACTCATTTCTCTGCCTGCGAACGTTCGCTCCCCAATTTCCCTTCCCATTACTCATGGCTGCCTCGTCTCTCACTCATTTATCAGAGCTTTATGGCTTGGGTATTTCAGAATGGGCTCATACCGGTTTGACATAAACGCTCATTCAGGCCCGTTTCGCACTGCACATACTCGCGCGTGCAAAAGCTCTTAATTCATTTCCACGTTGTATTATACTTTCATAATATGCTTATTCTCTCCAGACAATCAATTTTAGTTTTTTTTAATTAAGAAGATTAGGTTCGTTATTTTTCTGGGTTTGGGGGTAAAAAATGCGTGCATGATCAAACATTTTTCTTTTCGATTTAGAAATCGGAATAAAATTTGCTCTTTTGTAAGACTTTAATTATTGAAATAATAAAACAATGCTGAATAGATGTACTAATTACTTTAATTATAATTGTTCCTGTCATTGAAAAGACATTAAAACAATGCTTCATTCTGGTACAAGTTTCCCTAAGACACACTTGTGCTATACATAAAAATGTGCATAAAAATACAAATGTGAAATGACATATCAAATGAAATGTAATAATCCTTTTAGGATTGTTACTGAGATAATAAAGAATAATTTTATGGATTAAAAATATTTTCTCATATTTTCTTTGTAATTTATAAATTGGATATGCATTAAAGATTAAAATAATTGAGGGCTGTATTTTTCGTACATGCTCATTTCCAAGCAATAACTCAGTCGAAAGACATGCATTTACCAGGATTGTAAATTGGATGAGTGAACGATTAATAGTCAAGCCAGACTTTAATGTTAATATAATTCTTAAAGACGAATCTTTGTAATGTCAACTGTTAAAAGTTAAAGTCTCCATTAATTAATAACTGAATACTTGAATTGAACATTCTTGAAGTTGAAGGATTTCTGAAATCACAATTGCAATAGTGCTGGCCACACAGTGCGGTAACACACAGATTGACAATATAATATTTACAATTTTGAAGTAAATAGAATTTAATGTTGGTAACTATTTGGAACGTAAAGCCTCGAACATTGAATTAGTAACACAAGTAATGTTCTTGGCATTAGATTATTTCGTAATACAATAGAAATATTACTACACACAGAATTATATATTATCAAGTTATAAGATTGAGCTTCTGAATTATAAAACAAGAATCAATTATTCTTTAAGCTCGCAAGTATTAAAAAAAATCTTACAAGAAATTATATGTTAAAATGTAAGTTATAACACATTTCCAGACACGATGCTATGTTCCAACAACGTATTAAATAATTAAACCTCTAATACGGGAAATCAGCTATGATTTACATAGCTGTATATCTTACGACAATCCATAGTGTTGCAATTAATGTTTAGTTACACTGAAACTAAGTACAACAATATGCATTATACAACATGCAATTACGAGCGTGGAACGCATCCTCTCTCTGCCAAGCCCGGACACGAAGTGAACGAGAGACAGCGTTAGGCTGAGTTCTCGCTCCAGATTTCCGGAAATTGATAGACGAGATATTAATTCAGTAGAGAGATGAGCATGGATTTAGTAAACCATGGCAAATTCATTAATGTAATTTAAAGATAAATCGTCTCAATACTAAGGAATAAATGATATTAGTGAACAGCTGTGCTTGTAAAGGTGCTGTAATTGCATGCTGGATTGCTATTCTTAGAAGCGATGTGTTAGCAAACTTATGTACGCTAACGAACATGAGTGAGCAAAAAATATTGTTCGTTAAACAATTGTTTTATTTTATCAGTCAATTATTTTGCTCTAAATATAATTTTTTTGTAAGTCAAAAATGTTGAAGACTATTAGTCCTGTAATTATTGAATATTGTATATTATTGTTATACTAAGAAAGAAGCGCATTATTTGATATTTAGCTAACATGTAGAACATTTCTTTTTAATTGTTTATAATGTTGAAAATGAAATCCTTAGTCATTTAGTACCTGCAATGCTGCTTAATTCTAATTTCAATATCTCCATAACATCAAGGTTTCATTTAATTTAAAATGCATGTGAAAAATGAGATACAAATTGGCTTACAATTTGTTCGTACAGTTAAACGAAATCGTATATATGCTATTGTCCATGTTTTGATTATTACACCCCCACACAACAATATTCATTCACTCGCAGTCAAATCCAATCGAAGTGAATAACATTAAATCAGTCTTCATTTTAAATACCAAAACCTCAAATTTCCAATCACCTTTCGAAACTAACAACTTCATTTGAAATTCGTTTAGTACCATCGAAATGACCTCTTAATTTTGGCCACAACTGTAAAATACGCATGTCATAAATACGTGAGAAAAACACTAACAGTTTATGTTCCCTCTGAGAGGTGCATATTTTATGTAACTTGCAGAGCGTAAAAAGCACACGATGGCAGTGTTTTGTCTCTAAACGTTAAACTGCAATTCTCCCAATCTCTCCTCTCTGTTTTTTCTCTCTCACCGGTCGCTGTCACGGAGGTACTCTAGCTTGTCAATGTGCAGCCCATCCATCGCGCATTCCCTTTATTTTTCATTTCCGCGAATTTCAAAGAGAGATTCGCAATTTCACGAAACTGAAAAGAATAGTATTGCGATTCTCTGCGCGTTCAGATGCGCGAAAACCCTTCTCGTTTTCGCAGGGGGATTTATTACCGGTGGAAACGTACAGGCTCTTATTTTTTGTTTTCTTAACGGCATCTGTGGCAAAACGTGTTATAACTTATTAGTTTGCTACCGATCCCTTCAACAGTTATGTGCTCGCGAAAAGAGATTGCACACATTGCAAAACGTAACATTTACGTTGTAAAATAGAAACATGACACATGAAAATACTTCCTTCAAATCCTGTTTGCCATTTTTGTCCTGGAGCAATTATTTTCTAGATAAAAATGCGAACATTCTTTCATAATATATGCATTGGAAACTGATTGAATTCTTTTGAAAGTCAATGTGTTTTGGTTGTATGAAATTGAAATGTTTTTTTTTTAAACTGGCTCTCATGAAAGTTACGTTATGTATTGGATATTTGCAGCATTTTTTCTCATTTGCACTTATTTTTAATTTTGTTTTCTTTTTTTGCAGGTACGTCAATTATTCGTAGCCATGAGAACACGTGCATCATACTTTGTTTCCTCTTAAGGTAAGATTTACTAAATAATTGTTGAACTTGTATTCAAGATTTTTTTCAGATATCACTAAAAACAAAAATCATTCGTTTATCCGATATATTACTTGCTAACATTTTTGTTATCAGAACGTTTTAGTTATGTCATATTGATTCATTTGACATCACGAACGAATTTTTCATACGTAACACGTTTATTAACTTTTTTGAATATTTCGTCCTCTTGTTCATTTCCGAAGCGATAAGATAACATTTGCAGTGTTTAGCCGAACAAATGAATGTCATTCAAACGACCGTAAACCGTATCTCGGCATCTCACTTTGTGATTGCGTCTATTACTGGGCCTCGCTCGTCCATCAAACCCCAATTTCCCCGGTGATCGATGCAGCTGCATCCAGCATCACTTTCGCGCTGAAAACTCAGCTCCAAGTGGCCGTTTCCAACGCGCTCAGAGGCAGATCCAAAGGGATCATTATATCATGCCCCAAAAGAGTAATTCTACTCCAATGAGTTAGTGAGTAAATGAGCGACTGAATGGGTATCATTCAGGCCACGTCAACTTCTGAGGTGACTGATTGTTTTCGGTCACGTCAATTGCTATGATCATTAGTCCCTAAAATGTAGTGTATGTTTATATGACTGGGGGGGAGATGTGATCTACCCCCACTGGATGCTGAGAACCGGTACCAACCCACACGTCGTCTCACGGGGTGTTCCCTTCTCCAGGTATCGTCCCCGGCAGGGGACCGCCCAAGCCGGGAGAATCTCCAAGCTCCTATGTGGTCTCCCTACATGTGTAGTTATGTAGTTCATGAAAGAGTAAGTGTGTGCATGTAAGACGAGAGGCAGGAATAAGGAAAAAGAAAAATTCGCACGTCGTTCCGGGCCCGTTTGTTTTGGTTCTGCTCCGGAATTCGCCTGTTGTATTTTTGGGAAACCACGAAAATTCCTATCAGAGCAGCCGGACACCAGAATTCTTCTCTGGACATCGGATGAGAGCGCTTTAACCTAGCTTTATAGCTAGTCTCGAAAATACGCCACCGTCGAGACACGGACCACAGGACTTTCCGGTGAGAGTCGCTGCAGACAACTTCCATGCTGCATCGGAGGAACTCAGCCGGGAAAACTTCTGAGGTCATTAGTCCTGTTAGTGTACGTAGTGGAATTTACAAATAGGAAGGCAAGTGTGTTCTTCCCCAAGTGGGCCATGATATCCGGCTCCAACCTACAAGTCCGCTTGCGGAACTTTCCCTCTGTAGGAATTTCAACTTACGTAAGCCGACAGCCTCGACCAACTCCAATCGCTCCAGCCGGAACAAGTTCTAATTTCCCGACGTGTGTGGTAGTGTATTGCATGTAAGTGTAAGAACATGTAAGGGGAAATGATAGGACATGAAAGAATGAAAGATCGCGCGTGGTCCATGGTTCATTTGTTAGAATACTGCTCCGGGCAGCCCGGTATTGATGGAACAAAGCACGGGTAACTGCAAATCAGAGCAGCTGGCCGCTGGAATTCTCTTTGAGATAGTGGTTTCAATTCTATCAAGCTATTGTCGAAAATCCGCCATCGTGAGGACTTCACCTCCAGGACGATGGTGCAGATGTATCGATGTTATCGCTGACGTACTATAATTAGTGAATGATTCGTAAAAACTGCGGTGTTATTTACAGAAAATCACTTTAAGTTACCCAAACGTTTGAAGTTACAAGTTGACCAAGTAATTTCTACGCTCTATATTTTATGAAATGTTCTGAAATGAAGTTTATATTAAAAATTAAATTAATTGTAATGTTTAATAAAATTGAATTAAGGTAATTTAGTTTTAAAAGTGATTTTTTTTTATTTAAAGGCTTTAATGGAGTAACGTTTAGCGTTCCGGCCTCTTATACTCGAGGTTGTCGGTTTGAAGTCGGTCTTTTCCTTCAACATTTAAGAGTGATAAAGTCGCATTCAGACTCATTCCCTCCAATTCTGGGTTGTATTATGTCGATTGACTGATCCTGTTTACACTTCACTAATATTGAGAAAAAAAGTGTAATCAAATTAATGACTGAAGTGGAGAACTCCAGTGACAAAATGGCTTTGGCTCTATGTATACTCCAAGACATTGCTGTATAAGAAATGCTTTAAGATACTTTAAATGTAATTACAAATATTAAAACTGTTTATAGGATTCAGTTCTTAAAAGTTTTATTTTACTAAAAATTGGAAAAATTTAAATCGTTGTAAACTACATATTTTCCCCAATATTGTAACGGTTTACTGGGTTGGCGTATTTGTTATAAACGTGAAGATCAATATTTTTTTTACATGTCGTATTTCATCACAAATAGAATATATTTCTCTGAAATATTTTGGTCGTTTTGAGAAAACGTCCTCATGTAACATGAATTGACTCGTGTGTCATTTAAAACGTCGAAAATACTGAAAATACACCGAATCATCTTTTTCTGTAATTATTTTGGTCGTAAAGGAGTCAAGTTCTTACCCCGGTCTAAAAGTCCACATCCGCCCTTAGTCGCACTGAGAGCAGTACTCGCCCCCTTTGCTGACCCACCACCTAGCGCCACCGCCGAAGGTTTTGCAATCTGCATAACAAATGCTGGATATTCATAGGCGCGTGGCCGCGCATAAAACACGGCGTGCAAAGGGGAAAAAGCGGCGGGGCCGGCTGCCAATTTATTGACAGCGCTGTCGACGCGCCCGCCAGTGACTGATTAAAAAGGCTTATTCAGCGCACGGGGCAGAAGGGGTCGAGCGAGTGAGTTGTGGGTCGGTGGGTTCGCGGGAGGTAGACGAAAGGAATGGGAATGGAAGTGGGAGTGGATGGTAGAGGGGTTAAATAATGCGTTATTTTGCGTAGTGAGACTCCTGTCTGACAACGCAAATTTCTCTACGCTCCTTCTTTCACCATCTAACGGAGATAGAAGGTATTACTCGAGCAACGAAACAGCCAATTTTGAATTTTGCTCAGATGCTTCTTTTAGGCTTGAGGATCTTTTATATTCAGTTAATCTACAACATGGGACATCCGGCTTTACTTCCCCTCCGTACTTCCCCTTCTATCATGTTTGAACCCGCAGACTTGGGTACAGCAGCTCGATACGCTAGCCGTTATACCACCGAACCCGAACCCGAACCCGAACCCGGACCTCCCGGGTTGGTGGGATGAAGAAGCGAGCGGCTATGAGGTGGATGAAGAAGAGAGTGGACGGGCGCGGATGGGCAGGACGCAAAGCCAAAGGACGTGCAGGTAGACGTTTGGGTTAGCGAATGGCTGAGAGGTTGTGCGGACACTTAGGGAAACCAGTTAGATGCACGTTTGTGTGAGCTGTTGGATGAAATCTTTCGTGCGCGTTTGGGTGAGCGTTTGGGCTGACTGACGGTGAATAAGTGAAGCTAGGAATGCAAGCCCAACTGCAAAAACGATAGTGACCGGGATTCAAGGACGCGAGAGTTTTAATGAACAGCGGCACACAGTGGAACGTTCACGTACTCTAAATGTAGGTTCTTTCAGGGGAGAAGTCACTTGTCTATTGAAAGCTACTTTCAAACCGTTATGAAATTATATTCTTACTAGCAACAGGCGTGATGAAACAAATAACACCGTGAGGTAACTAACATTCTGCCTGTTAAAATGTGTCACGTTCTTCAATATTATCTTAATGATATTAGCAACGCTGTCAGTTATGCGAAATCTTTTAAGGCTTTGTTTATTATAATGTTCAACATTATAATTTGGTTGTGGTTTTGTTATTAATAATCAAAATTGCTGTGTATTCAACGCTCCAATCCAACGTTTAAAAGGTAATCTTATCGTTCGTATCTTTACTCAGAATTTCTATATAGTATTCCCATTTAACTGGCCAGAAAGAAACAAAATGTTAATCATTCTTTGACAAAGACTTAAAACTTGTTTTTACAATTAAGTATATTTGAATTTTATATCTCTTAACTGAAATCCTCATAAATTTTATTGTAACAAGTAGTAATACCTCTAACAATTGAAATATAATCAGAGATGATTGCTTTGTAAACGAATTTTATGTCGCTGTTGGGTTAGCCTTTTCACAACTACTGAGAAACCTAAAATCTACAACTATTGTATTGTAACAGATATCCATATTCCACTAAGATTACACGCAGTTTGTTTGTTGATGTACATTCCTAATTTCTTTGTTTATCTTATTCTCTTGACATAATACTTTGTTAGTGCTAGGTTTCTTATATTTGAAGTTCGGCTCCTGTATTTAGAATTTTGCGTATCTTAAATGTACGTAATTTTCCTGAAATGTGATTCATTGGCATAAGAACGTTATTACCGATAGGTTATGAATTTTAAAGTTAAAATGTTGAGTTTAGGATATTATCGTTGCTGTCGACCCTAAAATATACGGTTAATTTTGTTATTACACAGCATTAATTAATCTGCTAGTCCGCAAATTAGTACATTACTTGCGGTAATTTGACAACTCGTAGTAATGATGTGAATGTAAAATTATTGGGATATTATTCCACAATAAAATGTTAAGAGTTATTTGACAACTAAATTAACATTTCGCCATGTTCTAACCGAAAACTCGTAAGGGGTGTGGTTTCTGGTCCCGGAGAGAAATACAAAGCATCAGAACATGAATTTCTCGGAACGTAAACTTAATTACGATTCTCATAGACGTAGTAATTACCTAGAACAGAGTGCGCTAAATGTTGGTCTCGCAATGTTGGGAATGTACGGTGCATGCATTTCCGTGTAAGAGAAAGCAAATAGTCAATGGTTGCTGGCTGCAAGTAGAATTTAGTATTTTTTTTTACTTCACAATGCAGAATAGCTCAATTTTTTGTTCCAAACTCTTCTTTGTTTTTATGAACACACTACGTAATATCAAACATCCTAGTGAAATTTGTTTAATGAGACCCAGTTTGCTAAAGTTTACATACTCTATACTTTTTAATAATGAGGCAGGATCTTCTGTTATCCTTGAATTTGTTATGAAATTCACCCTTCAGAAATGTGTTTTTGCAAAAAATACAACATTTTTTAAAAAATATTTTCTTCCACACACTCGTGAGTGAATCGATAAGTCCCAGGTAGACAATGTACGCAAATAACATATTGTAATAAGAATAAGTATTGCTCAACTTAAAGTTTTGCTGCTCCAGAATGTGCAGGGAATCACATGAATTGTGGTATAAGATATTGTTTCCTACATGATCATGGTAGAACCTCTCGAGGTTCCCTTCGAAATTCACAACTAAAACATTAGTATGTTTTGAAATGCAAAAAAAATTATTAATTTCATTAGTGAATATAATATTCACTCTTTAAATGAGATAGACGATATTGTACACTGACTCAAAGGCTGGAGAATAATGTAATTTATAGCATTTACATTTAATTTTGATGTGTTGGGAGCATGCGACCTAAAATAATCGTGCTAAAAGTGTAGACGACACACATGTGTAATACATATCTCGATATTTAAATTATTTTCGAAATTAGAAAAAAAGTAACACCTAGCACTTGTCAAAAATAATTTAAAATTATCTGGAGTTCTCATAATCAATAACTATGAAATTCCACCAGTAGTTCAACACAATTATCTAATATCTACCTTTGTATTATAGGACATTTGAAGACTTTCAGCCCCAACATACAGAAATCATTTTTATTATTTTGGAAATACGTAATACTTCAGCGGTTCTGAAAAAGAGCAGAAACTCTTGCAATGAAAGCAAACCAATTACACTTATTGTCATAAAAAAAGCTGCACTCCGAAGGACCCTACTAATCCACTGCAAGCTTGATGGTTATTTTGCACACCATTCACTAAGCCAATGATTTCGTTTTCACGGTCGTCCGCGCACTGGGGGGGTCGGGGGTAAGGGCGTGACATCGTGCCCACCCGCCGAGAAAAGAGTGTCTCAAACGGCAGCGCCGGCCATTGCGACATCAGGTATCATCGCGAGAGCGTCGCCTACATGTACACTACGCCTAGGCGACGTGTTCGACATCCGGTTGTCCAGTTAGACGCATTCGAGAGGGGACATGTCGTGGGTGTGCGGGGAGGCTGGTTGGCCCTGTCGCTGTATTGCGCGTCACACCAGTCGTACGGACAATCATCATCGCCCGCTGTTGCGGCAATGGATTGAGGAAGGCACGCACACACGACATGCAGAATCTGGACGTCCGCCACGCACCACGAGGAGAGGAGGACCGACGGATGGTCCGCAACGGGCGACCAGATCCAACGGCAACTATAGGTGCTTCAGCGGGCTGTGCAGCCTGCATTGTCACATCCTGTAAGTGCTAGTACCACTGGCAGGCGGTTGAACAACTGCAGGTCTCCGTACGCTGACTGTTGTGACGCCTGTCCCTCACACCCCAGCAACGTTCCTACAGACTCGCCTGGTGTCGGGAACGACGGACCTGGGGCCATGCAGACTTGCAGTGGGTCATCATCAGCGACGAGTCCCCCCTTCTGCCTTGATGGCAACGACCCACCGGGTCCGTGTCTAAAGGCGCAGTGGGGAGCGCCACGACAAGCGATTTGTGGTGTCCCACACGTCCCTCCAGCCTGGTGTGATGGTGTGGGGCGATATCCTATGGAGCCCGTTCACCGTTAGTGTTTCTCGGAGGCACCGTGACAGCCGCACAGTACATTCAGGAGATCCTTCAACTAGTGGCCCTGCCGGTCGTGAATGCCCACGCCCATGCCCTATTTCAACAATACAACGCGCGTCCGCATACCTCAGTCATCTCCCGAGCATGCCTTGCAGCCGTGAATACTCTGCCATGGCCAGCCGCATTGACAGGCCTTTCCCCGATCGAGAATGTTGGGGGTGCTACGGACCGAGCAAACAGGACCCTACCCGTACCCACCAATCTGCAAGAATCGCGCGCTCAGGTGCAGGCTGCATGGCATGGACTAGCACAGAACTCCATTGTACAACTCCATGCCACGACGTCTTGACAAGTGTGCCAGTATGACGACCTCACGCCAAACAAACATCTACAGTCTGTGGGCGTGTAGCGCAGTGAATGTTGGTCCTACAAACGTGAAAATGTAATCATTTTGTATGCGTGGTATCTTCTACCTGCCTGCCAACAATGATCGCAATCCGCCTCGTCTTTCTGGGTGCAGCTTTTTTTATGACGACGAGTGTACATTCAAGAGAAAAATCAAATTATGATTTGTAGGTACTTTTTGTTTTGCATATTGCAAGGATAAATATATATTTCTTGAATGTACACATCAACCGTCAGTACAGCACAACTAAATTTAGGGATAGAATTTATTTGTGATGGAACTTGGCCACGAGTTTACTCAACTAATTCATTGTGAAATAATGAAAAGAGTTTTTCTGCCGAAAATTAACCGTTTTTTTCCGCAGTAAAAAGGATTTTTTTACACAAGTAGAAAGTTTCCCTCTCTAAAGAATACATTTAGAAACTGAACACGGAATATAAAAGCAAATACTCGAAAAAGATATGTGTAATGATTTGAATCAAGGGAAGAATCGAAATACTAACCCAGATTAGTGGAAAAGTGAAATTTCACATAAGTAATGTATCGCTTTTTAATGATCATGGAAATAATTGATTAAGGCAACAAGATTACCTTGCTGTAAAGAAACAAGAAATCTGACTGCTGTAATATTATATTGGGATTCTCGTTTATAATGTTAAGCTTTATGACACAAGAAAATGTTTAAAAACGAGACATGTTGTGAGCGAGTTTTTGTGTTTTTACGAATGCAATAAAAAAATAATAAACTAATTTTTATGCTGTATTTTTATTCTGCATAATTAAAAGGTTAAAGACAAAACAAATGTTTCTTGCAAGCTTGTTACTTTCATCTACCGTGATACATAGAGTATCATATCATATGTTAGAAATGAGCCTTTTTACTTTTATTGGCAATTGAAAATTGTATTAGTAGTCATTATAATGTTGGTATGTGCTACACGTAACATTAAAATAACAAAAATCTCGCATAGGGTCAAGAGCTATATGTAGATTTATACAAAACTGTATATAATACTTTTTTTAATATTTTAAATATTTATTTTGTTACTCAATATTGAAGAGCATGCACACTTTCTTTGTTTTCCCTGGGTTTCCCCGGCCGCTTAAAGTAAATGCTGGGACGTTGTTTTTTCTTTCACTTTGCGAGTTCAGGGGCAAGACATATCTAAGTTGTATTTTATTTAATTTACTAAATGTACTGTTAAATTTTTATTCAAACATTTGTGTATTACATGGTTAGGAGGAAGAGCGGGCCTGATGTCCTGAGTCTTTCCACATAATAAAGTCATTATTATTATTGTTAGTATTATTATTATTATTATTATTATTATTATTATTTTATCTTGGAAATTTGTAGTTATGTTCTTCTGCATTCCACTCATTGTATAATGGAGAGATTAGAAGTAAAGTATGCTTTTATTTGGTCATACATAACAGTTGATATGTGTTAAAATACTTGCTACTAATGAACACTTTCTTGTGATTTGTTGATCTTGTCCAAAGGAAAGCAATGTTATCGACGTGTAAGATATAGTGACATGAGGACGACGTATAAAACTATTGAAGTTACCTGTACACTAAAATTTTACTGTTTTATGGCAGATCCGTAGCATTTAAGGGACATAAATAGAAAGCGAATTGGGATGTCTGTTGTTATGCGATGTAATGTGAGTGTATACATTTCCCGAGAAAACCAATTAAAAACGTTGATATTCGATTACTGCAATTTTCCTCGAATATCACGAGAGAAATTAATATGCCCATAGAACCGCTCTGTCTCATCTTCACAAGTAACCGCAATTTTAATATCTCCACTACACGTAACGTTCTCTGCAGCTCTATAATTTCTCTGCAAAACCGACGATCATTTTCCGCGAACCTGTCGAAGAGATTCAATTATTGCATCGCTGCGCGCATGTAAATCGATATTGCAGAACGAAAAGAAGATACTGTGCTGGAATCTCTTTAGTGGTTGGGCGACTGCTGCACTGCATAATAAGAGATAATGTAATTTCGGGTGTACATATACATTTGTGGAGTATTTCTGACACATTAAATAAAGCTAACCAAACTCAGAAGCGGAATATTTCAATAATACGATACGTACATTTTCCTCAAAGTTGAAAATACACGTATTATATTTAGTGCCTCTCTTAATAGAATTCCAAAGTAATATTGCGCGTAATTCCAATACCGCCTATATTATTTGTAATGAAAATAAATTACTTCGCAATAGAAAGGTATACATAAATAATAAACATAATATAGAATATTCAAGTTATTTATTTGAGATAATAATAAAGAATATTATTGTATGAACGCTTTGATCCTTTTTCTCTTTAATTTACAAAATATTAGTTTTCAGTAAATTACTTCACGACCTAGTTACAAGATTTACGTGCCAATGAAGAAAAGTTTATTCTAAAAACATATCATAAGAGATACTATTTAAAATTTGATTCTGAATACGTCAAATCCTATCATATATTATTTATATTAGAGCTTATAACTTATCAGATTCAGTAATAAGGTATTAACATCGTGAATGATGCATTCATGGAGTATGGATTCATTCCGGCAATACATGCTTACAAATGCTCGAGTGAAGTTTTGGAACGGAAATTTAAAAAAGAAGTAGCTTTCTTTTTTATGCTCCGTAAAGAAGAATTTTACGCTTGAAGAACGGACAGTACTTCGTACTATAATTAGTAAAATTAAGAACATTTTCTTACCTTAGGCTCATCCACCAATACGTCAAGTTAGTAATTATGTTGTGTAAAGAGTAATGCGATGTGTTGTGCAGTAAGTAACATATCGCATTGTAAAATCCGCACCCCGCAGAAGGCGCCCGGGACACACATTCACTTCGTCCTCTGTCGCCCGTCCCCCACCCCGCTCTCCGTTCCCCCTCACCACATCCTGCCCACCCGGCCACTTCCCCCTCTCTCTTCTCCCGGCGCCCAATGCGCACACACGGGGTAATTAGCGCTCTTCCGATATTCGTTTCCCCGCGCGCAATTAGGATGCGGTCGCGCCAGCTGCGCTCCCTGCGGGATGCAAGAGTTGCGTTCATACGCCCACGCGCGCGCCCGGCTTAGATGGCTCAGGGCAGCCACTGATGTCACTGCAGTGCGGCTGACTCGGAGGGTCTTGGGTTCGAGTCCCGGCACTGGGAGGATTTTCGCCACTAGCTACGTAGCTACTTCGAGTGCAGGAGATGTCTGGAGGAGAATTCTAGCGGTCGGATGCTCTAATCGGTAGTTTTCTATGCTTTTTCCGATCAACACCAGACGAATACCGAAGCGGCAACCTGACAAATGGATCACGCACCTACACGCGATCTTTCTTCCCATTATTTTTCCTAACCTTATCCCTTACTTACACATTACACTATGATGATTTCACATTTGTCGGGAGACCAGTCGGCAGCTTAGAGTTTGTCCCGGCTGGAGTAGTGTCCCGCTGGTGGGCGATACCCGACGGAAAATCCCCCACGGAAGTCGACGGCGGATCTCGCCATCCAGAGGTAAAGACCTCCGCTACCTCCCTGGGGGGAAATATGCACTGCACTTGCGGGACTAACCGACCTTAAAAGACGACGCGCCCGGAATCAGTAACCGCGCGCCGGAATCAGTTCTAAGAGTCGGCAGTGGATTCGCTCCGGTCGCAACCATCTGAGAACACGTAAATCGTCTGCATTCTGCGGTCGACTTAGTCCCAAGCCGTTTAGTACCTCCCCAGCAGGGCATTGCTCGATTGCATCCATGTCCGTTTCCTTCTTAGTCTAAGTATTGATTTCTATGTTCACCGTGATCTGCTTGGAATTATTTGATTGATTATAATTGAATCAAAATATATCTGTTTTCAGGAAACATTTGCATGTACTTTACAGAGCACTGCCTACGTTGAAAATCCCTGCTTCAAAAGTTTGTGGAAACCTCCCAAGACGAGCATCGTCTAACCCCACTGACTTAACATACACAATTCCATAGATTCTGGCATGTTTCATCCGTGTTCGAGTAACTTCTTTGACTAGGTGTGAAAACATCTATTTACACCACTTATAATTGAAAAACAACAAAAATGATTACTCCTTCGCTAAACATTCCAATTAAATAAACGGGATGCAGTCGGGCTACGTCTTCTTAGATAACGAAAAATGAAAGGGGGTTACCTGGGAAGTGGGGGTGAGGGAAAAATGACCGCCGGATGCAGTCGGTGAATGCCTTTCTGAAACGGAAGTTATTGCGGATGTTTGTGTCGTAGGCTTGGGCATTTAAATGATTCTGTTTTTCAATTGTAATGGCGAAGATTTGGTGATGATATCTCGATTTGTTTGAGAGACACCGCGTTCTGAGCAATTGTGCTTCATATTTGACGTTCATGCCGATTCGACGGCTTTTTCGAGACTTTCGCATCGTGGTATATGAAATGTAGACATGTCTAGGTCACGGCAATTATGATGTGATCGTGCAGCCTGTGCTCCCTTGCAAGATAGTTTCATATTCTAGAAAGTAAATCAAAAATGTTCCAAGTCGATATTTTTCTGGATTTTCCCCATAATTGATTTAATTTATATATGAGATATTCGCTGCCCGAGGGACAATACACCTAGCACAGAATGTTGCTAACTGCCTTCAGGCTTATCATTTTTACTGTTTCTGTTGCCCATATACCATTTATTGGAATACTATGAAATTTTAATAGATAAATAAAGCATCGCGAGATAGGAGATTTTTTTAATTCAATAAGAGCATACCTCACTACGTTTAAACGTGTAGTATTTTTTCAATATGTTAGTTAAAATAAAAGTAAGCTTCTTAACCACACGTTATTTTTTCATGGTCGCCACTGGTGCGCACCAACCTTCTGATAACTCCAACGGTGAAATGCAGGGGTATGCCAAGATGTTCCAATTTATCCTCATAGAGCACCACCCGAGTGCCTAGATTTGACCAGGCGTGCGATACGGCGATGACAGTGGGAGCACCCTCTTAATTCTTCTTCCAATTAAATGCAAATGGACTCTGCCGTACATTGTTCAACAGTAAGAAAGTCTTTATTTTGGCCAAATTAGAAATCAGATTTGGTGAAAAAAAATTTACAGAGATCACTGTTTCCATTGAGGCCTAATTCTCCGCTAAAACCTTATAAATTAATATGAATTTTCCGTGTATGACAAAAAAATTAGTTGTTATTTATGTGATTAACGAAGTTTGTAAATGAAATCTCAATTTTCCGAACACATCATGTACTGGATATTTTTGTCTACGTTTTACTATTATCCTCCAACGTTTTATTAGAGCTTAATACTGCAGTAATCTTATCAAAAGGATCGGTAACATTGCGAGAGAGGCGACACCAGTTTTATCTCGTTTTGGTTTCGTTTTTTCAACAGTTATATAGCAATCACACCCGTTTCCCAGTTGTCATATTCACTTTCACGATATTCTTGATTCAACAAATTAAAGTTTCCACGCCTCATGATGCCCTTCAATCTAAATGTGTCTAATCGTGAGGACAAATCCCCTCTTGCGATGTGGGAAGCGGACGCTCGCCCTATCTCGCGGGTAGTCCCTCGGCCAATCGACAGCACGTGCGCGTTCAAGCATCGATCCCACGGTCTGTGCGTCCTCGTCTGCAGCGCCCGAGTCAACATCGGACGTCGCCTGCCGCCGGTCTCCCACCGCCCCGCCTATCGGCGTCGACGTCGTCGGGGACGGAGGAAGCGGCGGCGACAGCGGAACCTAAACGGCGGGTGCCGCCAACGCTGCCGCCGCTGCCACCAACGCCAACGCCGCCACCACCACCGCCACCGCCGCCACCGCCGCCACCGCGCCACCGACGCCACTGACGCCACCGACGCCACCGCCGCACCGACGCCACGGCCGCCACCGCCGCCACCGCCGCCACCGCCGCCGCCACCGCCGCCACCGCCACCGCCGCCACCGCCGCCACCGCCGCCACCGCCGCCACCGCCGCCACCGCCGCCACCGCCACCGCCACCGCCACCGCCACTGGTGCCACCGCCACCACCATCGTCACCACCACCGCCATCGTCACCGCCACAGCCATCGTCACCACCACCGCCATCGTCACCGCCGCCGCCACCGCCACCGCTGCAGCCGCCGCCGCCACCGCCGCCACCCCCATCGCCACCACCATCACCTCCCACATCACCACCACGTCCACCACCACCACCACCAAAACTACTACCGCCTTCGCCGCGATAGAGGCGGTAGTATATTTACCCGGCTGATGGACCAGCGGACGGCCAAGAATTATCGGATGTCTCCACCCCGCTCACACACAAACACATGCTCTCTCATACACATCTAGGATATCCCTCTCTCTCTGTCTGTCTGTGGAAGCTGCGCCGCCGCAAGTCACGACGTCCAATTAGCGAAACAAGCGAGCGGCGGTTGTGAAAGCAAACATCCGCCGCCGGCTGCTTCTTCCAAAGCCGCTTGCGACGCGACGCGACGCGACGCGAGGCGACGCGAGGCGACGGGGCGCGACGAGGCGGGACGCCGCGCCGCGCGACGCCAACGACGCGGACGGAGCCGCG
The DNA here is from genome assembly GCA_031308135.1 of Acheta domesticus. Taxonomy (NCBI): domain Eukaryota; kingdom Metazoa; phylum Arthropoda; class Insecta; order Orthoptera; family Gryllidae; genus Acheta; species Acheta domesticus. The sequence goes on along the minus strand of JAHLJT010009419.1, from coordinate 30,777,220 downwards.
GGCCGAAGGCAGGATGAATGCCCCGACGGCGCTTTTTGTTGACGCGGCAATTAAGCCTGCGGGCGGATTTATGGGCACAGAAGCCGAGACCTTGTTTTTCGGGGCGGCTTCGGGCCGGGAATATTGATGTGGCGGCGTGGAGTTCCCCCCCACCAATCTACCCGCGGATAGGGGACCCGAAAAAAATTCGCGTCATATATCTGCGTGCGGGGGAGGCGTCGGGTTTCGTAAGTGATTTTTTTGAAATAAATGCTTGTTTCTCACTTTCTGTTGGGCAACGTTTTTGCGGTGCTAGGAAATTGCCACTTGTTGTTTTTGGTCATAACTTTGTATACTAATTTGTGACGCCGAAAGAGGGATGGTGTTGGCTCTGAAATGTGCCACTTGAATTCATAATTGAGAAGTTTTGTAAGTCATGGAATAGAAAAACGAAAAACTAGTCTCATTGGTGATGAAATTTAGTTGTGCTGCCGACTTGTGAAACAGAATTTCTCGTACTAGTTTCTTTTCGATTCTCTGGTTACTTCGTACTTTGCCTTCATACTACTAGTTCTTGTAAGCCAAATATTCATTGTTGTTTATGTATCCTAAAAACTACATCTTAATATTAATAATTGGCAGATGAAAACGACGAAGATTGTCCATTGCATCGTAACTCACGGAATAACGCCAAATAAAGAATTTATTTTTCTCGCCTCACATTCTCTGTGACATCTGTCACACTGTGGCTGTAACTGTAGCAATAGTGGTTTAGACTAAAATTCCCAATCCAAATGTGCAGGTGCATATTTTTCCTACGACGAAGTTCATCTTTAACCTGATCTAGTTTTTTTCAATTCCCGTACAGGATTTCATGAACACACATGACTCACTTTATCATTAATGTCAGCTTCCTTAGTCGCGCACAATCCATTAACGAAACGAAAAGTATATAAGAGTTCCCGAACGAGAAAATCCGTCACCATTGTAAAGCTTCCATTTTCGATTTACCGCAGCGCCTTCTGCGAACATTTTTAAGAAGTATTATCACGAACGCCTTTGGGGCAAAGCCGCGGATGTAGAAAAGAATCGCTGCTAGTCGTTAATTTCGAAGAACAACGTTCTCTCGAGGAGCAAGGCACCAGGGCAAGGACTAAGAAATGACGCGAAAAAGGTAGAAAGAAAAATGAAAAAAAAATGAGACGGGAAATCTGTAGAGAAAATCGCGCTGAAGGAAGGAAGGAAGCAGGCATGAAGAAAGGGACGTGCTGTAATTCGGCGCGACGCCGTTACGCCGTCGAGGGGAAGAAATTTGACTCACGTACGCGTGCGCCGCCGCCTGCTTCCTGCAGTCGGGGTCGCGCAGGCGAGCGCGCGTGCGGCCGGGCGACAGGGCGAGGGAGCGGGAAAGGGAATGTGAGAGCGGGCGAGAGAAAGATCGAGCGGCTGGTGTGTGGAGGGATGGGAACGCGAGTGGGCGGGAGGGTGGCAGAGAGAGTGAGCGGACGAGTAGGTCGAGGTCGAGCGAAGAAGTGGTGGGTGGGCAGCCGGTCGGGCGGACGGGTGGGAGAGCGAGCGCGCAAGAGAATGGTGAGCAGGCGAGTGGGCGGCCTTTTGGGCGGGGGGAGGGAGGGAGAGATAGCGGGCAAGAAAGTAGTGGGAGGACAGGTAGGCGGGAGGGCGAGCGAGAGAGAGATCGGGCGTACGAGAGGACGAGCGACCCGGTAAGAGTGGTGGGCAGGCATGAGGGAGAGTGAGTGAGCAGGAGACTGTTGGCTGGGCGAGTGGGTGGGCCGGCCGGCGAGTGAGTTGGTGGGTGAGCGGGTGGGAGGCGATAGGGAGGGCTAGCAGGTTGGGGAGTGATGGCCGGGTGGACGGGAGGGTGAGTGACCGGAAAAATGAGCGGGGCAAGAGAGTAGGCAGGCTTCCCGGGAGAGCCAGCGGGCGAGAGTGGCGGGCGGGAGGGCGAACGGGCGGGCGGGCGAGAGGGCGTGCGAGTGGTGGGTGGGCGGGAGAGCTTGCAGGGAAGAAAGTGGAATACAGGCGGGCGGGCAGGGCAGGAGAGCGAGAGGGCGAGCGGCCGCGAGAGCGAGCGGGCAAGAGAGTGGCAGGCTCCCCGGGAGAGCTAGCAGGCGAGAGTGGGGGGCGGGCGGGGAGAACGGGCGGGGGCGGGCGAGAGAGCGAGACGAGAAGAGCTGGACGAGAGGGCGTGCGAGTGGTGGGTGGGGAGAGCTAGCGGGCAAGAAAGTGGAATACGGGCGAGGGAGCGGGGTAGGAGGGGGAGCGGCCGCGAGAGCGAGCGGGCAAGAGAACGGTGGGCGAGCAGACAAGAAAGAGAGAGAGAGGTTGGGTGGGTGCGAGGAAGCGTTGGCGTCGAGGGCGAGGAGAGAAAACGGCGGGGAGGGGGGGGCGCCGGGGGGATGGGCACGTGAGTTCGTCGCCTGCGCGCACTCAAGCGCACGTAACGCGCCTCCGCCGCAGCGGCCGGAAGCTGACGAACCATGGCGCCGAGCGCCTTCCGGTCGGCTGCGTCCCCTCTCCCCTTGGCCCGCCCCGCCGCCGTCGTCACTTCGCGCGCCCCCGCGCCGCTGCCGGACGTGCTCTCTCGGAGCGGCGGCGGCGCCGCAGCGAAATAAGCCCGGAACTTTGGCCAATTAGATATCTTTTTGCTCGATGGCTGCTGCAGTTGTCGATAGTGGAATTTAAACTAGTAGGACCACAAATGAGCACGACTATTCTCGAGGCATCTTCAGAAATCACGTAAAACTGCAATAAGATATCCAAGTCATGTATATGTTCAATAACTCTGAAATTGTTGTTCCTCACTGTTTTAAACATGAAAAACAATAGCAATTATTTCAGAAGCAGAAACATTCAAAACGTCTATTTATCTAATCCTCGAAATATATTATTTGTATGATTGCAATACATTCTCCACGCTTCGCTTTCGAAGAAAAGAAGCCATTGTCTGTTAACTTCTTAAACTTGAAGAGAGATAAGAAAAGCAAGTTCATTCAGTCAAAGATAGGCATTAGGAAACGAAAATTAACTTCTGTACGAATCGGTCCTCCGATAAGAAGTAAATTCATTCGGAAAATACTCTAAAACAATTTGATTTAAAAAATGGAACACAAATGCCCCTCGCTGGTGCCTCGAGTGCCATCTAGTTGGCTACGGTCTTTTCCCAATTCATCCTACTCCCGCCCCGCCCGCGTCGTGGTCTGCCTCCAGCACGCTTTCATGGAGCGGCGTCCAGGAATGAGCCCTGAACTTAGCGCAATTACATACTTTTTTGCGCAATGCAGTGCGTTGTCGATACAGGAGTTTAAACTAGATCCGCAACAATATTTTTCGTACTATTTCCATCATATATTTAAAAACTGCATTAATTATATTAAAATCCTATAATGTAAATCGTGATTAAACCGATCTTGTAATTTTTTCTCCATTAAATAGTTTGAATTACAGCTCACAGTATCGAGGTTCATGTATCAGAGACCTCTAAAATCTCAATTGTTTTCACTTAACCTTCACTGCAATACTTTTCCTTCTATATTATCTATACACGATATTTTGTATCTACACTATCAAGAAACGGAAACATGTATTTTTTCTTATCCTTGAGAGAGTCTCCAGAAGTGTGGCTCTCATTAGATTTTATGAATTGTCATGAATGTAGGTATGTGCCTCAAAATACAACAACGTATTCACGCTCTAAAGAAACAAATATGCACTAAGATATTAACATTGGTTATATTAACATTGGTTTTATATTTGTTAAAACAAAACAAATAGCATTATATTTTCTCAAAAATAAAATTTAACTCTATATAAAAACTACAATTACTTTTAAGTTTAATTTGAAACAATTTACGTGAATACGTACCTCTTGGCGTGTTTGTTTTTGACGAAACACGTGCGTGTAGCTCGGGGTTTCCAGTCGGTTGCCTCTCCGCCTCACCTCCATCGCCGCGTGTGCCCTGCCCCTCCGCTCCACGCCCCACTCCCTCCGCTGAGCCGTCGCGACGCGTCGCCCCGAGCGAATCGCGTCCACTGAGGCGGCACACGAGGCGCCGGAATTTCAAGCCGATGCGTCGGGAACAGGTAGAGGGCTTCACACGCACGTGGTATATGAACACCACACGAAAAGAAGATGTAGCAGTTTTTGACGTTTAATGCTTTGCTTTCTCTAACACTTGAAGTCTTGAATACATTTTCAGTGAATTCCAGATATTTCGTGTAGCATAATATTAGTGAAGCATTTTAAATTTAGGATAAGATTGATCATATATTAAGTAAAAAACATTCGTTTAAATAGTTTTGAAGATATTTACATTCGTAATGTAAATATTTATCTCACTAATTGTAAATTCTATTGTTTTATGTTCATTTGTATGACATTGTCAACCGTTGCCATAATTGCTCTTGACAAGGCACGTACTAAACGTGCAAAACGTTGAACCATTAAAAAATGTTTTTTAAAGTTTTAATTCCTGAAATCAATATTGATTGATCATATATGGTTCAAAATATATATTTATTCCTACCATCAACACCTCCAATAATTTCACATTCTCCCATTTAAATATATTGTCAACTCATTTTTAATTTCCCGTATACGTACGTATGTATGGAGAGTTATGTAATTCTGTGCGAAAAAATGGCGAATATTTGGCAGAAAAAAATTCGTTGCCGGGCCGTGATAACGAAAAAGTGGAAAAATCCAGTTGCTAAATTTAGAAAAAAATCTCCTAACACGTGGTGTAGGCAGAATCCATATTTTGTAGGTCATTGATACCGAAAAAACAATTGAAAGAAAAACGTCCGTCCGTCCGTCTGTCTGTCTCTGCCCGTCCGTCTGTACGGTTTATGTGAAAAACACTAGCACCTAAACTATGCGCAAGATTTTTTCCTCATTGAAGAAACCCCTGTACATCTGACCTGAGTCGAAGCTCTGATTTTGAAAAACATTCATTAATTTTTGGGGGTAATTTACGTGACATTTTCGCAATTTTCTCAAAAATGGCTCCATTTTTTTTCTTTAAATTTCTTGAGAGAATAGTGTAAAATACACTTATGAAGGTGACATAGGTCTGATTTTCACGGTTAACTCTGAATTTTCAAAAATTGCAAAACTTTGAATCTTATTCGGCGTCTTCCTCCAACTATAAATTGCAGATAAAGATTTTTCCTTGAAATGAAATTTGTTATCCATAATGAGTTCGTCCTTTAAGGTCATGTACATTATTTTGAAAATTTTAGTCGTTTTCACGCAATATTGTGCTCAATATGTGTAATTTAAAAAAATACAAAACCAAGATTTTCGCAAAAACGTATTTTTTTCTTTAAACTTGCTGGTACGGGATAGTGCTAAATGTGCTCTATGTGATGACATAACCGTCATATTGCTCTATTATTTTGTTTTTTCAAAAATTGTGAAAATGTAGTTTGTTTGACTTGTCTCTCATGTCATTAATATTTATATTACCGGAGATTTGTCCACATTATTACATTTATGAGTACATGTGCTTTAAATAATGTCAAGTAAAGTTTCTCAAAAACTCAACCGTTTTCTGTGAAAACTAGCTCAAAATTCCGCATTTTCAGAAACGCTCAATCGCCATTTTCTCATCAAACATTTTCTTCAAACATTTGGAACGGATAGTGCTAATTGCAATCTTTAATATGACGTAAAATTTATTTTGAGTTTTCATTTTTGTTTTTTTTAATATATACACATGTAATTTTTTTGGAAAGATTTCTCACGTCTTTAATATGCACATGACCAGCAATTTGTAAACACTATTTTATTTGTAAGTTAATGAGCTTAAAATGACCTTAAATGAAGTTTTTCGACAACTCAAAAATTTTCTGTGAAAAAGAGCTTCAAATTTCGCATTTACAGTAGCGCTTAAACGCCATTTTCTTAAAAATGGCTCCAAATTTTTCAAACAATTCAAAATTGCCATTTAGGACAATGTTTTACTGTTCTTTAAAATTCTAAAATTAATATGTCCGTTCTACCATTAGAAAACCGAAAAAATAAGAAAGTGTCAAAAATGTATTTTGGGCCGCGATACGAGACAATTCGGAATAGCTAGCCCAGATCCAAGGAATTGAAAACTAAAAGGAAAATCTATGCCATTCTGTATCACCACTAGTTTGTTTATTTTACTATTTTTAATTAGATTTTAATCAACATTTTACATTATTCTTTACTTTATGTTATTGCAATCCAATATTGCAGAGTACAATTTAGAAAATATTTTTAATGAAAGATATTTTTCCAGTGTGATTTGTTTTCGACAGACAATAAAAACTATTTATAATTGCATGTCACCATGATGTATTTAATAATATACATTGGAGCTAGAGCTATAAATACGAGACAGTAGGAACATAAACCGTAATTGCGCGCAATCTCAACCTGCATGGTCAGTATTCGCAATATCAAAGTTTTTTTGTGAAGACAGAAGACCATCTGCATGCCTGTGTTTCATTACCGTGGCAATTTAATAGTTCATCCATTTTAATGCTCTTTAGGGAAGTCATCCCACGCGTGGAATGCAAAGCAGAGGTTATATGAACGGAGGTGGCTGCTGTTGTGGCCGCTGATTCGGCAGCGGTGACCGCCTGCAATGCGGACCCAGTCGCCCTCGCTCCCCCCTCTACCCCCGTCCCCGCATTCCCCCACGGCTCATGCCTCGCTCCCTCGTTTATCATCCCCCCGCCCTTTCCCCCATTCTTACCCGTTCCGACTCCGCTTCCGCCACCCTCTCGCTTCCGCTTCCCTGTCCACATCCCTTTCTGCTTGCACATCCTTCTCCGCTTCCCTCTCCCTCTCCGCTTCCGCCACCCACTCAGTTTCCACCTCCTCTTCCACTTCCCTCCTAGTTTTTGCCTCTTTTTCCACTTCCGATTCCGCCTCCCCCGTCTTCTCCGCTTCCATCTTCCCTTCCACTTCCGATCCATCTCCGCTTCCATCTCCCCGTTCGCTTCCACCTCCCTCTCCCCTTTCGCCTCACTCTTCACTTCCGCCTCTTCCTCCGCTTCCCTCTCCTCTTCCGCTTCCGCCTTCCCCTTCTCTTCCGGCTCACCCTCCGCTTCCACCTCATCCTCCGGTCCTACTTTCCTCTCCGCTTTCGCTTTCCTATTCTTTTTCTGCCTCTCTCCCGCTTCTTCCTCCCGCTCCGATTCTACATATCTTGCCCCGCTTCCGCACGTCTCCCTCCTTCTCCTCTCTCCCATCTCCCTCCTCGCACCCGTCTCCCTCCACCCACTTCACCTCTGCGCCTACCGCGCCTGTGTCCATCCCCTCTCCCGTTTCTGCCTCTCCTCCTGCAATCGCTTCCACCCCACCGGTATGAAGAAATTGTCTGAATATTCTTCCTCACACAAGGACCTATCATGTCTATTAAACGTTTTTGGTTATCTTTATCTTCAGAGGGAGTTAGGGTAAGGGAGAAAAATAAGCATTTTTCTTCATCAAGACTTTTTGCCAAACGTTCATAAGAATACATTCCTTTTGCACGACCAAAAGTTCACAAAAATAATGGCAATTTCTACTAAAAGAACCGATCAACGGTTTTAGTTTTAGTATTGTTGTCCAAAAATCGCTTGTGCTTCATTTTTATGAAAGCGCACGACATACATTTTGTATTTTTTATTATTAATAAATAATTATGCCGTGGCGTATTGTATTTTTGACGTACTCAAAGTTTAAAAATATAATGAATCTGTTTTTCGAATTTTTTACTGTAGAGTTCCTTACATTTTCGAAGATGACCGCTGTTACGCGATATTTGTTATATAATAATTTATAACAATGTTCTTTTCATAACATCCACATTACAAATATTGAATTTGAATAGGAAGTAAATATAAAGAAGTATATTTAATTTTGTTGTTGTGGCAAGAAAGTTCACTATTTCATCGTTAGTTTTAGCGAATCATATCATATCTTGATGTAGAGTACCTAATAATAATTAGGTTCTAATGCCACCATAATGCGTAAAGTGTCAGAAAACAAGATACATGCCGCGAAATTACACATGTATCTTCAAAGGAAGATGTGAAACTATTGATCTCTTAGCATAAATTTGTCGTTAGAAAGGAAACATTGTCATAGTGTATGTGAAACGAATGAAGCCGTATAGTAAGCCTTTAGTTAGCTATGAAATAAAACAATTTTTATTCAAAATAGACCTACACAACGGATAAGTAACTGTATTTCGGCAAATATGACTGTATCGTTTATTTATATTCCCATGAAAAAGGATAAAAATAGAGGAATACAAAAGCGTGTAGGGCTTAATAGTTAGTCTAAATGATAAGAAAACCAATGCATCCTTGAAAGAAAAGAATGAAAAGAAAGTTCCTTGAAAATATCGCCAGAGATAAAGTAAAATTGTTTGTCCGTTCAGTTCTATCTTTATTTTTTACAAGATACTGCTGTTTCTAATTCTAGAAAGATCGTCCGATGTCTTCAATGATCAGAATGGATTTCAAAAATGAACTGAAACGAGTGACAGAAATAAGTAGAAAATAGTATCTGTGATTAGGACTTACTTCCAGACCACAAGTATTATAAGTCAATGTTGAAATTAAAGAGATCGTGAAAGTAACAAGATAACCCACACAATTTACAGAATGACTTCCCGCTATTCGATAACTTTAATATCTCGATTTTTGTCAAAGCGTTGCTTACTTTACTTCTGACACAAGCCTTTAATTTACGTAAGCTTTAAATCAAGCTCTTCATAAATGAGCGAACTTAAATTTACAAATAGCGGAAAACTTCCTGAGGTTAGAATAGCATATCTTTGTATTACTCCAAGCTCTTGAGTCACTGTCACTGTTGACAGAAATACTAGGAGTTTCAAAAATGTTTGAACTGTAGATGCTGATTAGAAATAAGAAAGACTAGTTACAGCAAACAAAATATAGCATTTAGTTCCAGACCATGATGGTAGAAGCACCTTCGGTGATTCAGGGCATTAGTTGATGTCACTGTAATGCTTCTGGCCTGGAGGTTCTAGAGCTCGAGTCCCGACGGTGGCAGGATTTTTGCTACTAGTTAGGTTGCTGGTTCGAGTTCTGACAAGAAGCTTTTCGACTAGCTAGATAGTTCGAATTCAGCCCCTGTATGGGGGCAGAATTCTAGCGACCGGCCTGCTCTGATCAGTGATTTCCGTGGTTTTCTCCGATGAACTCCAGGATTATTCTGAATCTGTACCGTCACAAACGGGCTACGGACCCGCGCGCGATCTTTCCTTCACCTTTCTTGCACACACATACACACACAACACACACACACACACATGCACTACACTACCATACACATCGGAAGACCAATAAGGTCCCTTAGAGGTTTTCCCCGGCGATTACGTGCCGACGTGTAGGTCGAGGTCGGCGCCAGATCTCATGATCCATCGGGGAAAATCATCGCTATCCCGAGGAAAAATATGCACTATACTTGCAGGATAAATGATCTTAGCCGTTGAAGCGCCCGAAAACACTAATCTATCAATTAACGATGTTAGACAAGGAGGAAATGCGTGTGCTGCTGGTGGAAGAGAGAGACGTTGCCGTGCCAGCCCCTACGAGCGCTGGCGAGACGGCCGCATTGCAGAGGTGCGCCCTTCCCCCAAGCGGCGCGGCTTGTCAGGGCGTAAACAAATTGGAATCACTTGGGCCTCCCGGAGGGTCCCCGGCCTCCTGGGACCCATATGCTATTTTATTCGGCGCGCGTATCAGATCTCGAAATATATGTTTTCTTTCCGTCTTGCTGCTCCTGCTACTGCCGCTGCCGCTGCTGCCTCCGCCGCCGCTACCGCCGCCAGCCAAGTTAGATTCCGTTTCGGAGCACGTAAAGGCCCCGGCGGATTGGGCCTGGTGCCAATACAGGGTCGTAATAAAGCAGCGACGCCGGTTCCACCCGCCACTTCCGGCTGCTCTTGTTTCTTGCTCGCCCCCCTCCACTGCCCCCTTCCCCCTCTCCTCGCTCGCCCTCGTTCATGCCCGCCAGCGCGCCCAGCGAGCCTCAGGCTCCCGCGAATCCACCCGCCCGTCCAGCTTGCACATTCTGGACGGCTCTTGTAATCCTCTGGCGGGTTAGTCTAGAGCTCTGTGCACTGGGCCGGACGAAGCACAACCTGGCATCTTTTTGCCCCTTTCAGTTTGTGTTTTTTTATTTATTATATTTTTGAAGAAGATTACATAGTTCAGTTTATTCTATTATTCACATGTACTGGTAACTTATGCTAAAAGGGGAGTAGGGCGAGCCGAGGTTGGAGGGCATGGACGAGGGCGAGCGTGGAGAGGGGAAATTAATAATGTACAACGAGCGTAAGGGATTGACGAAATCTATTGAGGTACCTCTATTTATTCCGTTTCTGAGAACATTTTGAGGAATTCTTGTTTTGTGGATTGGGTTTCTGTGTAGGATGAATTCGGAGAGGTATGTAATGTGAAGGACTAATTGTTCTTAGTTAATTTTTTGTGTAGTTGTTTATGACTTACTATGATGCCTTTATTATTGTCCCTCACAAAGTGTATTTTGATAAGTTTATATGTTCGGATATTTATTTAAGTACAAACAATTTTTGCCTGATAAAACTTTAATCAAAATATACTATTTCCTTATAATATACCGTTCTAAATTTCCCAAATTTTATTTACATTTATTCCTTCTCTTCATTTATTTCGTTGTTTTATATTTCTCTATTTTATTCTTTTGCTGTCTTTTATTCTTCCACTATTCTCCTCCTTGATTGCTCTAGAAATCACGGCCTTTTTACTCTGAAAAGTATTCCATTACCTGTGACAGACATTGAAACCCAGTTGGGTTATTTCAAGAAATTGTCTAACGTTTCCATTTACTACATATTATTTGTCTCAAATATTACGCTTAAATGGAGTTCAGTAATGAAAATAACGTTCTTGAATCTCGAACATTAAATCAGCTGTGAAATGTAGAGATTTATCTTTTTGATACTGACTGGCTTTTATTATAATATCATGAATATACATTGAGATTGAAAGTCTTGAGATTAAAATCTGGGATTCCCTGAATTACAAATAAGCGAGTAAATTCGGATCAATCTTGTAACAAATCGTGTTGTGTATGGTATTTTTCCCCATCTGTTTGAATAAATCAGAGGATTCTAGGGAAACAATCGACATGATATTTTTCTGATATTTTTAATAATCACATTAGATATATACTTTAAAAAGAGTTCTTGTATGCAAATAGTTCAGTTTGTGATTTTCAGAAAATAGAAATTAATGCCAGTAATGCTTGTTTATAAATCCGCTTTAACGTTTTATTTAATATTGGCTGTCCGTTTCAATAAAAATGTATTAAAATGCTAATTGCCATGCTTAATTCTAAGCCTTTAGGATTGGGGCCATGAGAGCATATTATTGGACTACTGTCAATATTTTAGAATATTAGTTATGGAAAATAAAATTATAAAATAAAAGTTTCTAATGAAATTCATTTTTTCATAGCTGCTGTCGAGATGCAATCGCACCAGTTAGAAATTAAGCACTGTATACTGCGCAACATGTAATCTATCATTACTCATTGAGTGAGTGAAACTGTTGAGTTTCTTGTTTTCATGTGTATGTAATGTGTTCGGTCGTACATTTACTCACCGGCCTGTCACACTTCTATGAAAAGTTTTATTTTCAAACCTTTGTGTCCAGATTAACACCAGTTCTTCTTCCTCTCGGACGCAGTAATCATCAAAGCTTTTGTCTAACATTCTCATGTGTCCAATGTAGAGAGAGTCTTCCGTAGATTAAGAGGGATAGTCTGTTTGGAGAATGAAGGATTAACATATCACCCGGTCCAAAGATGAAAGTTGGAGCAGGAAAGGGATGTTATAATAGTGCGACGTCCGTAATCCATACGTATAAGATACTGCTCCGGTATCCGTCTGAACATCATTAGAGAATATACAAAAGCTATCGTTTTTATATTTATTATCTGATATTTTTAAACATCTAATTATATATGTTATTTAAAGGTATTCTTCCGTAAAAATTCCTAAATTTGTTATCTTCCAAATTTATAGATACTTGCCGTTCCTACTTATTTACATATCCGCTTTCAACAACCAATTATTTGGGCTTGTACGTTTGTTTTAATCGTAAAAGCATTGTCATTACAAACATTGGTGCTACAATTCAATATTCATAAGACCATTTCATGATATAATAAAAAAATACGTCGAATATGTTTCTCAAGGAACCATATCTGTGATGGATGAGACGCAATTCACAGACTTTTAGAAAATAACTCGTATTTTAGTTTCCACATTTTCATTTCACTGAAGGAGAATATTTTCCCACAAGCAAGAGCATAATGCTTGACGTTGTCGTCCATTCATTGTCAGTGACCTGTACAAAGGAGCCATTTTGGAGGGGCCTCTTCTAGGGCCAGTGCCCTCGTGGGCGGTGGCAAGCGTGTCGGTGCGTGAAGCGCAAGGAGCGAGTGGGTGGCGGGGAGCGGCGGGGCGAAGCGGGAGGGGGCGGGGCACGGCGAGATTCAGGCCAAGTGGCTCATATACTTGGAGTGGGCCAGCGGAGGCCGAGGCGTGCGATAAGGGCGCTGCGGGCGGCCACGTTCCGCACCACCGCGCCCGGCGCTGACAAACGGCGGCGGCCCTCCGGCTCACGCCAGCCACGCTGCCGACCTCCCCGCCGCGGCGACCAGCATCGACACTGGCTCCGCCAACGCCTCTCCTGTCTTCTAAGCAGAAGCCCAAGAATCGTTGCCTTCACTGTCACTGTCATCGTTGCCTACTCCCTCGTCCTTTGTAGACGCCGTCGCCTTCATATCCGCCTTCACCACAACCTTCTCCGCGTCTTCTCAGTTGCCTATTTCGTCGCTTTGTTCTTCGCCCTTCCCGTCGCCTTTTTTAACACAATTCATATCGTCTCTTTTTCTCGTCTCTTATCTACTCTCTACTCTTATTGTCTATTTTTTCAAATCTGTTACGCATAATTTCTCTCAGATATTCAGTAAATTATTAATGCTATCTTCTCCAGCTCACGCCAGCCACGCCGCCAACCTCTCCCGCGGCCCTGCCGCGGCGACCGTCAGCGACACCAACGCCTCTTCTGTCTTCTAAGCAGAGACCCAAGCGTCGTTACTTCCACTGTCACAGCTATTGTTGCTTTTCTCCTCTTGTCTTTGTCATTGCCCTCGAAGTCGCCTTCGCCACCTCCTCAGTTGCCTACTCCGTCGCTTTCTCCTCCGCCCTTTCTGTCGTCTTCTCTAAACGCAATTGCTCTTCTCGTCGTCTCGTCTCGTAATAATTAGTCTCTGAATTGTTAAATTTCCTTCAAACCATTACAATATCCAAATTCGTTTCGTTTCACAAAACTAAGAAGAGAAAATGTTTTGGTATGATGAGCATCATCTCGTTTTAATGTGTTATTAAAAACTCTTTGATTTATCTAATTTTAAATCATTGTTTGAGTTGACTTGGAGTTTAACAGATTCCATCAGTTTGGAAAATTGACCTCACCTCTTTCCAGAGAGTACGAAATACGTAAAATTATATCCGCAAGAAAATCATTTACACAAGTTATAAAGTAAGTTTCCCATACCCATTCAGATAGATTCTTACATTTCACTTAATTACACTTAATTCACTTATTACACTTAAATTACAACAAAATATTCTGAAGATGCAGTTACATTTTGACATGAGTCCTGTACAATTAGATCTTTCTTAACAAAGTCTCAGAAGTCCATGAATATTGAAGCGTATTTACCAAATACGAGAGTAAGACGTTCAACTTTGCGTTCATTAATTAGCTTTTCAAGAATCCCCAAGAAATAGGAAATAAATTGCCATAAATATTAAACATTAAACAAATTTTGCATCATCTATTGTGATACAGTAACAAGAACACCCCAATAATTTCTTAGTATATACTCGTATTACTTCTCCGTCTTTATAATTGATCATATGAAAACGACGTTTTTCCTATACCACCTTACTCGTAGCCAAATTGGCATTCACCGTCCCGTGAACAGGAATCCTCGTTACTTTCGAGACCAACACGTAATTGATTGGGACGCTCGGTGAAATCCGCCGGCAAAGGGAAACGAATGGCTGCCAGAGGGAGGAGTGAGGCTTTGGGCCCGAAGCAGCGCGCGGGGCGTAATGAATCAGAACTAAGAGAGCGCGCGCTACGAGCAGCGGATTTACGGCGACAGCTGCGGGGGCGAAGCGGTGACGCGCAGGGCGGGGAGCGGGCGGGGCGCAGGTAGGGCGGGACGGCGAAGCGGAGGGCTGACGAGGCACAGGGCGGGCGAGGCAAGGCGGATGGGAAAAGCAGAGGGTGGCAGACGGACGAGGTGGAGGACGGCGTGGCAGGGTAAGGTGGACAGATGGAAGAGGCACAGGGTGGGCGAGGCATGGCGGATGGGAAAGGCAGAGGGTGGAAGACGGACGAGGTGGAGGACGGCGTGGCAGGGGAAGGCGGATGGATGGGAGAGGCACAGGGCTGGCGAGGCATGGCGGATGGGAAGGGCAGAAGGTGGCAGACGGACGAGGTGGAGGATGGCGTGGCAAGGGAAGGCGGATGGATGGGAGAGGCACAGGGCTGGCGAGGCATGGCGGATGGGAAAGGCAGAGGGTGGCAGACGGACGAGGTGGACGATGGGGTGGCAAGAGAAGGCCGACGGATAGGAGAGGCACAGGGTGGGCGAGGCATGGCAGGTGTGAAAGACAGAGGGTGGCAGACGGATGAGATGGAGGATGGCGTGGCAGGGGAACACGGACGGATGGGAGAGGCACAGGGCGGGCGTGGCATGGCGGGTGTGAAAGGCAGAGGGTGGCAGACGGATGAGGTGTAGGATGGCGTGGCAGGGAAAGGCGGACGGATGGGAGAGGCAGAGAGCAAGCGAAGCATAAGGTAGGTGGACGAGGCATAGGGTGAGTAAGATGGAAGGCGGGCGGACTAGCAGATGATAGGCGTGGCGGAGAATGGGAGAAGCGGATGGATGGAAGGGGCAGAGTATGAGTGAGATGGATGGCGGGCGGTAGAGAAGGAGGACGGGTGTGACGGAGGATAGGCGGAACCTAGGACGGATGGGTGGGAGGTGCAGTGACTGGGTGAGATGGATGGTTAGCGGTAGAGGCCGAGGACTGATATGGCAGGGGATGGGCGAAACGGGTGGGCGAGGGTAAGGTGGATGAGAGGGATTAGGGAGAAGGAGAGCGAACGAGTCGGACATCGGGGCGTTGTGGAGGATGGGCAAAACGGAAGGCGGACGGGTGGGAGAGGTGAAGGACGAGCGAATCGAAATGAGGACGGGTGGAAGAGGTAGAGGGCGGAGGTAGGACGTGGTAGAGGTCGGGTGAGGTGGTGGTGGAGAAGGGGAGATTGGAAGCGTGCGTGCGACATGTCCCGAGGGCAAAGCGACGGACACTGGGAGTCTCAATGCAGCTGTTGAGGATACCTTGTTTGTCTTTAGCTCATCAGCACTTCTGCATATTGTTGCGTTTAGTTTCCCGATTCCCACAGGCTACTCTATTCACCGTCATAACGTCGTTAAAATAACTATTGCTGCCACCTTTGGGTCTTGCGGATTTTTTATTTGCTTTTATCAACCTTTGTGTTATTTGTGTGAAAAATATTCATAACAACTCGAGATATAAGAGGATCCATTGATCCACGAGATGTTTGGTATGATGGATTCAGGTGATTCTTCCAGGCAGATAGTTTTTAATATGAATAAGATATGAGAACAAGGACTAAGATCCTCCCACCTGCTATTTCCCAGCTTGAATGTTGGAAAAAGGAGATTATTATCCGATGAATGAAAGAAATAACTTTTAATTACAGGATCAATAAGAAACTCATACAAAATATACACGATATTCTCCCTACTGAAACATTATTCTGTGCACGTAATGTATCTTACGACTTATTCAGACTTTCAGTTCTGGTAGAACCTACAACAGATCCACAGTAACGTCCACAGCGTGGCATCGCACACATGTGTCATACGTCTGCGTCATTCGTCATATAAGAGCGTCGCTTAGATATGTACGTGTCTTCTGGGGCAACTGTCCATGCTCAACTATTTGTTGTCACAATCGTAATAATAAGCGTCGCCTTCGCGGTCTAATCGCAATACAGCTTTTACGGACGGACGGTACCGAAAAACTGCTAAACTGCTTCGTACTCCGGTCTGGCTTGACCGGTAAGGGCGAGTACTGCTGCTAGGCAGATTCCTAGGCTCTCAGCAGCAGGCGACTCGAGGAGAAGTATTATTTTCTACTTCAGTTACACAGTTATCGACTACTAAACCCACAGTATTTTGCTAGCATTATTTCGCTAGAATCACCTCTACAACTCCCAATTTTGGTTTACCGATTTTTAATGTACACAGAAAAGATAAATTTTGTATTTTCTCGTCGGGTAATGTGTTTTCTTATTCCTTATCCCAATCGCTTAATCTATCCATTATAATTGCAATTTCAAGATCTGAATTCATGCTTTTTAACATTTAGATATTCTTGCACACATTTTAAAAAAATTGATAAATCGGGTTTTCGGGGCTGCTGAGTTCAAATCTAATGAATATTGTGTACGACTTACAGGGCACATACGGCCAAAAATAGCCCAATGATTATGGCAATAGTGAAAATAATGATGATATTCATGATGTCAGAATGATTTTAACAGATTCTGAATATTTAATTGATAGATACCAGATTATATTTCAACAACAAAATTGTTTGAGCAAATATTAGTGGAGTGGACGTTAGAACTTGCCTTAATCATAAAATGCCAGATAGTCTTTTACCTGTCGAAGGACCATTGTAACAATGCGGAGTAGCAGACCTGAAAGTTAACCTGAAAGAGATATGATCTTTACAATTGGAAAGAGCTAAATCCATGAATATGAACTTACTTACTGTAAATACTTAATGTACCCATACATAATATGATTATTAATATAGTTTAATAGGCAAAAAATAAATAGTGCGGGCATATGACTACTGTAAATCAATGTACATTAATGTCAAGCCCCAATGGTGCAATTAACATGATCGGATTAGCATTGAATGTCAATTAAATAACTTGAGTAAAACATGAAGCTGAAGAATTCAGATATATGGCCCTTTTAATGTGACATACATTGAACATTTGTTAGACATGCAATGATTAGTTAGCAGCAATTGATAGTTATTGCGTATTCACAACAAGTTGGTAATAATGCAAGATTAACGAACACATCAGCCATTGAAGGGCGTTAATACTTCAACTAAAGTAAAATATATGGCAGTAATCTGACACAACGTATGTATAATAAGTTATAAAACACACTAATTATCAACAACATAAGAAAATTTTATTTGAAACAAAATCCGTGACAGACATGCAACAAAAAGAGGGCAATGAATTGTAAAACATATTGATTACTAAACTCACAGTAAATGTGAATTGAAGTAAAAGTTTCTGCAGGCATGTCACAGAATTGATTTTTTAAGTAAAAAAGTTAATTTACAAACAGCAAATAATAGTACACATAAATGCAAATAAATTTGCAATGGGTAATGATCTTCACTTAGAAAAGCGGTGTAATAAATACATTATAAAATAGTCTTGTATAAACATTACACAGCCGCTTCTTGCGCATAAGAGAGTGTTTCTTTGCTAAAATATAAACAGAATTTAAATAAAATATTGAATGATAACTAAACGTGGATTTATTGTGTTAAGTATTGCTCGTTATTATTGTCCGATTACTCTGAAGATGCGTTTTCCATTTTTGTAATATTGTCATTTTTTATACTCATTTCTGTTCCTTTTTTGTAATGACTGTTTTGAAGACACGTTTCCATTTTTTTTATCTTACTGGTGTGTTATGTTTTATCAATTTTGCAAAAAGATGTATTCTTGTAATTGACTTCTGTAATTTAGTTTTGTTATTTCATTTGGAACTGTTTTTTATTATTTTGTATGTTTTGTATATTTTGCCTAGTAATGCCTACTGTAATTGGGGCTTTGCCCTGTTGTGGGTAATTAAATAAATAAATAAATAAATAAATAAATAAGAAATTCAAGAAAATGGGGAGGTCAGGATAGTGACAAAAACGATGCGTAATCTAAGCTAACTTTGCACAAACGCAACGTGCTGCGACGCCATCACGAGAAAAGGTGCTAACCTCCCAATGACTCCAAGCCGATTCACGCTGGTGGGAGATACCGGGATGGGGAAAACCCCGTAAGCCGACGTGTAGGGCGGCGCCGGATCTCTCCATCCCGCATGGTAAGAACATCGCCGCCTCCCTTGATAAAAGCATGCACTAAATTACGGGATTAATGACCACAACCTGTGATATGCTCGAAAAAACGAAATAATCAATAAACCAAACCGAGTGAGCGAGCGGTGCACCGCTCATGAGAAGGTGCCAGAGGAAGTTGGGTTAGCAGCTCTGATCAAGTAAAATTCGTAACTGAGTGACGTCATACGGAAATAAATTACTAGTATTTTTAAAATTACGAATGCATATTTTTACCATATTTTCTGTTTATTGTTTTGTATTTAAATTAGAGTATGTGAGAAATGTGCTGAGATGTTCTTTGCGCCATTATATGCTTAAGCCAATGGGATGTCTTTTAGATGAGCAGGACAACGACCTTGATGATTCAATCGCTGGAGGCGTTGAACTACCAGCCGGGCATGCAGTAGGCTACACGTGAGACCACACGTGTTTACAGGCGAGGCGTGACGGTGTACTTAGGAGAATTGTTTTGGTGGATGGCAGAAAAAAGACGTTGCATCAGGCACTCAGGTCAAGATAGCATCCAGCGTTGTCGTTTCGACATCCTCTGGCGCGAAAGGACATGAAATAACTCAGAATACAAATTATTATAATGGTAATTATAATAATAAATGTCTTGTACAATCACTTGAGATAGCCATGTAATCAGCCAATGCAATAATTAAATCATGATTATCTCGAACAAAAATAATATTGTCAACGAGCTAGCAACACACTGCATATTAGTTGTGTTTTTGCGTAGTGCTTGCA
Source organism: Acheta domesticus (assembly GCA_031308135.1). Classification (NCBI taxonomy): domain Eukaryota; kingdom Metazoa; phylum Arthropoda; class Insecta; order Orthoptera; family Gryllidae; genus Acheta; species Acheta domesticus. Next base: position 30,758,168 of record JAHLJT010009419.1, on the reverse strand, counting down.
CACCCAGCTCTACTCTTTCCGCTAAACAACTGAGTCAAATTTGCTTTCTTGTGAAGTTCGTCCCAAAGATAAGCAATGATTTTTACTTAAAAATAGGTTTGTAAGCATGCACTTACCGTGCCGTGCCTTTCAAGCCAATGGCTGCAACTAATCTGTGCCACCAACATTTTTTTCCATACGACCAGTTTTACATTTCACCCTAGCTAGGGTCACCTCCTCCAGCTCCTCCGATATCTTTATCACTGCAATAACAGTCGCCCGCTCATTCACCAGCAGCAGTTCTGACACTGCCCTTCCCGTCATTCCTCGCCCCACCGCATCCCACCCCGCCCCGCCCCTCCCCGCCCTACCTCTGAGCGCATGGACGCCTTAAGTTCCGAGCAGTGGGGAAGATTTTTATGGGCGTCGTAAACAGTTGTCTGCGTCGGACGGAAAGCTGCAGGATGAAGGTCACTTTATGGCCCCGATGGAGCTTCGACTCTCCGTAATTATGCCATTCACGCTTCCAACCATCGACCAAATATAAATTCAGGCCCTGCATAAATGTTTGGCTTATGTCATAGTGATTGAAATCATAAAATATGTACAGGGGTGGAAATATAGAAGATTTTTTTAAACTTTATTTCTCAGCTGCTCAGCACGTTTTTCATAGGGGTTAAACATAGACTACCTATCACATTGACAACATACCATACTGTAAATAAAATTGTGTAGTTTTGTCCATTTCTTCGTATAGCTTTTTTAATAAATTATCAATGATGTTGATATTCATGAATTATCAATTTGTGTGATAATAAAAAAATTAGAGTGTGATGAATTATTTACATTTTTAAGAAAGTCAGCAATTTATCGTTAGGGAAGTTTGAGTACTGGAAACTCTTTGACGAGCAGCTTTCAAACTTAATTTTCCAGAGTATAATAATTATAGTTACTGGCTATAATTTTTATAGTTTTTACTGAACTTTCTACTCGTACTTGATCTCAGAGACACTCTCCATGTTGAAATATAATTTTCTTATTCGTATGTTTGTTGTGAGAATGTCCAAAATTTATTATGCAATTCAATGCCTCAACTAATATTTTTTGTACAACTACTGATGTATACGCAGGAATCGTAAACGTTATTGCTTAAGATCCTAAATAATTCCTTTTGGAAAACATCTAAAGTCTTAAAAGACAACCCTCTGGTGCCGACAAAATGTAAGTTTAAAGTTTTAAAAAATGATTGTGAAGCAAATTTGCTAATCAAATCTTCGCCGTGAATAAGGCATTTAATTTATTAATTTTATGCACAAATGTCAAGGAAGTAAAACTGACGCATGTTATGTTTTCCTATTTGTCGTGTAGTTTGCGGAACACGTTGAAAATTCAATTAGCAGTGTTTCACACACAATGCCGAATCCAATATATATTAATGACGGTGTGGAAAACTCATTAGATTTCAAATACCTTCGCTACTTTTGAAAAAATCACATCTTCCAAAGCGTATTGCATAAGCTTATTATGCTACCTATGTAACGCTTTTTGGGAGGTATTTTTATCTTAATTAAAAGTTGGCGAGAAGGAAATGAAATTCGGTGGACTTTCTCCATCATTGAAAATATATAATTATTTTCTGTGCGTACTACAACGACAGTTATTTACGAAATAAGTATAGTAAGATGCTACGACAGGAAATCGTACAATGTTTTATCGGCATTCTAAAAAATCCAATGTACAATATCTACTCTAATTTTGGTTTGAATATAACTATTCGTTCTGCAAAAGATGAGAGACTGACCGTGATAGCTGTTAATGGTGGGTTATGAATGATTATAACATCTGTGATCTATTAGTACATATTACAAAACGAATCCCAGTTTCGTGAAGTTTTTCAAATCAAAGAGGTCAAACGAATTTCTAACACGTTTAGCAAACTCCGCGAGTGTTCGCTTTATTTTCGTTCTCCGGTTGTGCCATACGTTTCCTGCGCTGTGGCCTTGTCCTTGCATCGCGAGCGTTTCTCCTCGCCCTCTGGACGTGCCGTCCGCCGTGTGCCCGTGCGTGCGACCCGCCCTGCCGTGCCAGCTGGAGGGGGCGGGCGCCCCAGCGCAGCGCAGCGGCCGGCCCCAACGACACGCGATGTTTCCGCAAGGCGCGTCCGCCCCCAGTGCACTGCGATGTGCAGCACTTCCTCTTCCCACAATTCACTGCAAGCTGGGATATGATGATGATACTTCCCTGTGCTATTTTAATTGCCGAAGCAATGCTCGCGGACGAGCATTGTATTTGTCAACTTGCGTCTTCAAATGTATTTTGTTTTCACTAGTAATTAATTAAAGTGTGATGCCAAGCTTGCAAACAGAGTAACGTCTTACATTGATTTCCTTATGCCGTTTTCAGAAATAAATATACACGGGATCGAAGCCTCTTTTTATTTTTGCAAATTAACACGTGCGCAATTTCCTATAACGAAATTATGTATGTGTATTTAACTCAATGATAGTTAAGCCTCTTCTTAGACGAACATAGGTGCATGAGAAATTGCTTAACCATGAGTGGTAAATATCGAAGTATCACTTCGGTATATGAAATTTCCCACAAAATGTTCTTTGCCAAAAAGTTTTGTCAACACTACATGCTTTAGAATAATGTAACGTTTGTTAGACACTTGTATGTTTGTTACAATGAAATATCTGAAGTCGATTGTAATGTATTAGCTTGAATAACCTCGCATCAAAATGTCAAACTGCATGCTGTAATGGTATTTAAAATAAAGATTCTCCAATAAAACGATATAGTTCTACTAAAATCTAAGCGCAAAATCTTTCACGGTATTAACGCTGTATACTTTACTTTCCATGTGACATTTCCATATTTTTTCGGGAGTTGCTTTGAATTATATGCGCATTTAGGAGGGAGCAGTCAAACAGTAGTTGCGTCTTGAACATAAATTCGGGGAACAATAGCCATGGAGATCACAGTTCATTTCCCTCATTAGTTTCGTGACTTTATACAAATTTTGACCTTTTTGGCAAGGCAAAGTGTTATCGTGAATAGCATTAGCATAAGATGCTCTGAAATTACTATTGTTCTTCAGTTATATGATTATATACTTCCTGAGGCATTTGCTGTGAAAACAATTTACAGAATGTTTAATTTCATAAAATTTTTTATAACAAGTTGAAATAGGAATGACTCAACTATTATTACACATTACTTTACATAAACCTTCTCTAATTGTGGATTATCTACAATAAACTCGTATGGAGACCAAAAACATAGATATTTCGTCAATTAAAATTTTATTAATACATTTTTATTATCCTGACATGGAGTTTTTATTAATATTTTGCAAGTTCCGTTTGAGGAGAATACATTTATGAAGACAATAAAATGTAAATTTAAACCCAGGGATTTGGTTTTCGCGGACGTAAATGAGCGCGAAGGTTTTTTTCTTGTCTTCTATATGATGTATAGCGGCTTCGCGAAGATTAGCAGAGGTGAAATGGTGCAATCATTCTCTCTCACTCCTATCCCTGATCCACTCCTCCCCTGCACTTACCCATGCTAGCAACGAAGGCCCCAATTTCACCCTAACTTCGCCACCGTCGCTACCTTTATTGCTCTCGCTCCTCTCGCCCCTCCTTTGTCTCCTCTCTCCAGCCCTCCCCATGCGATCCTGGCCTTACACTGTCATCATCCCGCCTCTTCCCTAACCATCCGCGATTCCACCCCTTACTCGCTTCCGACCCGTTCATGGTCCAACCCTAATTCCGCTCCCCATACCTACACCCACACCCGCCTCCACACCGGCTCCCCATACTCGTCCCCACACATGACCCCGCGCCCATCCCCAACACCCGCCTCCAACACCCCCACACCTTCACACTCGCCCCCATACCCACCCCCAACACCCCCACACCTTCACACCCGCCCCCACACCCGCCCCACACTCGCCCCCACACCTCCCACATCCGCCCCATACCAAACTCCCGCAACAAATCCCCATACCCTCCTCCGACCCAAACCCGGCACAACTCATTCCCGTCCCCCCTCCCCACGCGTCCTCATTCCCTCCAACCCATTCCCCGACCCGTCATCAACTCACCTTAACCCACTGTCTCACCTGCTGTCACCTCCACTTCCAACCATCCTCCTCCGCTCTTCCTGCCAGCCCATCCATGCACCCACCGCCCTCGCCCGCAATCACAATCTCCACCCTCCCTACCCATATTCTCCCCGTGCCCCTGGCTCCGCTCGCGCCACCCGCGCCGCGCGCGCATCATGCGACCTGCATATCTGCGCAGGCGCCTCGCGGAAGCGCCTCGCCCCGGGCGAGTCGGAACAAAGAATCGCGTGCGCCGCCCCCTCTCCTTCTGCCCCCACCTCTCCGACCCTTTTTCCGTCCTTCCAGAACATCTCCCGTGTCCAGCTATCTCGTAGCTATCGCTGAAGAATTAAATTTTGCGCCAGAGTGAAAAATCCTTGCGGATACTTCGGTAAATAAAAATTTGAGTAGACTTTCTGTGTAGATTTGAATTCAAACATCAGTCTGATTTTTATTGACTCGCTTGGTAAATGTTTGAATTTCGTGTCACAACGAATGGTACATGCTGTCATTATAAAATTCTTGTAAAAAATAAGATATATTTATTGAATGTGTTTCTTGCATGATGTCTTGAAAAGTAGTTAAATTATGATAAGGAGAGTGTTCACAGATTTTTCTGAGTGGTTGACATTTTTCGCTTTGATAGATGTTATCTGTACTCCAGTGCCTTGAGAATTCAATTATAGATTTTCCCGAACAATTGTTTATTAACATTTAGTATGCCAACTGTCCTGCTCTCTTTTGAAAGAACTAGTTGGCAGCCCTGTTCTTGCCCCAGTTCCTCACACGGCTTCAAGAGAGTGCTAATCATAAACTCTTATGGGTCTGTGCTTCCCTGGCGGCATCCAGCTCAAGGTTTAACGGCTGCACTGATGTCACGTAGACTTACGCAGCGTGTGACCGACTGATACGAATATTAGTAACGGAAGTCACACTGTGCATGTTCAGGTTCGGAGGAATGACTATGTGATGGAATGGTGTAACTGCTTAATTGGATGATATTCAGACTGTTGTTTGTTAATGCCTTTGATCCATTTACATTGCTCTGGATTCACGTTTTACTACAACGACAATGGCTCGCACAGGTTATTGCTGTCTGAAATGATCCCGGAGCAAGCGACATAAAGCAGCTTTTCTCATGTCATATCTAAATATGTGTAGAATGTCTTCTTCCTTAAATTCTCTGCAACGTGTGAAATTAGCCTACCACGTTCGAGTCTAGTCGTCTAACAAATGTACAGGTTTCTTACAAAAAGAAATATAAAATTATGCATTTTGGATTTTTTCTAGTGCATACCTTTCAATTGTAATTTCTTTAGGTCCTTGCTGTAAATTCTTTCTCGTGTGTAAATCTATAAACTAATTCTTTGTCCTTTAAACTGACAAATAAGGGTCATGAATTTAGATCTTGACCTCCGTTGAAATCAATTGTTTTCTTATTTCAGATAATTGTAAGATTATTTTGTGTGGGAGACTCGCCACCTAATGTAAATGTTTGAAACTGCAACCCTTGTATCTGTTATATAAGTCTCGTTCTTGTTCATTTTGTGAATCGTTTTACTTTATCTTGTCAAATAAAATCTGATATATATCGTATATAAATCATTTCTTGTAAACTCGAAACCATAACCATTGTAATCCGCAACATATAGAGTTTGAAAAGATTGTTACGAAAATCGCCCTTTTCGTTTACAGAGGGAAATGCCGTTGCTCATTCATGATTTACTCACTACTTCACATGCCCAAAATAATTTCCAGATGCTAACAAAACAATTAACTTTTTTAATGGAAGACATACTTTCGCTGAATCTGTAAGACTTCGTTCTCTAAAACAATGTTTATTTTCCATTAATAGCCTTGTCGGTGACTAGATAAGTTTATGTTGAAATGAAAGAACCGGTGTCACCTTTTCAACTGGAAAGTCATTGTAAATTATGAAACTAAAATGATTGACGGTGTCATATTCGATTCGCAAACACGGACGGCAGCCATTTGGCTCGAGCTGTGTAGCAAGCGCTCTGAAGATTCATGGCCTGCACTTCCGTTGCGTCACCGACGCCCCTTACGATGCCAAGCCCTGCCACACACACACAAACACCCACAGAGCGCCTCTTCTCAACCGGTTCCGCCTGGTACCACCTCGTCCCGCCCCTCCCCACCCCGCCCCGCCCCGCCCCGCTCCACCCCACCCCGTCAAGTCCCGTTCCGTCCCGCACCGCCACGTCACGCCCCGCAAGGCCCCGTTTCGTCCCACTCCGCTCCGCCACATCCCGCTCCAAACTCGCCCCCATCCCGCCATATTCCTCCCCGCCACGCCACGTCTCGTGCCGCTCCTCCCCGCCCTGCCCCTCCCCGCTCCGCCCTGACCCTCCCTGACTCGACTCGACCCGGGCCGGCCTCGCCCCTTCTTGTCCCGCCCCATCTCGCCCCACCCTTTCCACTCCTCACATGATACGGCTGTAACCCGTCCACGGCAACTCCCCACTGCCACGCCCCAGTGCACCCTTGTCGGGCTTTCGCTTTTCTCTCCGCTCACCCTCATCCTACGCTATCCCACTCTACTACACCACACCACACACACCCGTTCCCATACTCCACATTCCGCCTCACCCAATTCCGTCTCGCCACCTCCGCCTAGCCGAATCCGCGTCGCTACTCTTCACCCCTTCCCCGTCCTCTGGCATCCTACCGTTTCGTACGACGGCGCCGCGCCGTCGCTGCCGACAAACGAACGCACAAACAAGCCCGCAAACAGACGGACGGGAGCGCCGCCGGCGGCTCGTCTCGGTGTTTGCGCCGCCTCCCGCGGGGCCGCGCCGGCAGACAAACGCCGCTCCAGCCGCGCGCTGATCGCGACGAGCATACATTTGCCCGCTGCGCCCTGCCGCCGCGGCGCGGCGCCCCGATCTGCTTTCCTCGGCGCTCCCTTCTCCGCGTCCTTCCACCCTGCATTCCTTTTCATTCGTGCGTGATAGTACCTTTAGGTAGATGCTGTTGTAGAGAAAAATGTTTTTTGTAAGGTTGACTCCATGAATTTAATACTAAGTGTCCGGAATATTTAAAAATACAAAAAAATCATATCGTAAACAAAAATTAAATTATGGGAATTTATAAAATCCATTCCTTCCACCCTCCATTCCTTTTCATTCGTGCGTGATAGTACCTTTAGGTAGATGCTATTGTAGAGAAAAATGTTTTTTTGTAAGGTTGACTCCTTGAATTTAATACTGTGTCTCCGGAATGTTTAAAAATACAACAAAATCATATTGTTAACATAAATTAAATTATGGGAATTTATAAAATTAAATGATTATCTCTTCGTAATGTAAAAATCATTGCGTAGGTTTAACGCATCTATGCAATGCAATTGCAAAATGCGATGTGATCTAAAACTTTTCATTGAATAACAAAAGAAACAGTATCACGAAATCCACATTAATTTATTTATATTGTGTTTACTACTACGTGTTCCTGTATTTTCTTGATCCACTGCAATCACTTCCAAATCACGTCAGCATTCACGAAATGCACTAGTAAGCCCAACATGACACGAAAAAAGAGACAGAAGAGAAAGAAACATTTCCCACCCATGTTTTCTTTGTTCTTCAAACACTTTTGACTCGTGAAAACCTCGCCTACGTTTTGTCCCTTTAATTTATTAAAAACCCCTTACTCTTTCACTTTCCACGTGATCTCTTTAACCATCTTTTCATCCTTCCTCCTCGCTCCAATCCTCTTTTCTCCATTTCATGTTATTTTATGTATCCCCGTCTTCCACATTCCTGCCTATGTACTCCTGTAGTTCCTACTGTCCCAGTTTCCGCCGTCGTCGTCGTCGTTCCTCCCCGTACCCCAGCGCGAGCTCACCCTTCCACCGACGTCACCACCGCCGCCGCCGCCGTTGCCGCCAGTAGTAAACCGGGATGAGCGCCCTAATCTGCGCGCCCGCTAGCGGGAGCGAGCGGGTTACTTACACGCGCCCCCCTCACCCTCCCACCCCCGGCACCGCTCACCAAACAACGCCCGGCGCAGGGCCCGCTCGCTGCGCTCCCCCTCTCCCCCACACCGCTTCCATGGCACCTTTGCGCTGCCAGCCCATTCTCTATTGAACGCACGGTGGGACAAAGTGCACGTCTGTTACCTGATTTAGGTGGAATGATGCGGCTGCTCTGATTCTTGGTGGTTCAGTTGTTGTTTTCTTTCTTTGGGAGACTCGTCTGCTAGGGCTTGACTGGCTTGTCGCGAAAGAAAATAATCATGGGACGTTTTATTTATTGATTCAAATATTCATTGCCACTCCACACCTCCTCCCATCCTCCTCCGTTTCTAGGTCTTTTGCACTCTATCCCCATTCTCCAGTGAATACACAGTCGTAAAGACGGCACTCGACTGCACATCTGCTGTCCGCATTTAGGCCGAATGGAATAGCCGTTCTCATTCTTCGGTGATTCGTTCATTAACTTTTACTAGCGGTGCATAAAGAAAAGGTAATGACCCAAACAACGCCAGGCGTATCGCCCGCTCTCTACTCCCCCCCACACTCACAGATATTCCCTCCCTCCCCCTTCCTCCTACACTCACCCATCCCTCTCTCCTTCCCGGCTTCCACGGTACCTTTGCACTGCCGGCACATTCTCTGTTGACCGCACAGTGGGACAAAGTGCGTGCCTGTTACCTGATTTGGGTAGAATGATGCTGCTCTTCTGATTCTTGGCGGTTCTAATGTTACTTCTTGTTGCAAAAGAAAATAATCATGTGATGTTTTATTTATTCCTGTTTCGAATATTTATTGCCACTCCACACATCTCCCAATCCGTCTCCTTTCCTGAGTCTTTTGCGCTCTCGCCCCTTTCTCGATTGAATATACGGCCTCAAAGTCCTCGCTCACTGTGAAAGCGGCTGTCAAATTTAGTCCGAATAGAATAGCACTTTCTCATTCATTCTTCGGGGATTCGTTTATTAGCATTTACTAGAAAAGCATAATGCAAACGCATGTGACTTTTGCACTTAGTACATTCTTTAATTAAAATATGGCTCAACCGACTGTGCTCACTATATATCTTTTGCGTAATTTATACATTTATAGTACACCTTTCCCTGATTTTTTAAAAATATTTTCACATACCAAGCACAACGTTGATTTAAGAAGAAAAAACAAATACAGGATACTTTGTATTTCATAGATCCTATGATTCGTTAGTTCAAACAAATCTATTCATAACTTGTCTTTTTCTATTTCGTTTAGCAATAATACGAAAAGGAGAAATACTACTGTGTCAATTCACCTTCTACTTAAATTTAAAGCTGTTGAGAACTCAATAACTATCGACAAGATTCTGCCACCATGATGTTTGGAATGTATCACACTTCCACGTAAATAAATTTAGAATTTTGTAACTCGTGTCAGACCATCCGACAACCGCAAAAAAATTGCTTGAATGTGCCTACCGAAAGCCCTCGTTGAAAACACTTAATGAATTGCAAAATAACACATTTTACTCTTGACATTTTTTCTTTCTTCTCTTCGTTCTGTTTAACGATGATTAATGAGCCAATTCTTATCAAATAAAAAAGCAATATAATGTGTAGCTTTTAGTTGCAAAGTAATTAAACTAAGCATAAAAACTGTCAAAAGTTCTCGCACTAGTTTTAATATGTAGTATCACCATACGCTCCCTCATAAATATTCACAGGGGAGAATCCGCGCCACAAATCCTTCCTTTCCCTATTCCTTTTCTTTCCTCTCATCGTCTATCACACCTCCCTTGGCACACTTCCTCTCCCGCTCCAGTCCCGCCCTCGCCACACTCATCGTTCCCGCAGATCGCCACCCCAACCCCATCCGCGCCTCCTACCAGTGTCCCTTTTGCTTCCGCGGCGAGGCACCGCACAGGTGTTTGCACAGGCGATCATCCCAGACGCGTGAGTACAGCCAGTTCGGCGCCCGCGTTTAAGAATTTAAGACTCCGCTTTCGCCGTCCGGTGCCTGTGCCTGCAAAATCAATCGTGCGCCGCTGATTTGTTAACGCTTGTCCGCGCGACTGCAATGCCGTGTCCACCGCTCCGGGGAGACGCGACGGAGCTCTCTCGCCGGGCAAAAACACGGCGTCCGTAATGGATAGCCCCACCGCCGCCGCCGGCGCTCCGCCAGTATGGGATTTGTTGGAGAGGACGTGGCAAGGGGTGGGGGCTAACGAGGTTGGGTAGAGGAGAGATGGGAATGGTGATGAAGCCTTGGACGTTCCGTTCGTGTAGGATTTGTTGTAGGGGACGTGGAACGGGGTGGGTAGAGTAGGGGAGGGAATGATGTTGAAGCTGTGGACGTTTCACCAGTGTAGGGTTTGTTTTAGAGAATGTGGCACATGGAACGGGGTGGGTAGATCAGAGAAGGGAATGGTGAAACTGTGGATGTTTCGCCAGTGTAGGATATGCTACGGAGGCATGGGGGATGTGGCGGTGACAAGCGGAATAGGACGATTATGGTGGCGCGGGACCGAGCGAGTCTGAGCTGGCCTTCTGAGGCTGAGCCATCCTTGCCAAACTTGAGGGGCCAGGCGAGACTGGGAGAAGTCTGGCGAGACTAGCGAGGAATATGGCGAGACTGATGAAGGATCTGACAGGACTGAGAGGAGCGTTCTGCGACTGGCGGAGGCATGGGGAAATTTAAAGGAGTTTGGCGGATCTGAGAGGAACATGACAGGGCTCGCCGCAGCAAGGCGAGACTTAAAGAAGTCCTGCGGGACTGAGAGGAGCTTGTCGAGACTGATCGAGGCATGACAAGGCTGGGAGGTATCTGGAAGGCCTGAGAGGAGCGTGGCGGGACTCGCCGAACTATCGCGAAACTTGAAGGAGTGTGCGGTACTGGGAGGAGCAGGGCGGGACTGGCCGATACATGGCAAGACTGGAAGGAGTCCGGAGGGAGCTGAGAGGAGCGTGGTCGAGGCATAGGTAGACTGGAAGGAGTCTGGCGGTACTGGTAGGAGCAAGGCAAACTGGACGGGGAGGGAGAGCTGAATAACAACAGGGGCGGTCCGGAATGGGCAGACGTGAGGTGGAACAGCCAAGAGCTGGCCGGGCCAGGGCTATGGAGGGCGGCGAAGGGCGGCACGAGGCTGTGCGGGACAGAGCGGAGGGAGCGACAGTGGGGCGGACCAGCGCTGAATGGAATGGAGCGCCGCGGAGTGGTGGTAACGGCGTGGAGTGGTGGGAACGGCTTGAAGTGGTGGGAACGGCGTGGAGTGGTGGGAACGGCGTGAAGTGGTGGGAACGGCGTGAAGTGGTGGGAACGACGTGGAGTGGTGGGAACGACGTGAAGTGGTGGGAACGGCGTGGAGTGGTGGTAACGGCGTGGAGTGGTGGGAACGGCGTGGAGTGGTGGGAACGGCGTGAAGTGGTGGGAACGGCGTGGAGCGGTGGGAACGGCGTGAAGCGGTGGGAACGGCTTGGAGCGGTGGGAACGGCGTGGAGCGGTGGGAACGGCGTGGAGCGGTGGGAACGGCGTGGAGCGGTGGGAACGGCGTGGAGCGGTGGGAACGGCGTGGAGCGGTGGGAACGGCGTGGAGCGGTGGGAACGGCGTGGAGCGGTGGGAACGGCGTGGAGCGGTGGGAACGGCGTGGAGCGGTGGGAACGGCGTGGAGCGGTGGGAACGGCGTGGAGCGGTGGGAACGGCGTGGAGCGGTGGGAACGGCGTGGAGCGGTGGGAACGGCGTGGAGCGGTGGGAACGGCGTGGAGCGGTGGGAACGGCGTGGAGCGGTGGAAACGGCGTGGAGTGGTGGGAACGGCGTGGAGAGCCGTGGCGTGGGGCGCGCTGGAATGGCACGAGATAGGGCAAGACGGGAAGGACACAGGAGCGAGAATGGAACGGCGATGAATTTGCGCGGATCCGTAGGACTGAGGGAGAAGGGCTGAGGGAGGATTCGCGCGACGAGTTTTTGAAAGCTTCCCGCTACGTCCTCCATGTTCGCGCAGGCTGGCGATTATTTCTGCGAACGCTCTGGTAGCGTAATGGAATTTGCGGATGGAGGCTCTTACGTTGTGTAGAATATTTTTGTAATTAATTTTGTTTGCGATACAAAGACTAATTACTGTTTTTCGTCCACAAACGAACTTTACAAATTGGATGTTTTGCGTCAATGTAATAAATATATTGAGTTTTAATTTTTTGATTTATGTAAAGAACATATTAAAAAACAACAACAAATCGGTAGTTCGTTCACCTAAAATGATATGTAGGAAATTCAATTAAACTATTACAAATAGGAAACAAAATTAATTATGTATGTTTAACGTACCAAAAAATGCATGATTTTAAAACATGTGTTAAGAAAATATTGACGAATAAAGTAAGGACAAGAAACAACTATTGGATATAACGATTACAAGCGCTCTTTGCACCGACGAAGACACTTTTAATAAGTGAGCATTATTGGAAATTAACTAGTTATTATGTAGTATATGTCATTATGGGGATCAGCTTTTAGCTGTATCCCTTGGTACGACAAGGTTGTTAAGTCTTGGAGTATGAATTGTGAGGTGACAGGCTGATGTTGAGAGGTGGCCGTGAAAAATCATCCCAGCATTCGCCTGTATGACCGAGGGAATCCACGAAAACCCTGGTCAGAATGGCCGGGCCGGGGATATTAGTAGTAGTAGTAGTAGTAGTAGTAGTAGTAGTAGTAGTAGTAGTAGTTAGTAGTAGTAGTAGTAGTAGTAGTAGTAGTAGTAATCAAGAATATGTCGATATTTTTCAACATAAAAAATTGTAAGAACAGATTAAACAAATCACAACCATCAAACGAAAGCTAGCTAACTTCAAATAACGTCCGTCCAGTCGCGCCTAGTCAGCTGTGCGAGCGGGTCCCTTTCGGTTGGAGCAAGGGTCGTTCCGCGCATCAATCTCTTGTGAAGTAGTAGTCCAGCCACTGCGCGGGCACAAAGCCCGCCACGCCGATTCTTTTGACGCGTTCAGGCAGGGCTGCAGGGAAACTGCGCGCGTTTCCGCTTCCACCCCTGCTCGGCATCCGCGTGCCCTCCTGCCCCTGGACCCATTGGCCGAACCGCCAGGCAAAGGCCTCAAAGCGCTCACCGTCACTCGAGGCCCCGCGCTAATAGCCGCATCCCCCCACTGGGCTTCGGTAGCATGGGCGAGCGACATCCTCTCTCTTTCTCTCAAGCACGCGACTTTTTTTCACCCTTTTACGCTGGCTGATTTAGCTCAGGGAAACAACTGTTTCCTCTGCAGTGGCTTTGACAGGCAGGTTTCGGGCTTCGAGTTCATGTTGAGGCAGATTTTGACAACTAGCTAGATAGCTAGTTCGAATTCAGCCGCTATCTTGAGAAGAATGCTGGCAGCCAGCTGATCTAATAAACTAATGAAGCAATCCAACCTCTTCCCTTCTTTACCAATTTTCTAGTAAGTTTCCGCTGACCATACTCTCTCCCCCTCACCTATCGTCACCCTAGCTATCTCATCCTACACTTGTCACTCGTCGTCTCCCTCACTTCTGCCCCCTTGCCAAATTATCGGCCCCCTCTTCCTCGCTCTCCCCCAACAATTTTGCATGTCCTATCCCCACTCTCCTCCTTCTTCGCCCTTTCTCTGCTTTCAGCCGTATTCTCTTTCCTTCTTCAATACACTATCTCTGTATTTTCCTTTCCTCGTCCTCTTGTCCTGTCTCACACTTGCTTCTCACTCTTGCCCTTCTCTCTCCCTCTTTTTTCCCTCTCCCTCCCTCTCTCCCTCCCTCTCTCTTTCCTTTCCCAATCTCCTCTCCCTCTCCCTCTCTCTCGCACAGTTCGTTCTTCTGCTCTCCATCTGCCCTTTCTCCTTCATAACTGTTCTTTTATCGCTCTTCTGTCAGCCATGTTGCTCCCCTCTTCTCTTTTTCATTACTCTGCCTTCTTATCCGTCTCTTGCCCCACGCCCACCTTTCCCCTAGGTTTTTCCGACGCACTCGGATCCCTTCACTTCCGCTCGCCAATTTTCTCTCCTCGCTAGTCCCCCTTGCACTCACATAGCCATCCTCCTTCACGTCCTCTTCCTGCATTGTCACACATCCCGTAGTTTCTCTCTCTCTCTCTCTTTCCTGCTCTTCCTCCTCTATGCTCTCTTCTCTGATCTCTCTCTCCTCTTCTCTCTCTCCTCTTCTCTCTCTCACTCTTCTCTCTCTCCTCTTCTCTCTCTCCTCTTCTCTCTCCTCTTCTCTCCTCTCTTCCTCTCTCCTCCTCTTCTCTCTCCTCCTCTTCTCTCTCTCCTCTTCTCTCTCTCCTCTTCTCTCTCTCCTCTTCTCTCTCTCCTCTTCTCTCTCTCCTCTTCTCTCTCTCCTCTTCTCTCTCTCCTCCTTCTCTCTCCTCTTCTCTCTCTCCTCTTCTCTCTCTCCTCTTCTCTCTCTCCTCTTCTCTCTCTCCTCTCTCTCTCCTCCTCTTCTCTCTCTCCTCTTCTCTCTCTCCTCTTCTCTCTCTCCTCTTCTCTCTCTGCCTCTTTCTCTCTCTCCTCTTCCTCTCTCTCTCTTCTCTCTCCTCTTCTCTCTCCTCTTCTCTCTCTCCTCTTCTCTCTCTTCTCCTTCTCTCTCCCCTCTTCTCTCTCTTCTCTGCTCTCTCTCCTCTGCTCTCTCTCCTCTGCTCTCTCTCCTATGCTCTCGCTCCATATGCTCTCTCTCCCTGCTCTCTCTCCTCTGCTCTCTCTCCTCTCTGATCTCTTCCTCTGCTCTCTCTCCTCTGCTCTTTCTCCTCTGCTCTCTCTCCTCTGCTCTCTCTCCTCTTGCTGTCTCCGTGCCTACCCATATGCCCAACATCATACCGCACTCGCCCGCATGCCCTCCCATCTCCTCCCCATTCACCGTCGATGTTCCGCGCCGCGTGCGGGCGGAGCGGGCTTGTGCTGCAATTTGCGAGTTGCGTTGGCGACCCATTGTTCTTTTGTTCTTCGCACGCGCACCTGTGGGAAACCGCTCGCCCGCCCATCTGCACCCCCTCGCCACTCCCTTCCTAGCAATCCCCTTTTGCCTAAGTCCTCACCACTCCAAAGCTTTTCTCTCTGGTGCTGGAAGTTTCATGCGTCCTTGTTGTTGAGCTGTACAAAAAAATCCCGCATCCCTTTAAATGAATTCCAAAACTTGGGGGAAACGGGTTTAGAGATTTCGCAGCAAAGTACGAAAAGTATAAATGATGAGAGAGAAAAATCCGATGTAGTGTATTCTCGACTACGACCCTCGAGGATTTTTCTGTCTCTTTGTTTTAACAGTAACGTTGTAACATAATGTGTGTAACATAACATTGCCTTCGTACTTCTCCGCCGATAATTTCGTCGGTACATACAGCCTCGCTCTCTTGAAGTGGAAGGAGTACAGTCTCGGCACATATACGAAGAGCTCTCAAATCGCTCTCAATTTTTGTTTGCAAATGTCATTAAAGTCTTGTAACTTGTTCCTTAAGTGGTTTCGAAGGCGTAGTTGCCACCCACGAGTTTTGATGGCGGCAGAGAGATATTCGAGATAGCGAAGGGAGAATGAGAGCAGTAGAGGAAAGATATGTCATTAGTGAAGGAGTGGATATGAAAGGGGCGGTAGCTGCAGCAGGAACTCTGGCACAAGAATGGCAGTTAGTTAAAAAAGAGATTAATGATAGGTGAGATGAATGAAAAAGAGAAATAACGAAAGTTGGGGTGTGGGTGAAAGAAGAGATGGTAGAAATAGCGCTCATCAAAAGAGGGCGGTTGGTGAAAAAGGAGCTGATAAGAGCAAAATTAGGGAACCGAAAGCAAGAAGGTAGACGAATAGTGGAAGAAAGACGGGCAGTGGCGAACGAAGGAAGTGACGAAACAGATGTGAAAGAAATAACGGGGCGAGAGAGAGAGAGAGAGAGAGAGAGAGAGAGAGCGGCTGGGCGAAGCAAGTACTGTAGGAACAAGGAGATTGGTGTTAGGACGAGGGCGGGTGAGTGAATGAGAAACAGTGAGCGAAAGATGCTCGGCGGGAGGCGATAGAGGGTGGCTGAAGCGATGGGCGGCGAATGCAAGCGCGAGGCTGGGCGAAAGCCGCAGATGAGCTTTCGGTTTGTACCAAGTTGGAGAACTAGTTAGTTAGGAGGCGCGCTGTTATATAAGCAAATAATGCAATTCCTGCGAAGTTTTTGGTGTTGCGCCGCGCGGTTTATAGAGCGGAAGAGTGGCTTCCTCGCCCAGTAAATCTCCGGGGCAGCGCTCGCGGGTGGGGCGGGGGTGGGGAGGGCCGTGGCGAGCGCCGGCGGGGGCGACGGGGATGGACGAGGAAAGGGCGGCGCAGGTCTGAATAGCTTTCACGGCGACGGCAGGCGCAATGTGCTGGAAAAGAAATTTGCTACGTATCACGGAGATGTCATGCAAAACAATTTCAAGGACAAATAGACAAAGAATTTTCTGAAATTGGATACAATTATATTCACAGTTGAAGCCCTAAGCTGGGCATTTAAATTTTTCTGATCAGAATTCATAACAATGAGATCATCTTGGAGACCACGAGACAATTGCAGTGACCTTAATTAATGTAATAAAACATATTTCTGTGTTTTGGTTTTATTTTTAGTAATAAATACGGAGGTAAAACAGTCATATGATATATTGCAAAGTTTTTACGCAGTGATAAGATTGTGTTCGTATTTTTCGACAACTGCGCTTCATCACGGGAAGTTCTTCTATCGTCGAAATGAAATACGCATCTGGACATTCCTCAGACAAATAAAATAGCGCCTTATGGACCAGCTGCTGAGGCAGAGTTATTTCATAAGATGCAGTTGTCGGGCGCACAGAGACGGGTTTTCATGCAGAAACGGTAGCGACCGCATGGCGGCGGAGGCGCGGCGTAAGTGGCGGAAGGAAGGCGTCGGCGCTGGCGGCGGAGGGCCTGAGAAGAACGGGCCGAGGCTGGGCGGGGCGGGGCGGGGCGGGGCGGGGCGAGGGCGCGCTGTGCAATCTCCCAGGGCGGGTGCAGCGCGCGATGTATGGGCCCGGGGTCGTTTACTCCGAGCGACTGGCGCGCCCCGCGCGACCGCAGCCCCGAAGGATGCGCCGCGTATTTTGCCCGGCTCTTCTTCGCCCCGCCACGCCCCCTCGGCCCCGCCCCCTCCACCGATCCCACACCTACACCCTCCGTCACCTCCGCTTCCTCCACCGCTTCCGCTACCGCCACTCTACCGCGTCCACCGTCGCTCCCGTCCCTGCCTTCACCTCCGACACCGCAATCATCTCCACTATCGCCTCACCCTTCGCCACCAACTCTACCTCCCTCTCTGCCATTGTCTCAGCCACCGCCTTCGCCGCCACCTCCCTCACCACCACCCCCTCTCCCTCCGCCACCACCTCCTTCACCATTTTCACAGTCGCCTTCTTCACTGTGTCCGCCACCGTCTCCACCACCGCTATCGCCACCGCCTACACCTACGCCTCCGCCACTCACACCAGCATCACCACCACCAACGACACCTTGGCCTCCGCCTCCGCACCCGCCACTGCCCCCGCCTCCATAACCGCGTCCGCCTCCCCTCCGCCTACACCTCCGCCTCCGCAACTGCCGCCGCTCCGCTATTGCTCCACTTCTAACCCCGTTTCTGCCTCCGTTTTCACTTACATACCCCCTCAACCTTCCCGTTACTACCACCGGTCGCCATCGCCCCCGCTAAACCTATGCCTCGCCGCTACCACCCTCACTTTCGCATCCCCACCACCACCACCACCGTCTACACTATAAGTCCCGTGAGAAATGAACCCGGCTCTGAAGAGAATATTTCCTCACCGCGATCTAGTTTTCGGCGGAGGCGCGTGCATTGAATGTTCATCCTCCGTGCCTCCGCTGTCCTCCCGGGGTTTGCTGTACTCTTGGAGGCGTCTCGTGCCGTGGAGCGACTTTGTGCGCCAGCTCCTTTGCAGCATTTACATATTAGCATCCCGCCCACTAACTTAAGCCGTTTGTCTTGCCTCGCTTTAATTTGGTTTTCAATGCGGCCCCGAGTCACGTATTTTCGAGCTAGCGTGATTCGTAGAGTAGAATGATAACGTCGTATGCATTGTAGTGGCATTTTTGTTTCTAATTTAAGTGTTGATTTGAATATTTTAATTTCGTGGTCGAAAAATATATATTTTTCATTTCAGCCTTGAGTTCTGAATTGCCTACATCTACATATGGCGTTGAGGAATGCTGAATTTTTCATTTAAACTCGTGTGCTTCAAATATATATTTGTAAAATATAAAATATACCACATAAACATAATTGGCATATTATTGTGATTGTTCGTTCACTCTTAAATGACAGAATATTCTAGAATTACTCGAAGAGTTAGTGCAGTTTTTTGAGTGAATTAGTTTTATCAGAGAATATGTGAATAATAAAATTGCATTTTAAAACGTTTGTCAAAGAAATTTCCGTCAGTAATAATAAAGAACCTAAAAACAATTCAAATAAGCTAAATAAGATAATAATCGCTCTATAAAAAAAATTAAAAGAATTAAATAAAGAAAAATAGTGTTGCTGAAGATGTATAAATTATAATTGAACAAATTAACTTTATGACAGTTAAATCCAAGTTACGTGTAATCATTTATTACATTATTGCAAAGAAAAAATAAATAAATTACTATGTGATTGCATGAAACAATTCAAATGTGATGTGTGCGATGCGACAATTCAAATGCGATGAGATGTGCATTAAATGATGCAAAATGTTCTTTGGTAGCAAGATTGTTTCTTTTTATGTAATCATTTTACATTTTGTGTGAAGTACGTTCTGCAATCCAGAAGATCGTGATATGAATGAAGGCAGAAAGTGAAATATTATATTTAACTGATATATAATTATCAAGAACGTTTTAAACGTTTATATTATCTAAAACTTTTTACTCTCTAAAACTTTATCGATAAATTGTTTTCAAAATGCTTAAAAATGACTTACAAATGCGAAACTTGTTGTTTATCCTACAAAATTCTCTACTGTTTTCTTACACAAGTAAAAAGTAATATCTCTCAATCTCTGTATTTTATTCCTTTTGCATGACTTTACATGTGTCTCACGTTTCCTTCCTTTCTCTCGTTTTTATTTCCACGCAATCTTTATAGTGTCGAGAGGTTTACAAAGTTTTGCCCGAAAGCATCGAATAACATGAGGCTCCCGCGGAGGTTATTCTGTTCGGAGAGTCAAGCGGCAATTCCAAGCAAGGATACTGTTGCATCCATGCATTATTTAATGTAACTGTCTCAACGCATACAATTTGATCACATACTTTTCAGTTACCAAAAATATTATGAAATAATGTTTCTGATCTAGATATGTGGATGTATGATACAGTAGGGTCACTTTCCCAGTATTATTACTAACATGTCAAATTATATATGCCAATACTTCTAGTTCTTGAAACCTTCACTTATTTCTTTTGGGTCCTTTCTTCTTTTTTTCTCGCCTAGTGTAGTCAAAATTCACATTATGAAGGTCTTTGATACAGAAAAATCGATTGACGGTAAAGTCTGTCTGTCCGCCAGCCTATGCTTATCACCAGCGCCTAAGAGCCTAAATCGTTCAGACGAATTTCTCCAAAAATAACATTTCGAGATCAGTCTGAACGAACTTGAGGTCCTCCAAGTTTTAAACGGATATTTTAATTTTTAAGGTACTTTACATGAAGACTCAATAACATTTTGAAAAGTTTCTCAAAAAAGATTCGAAATTTTTAGATAAAACTTTTTTCTCTGATACCGTAAAGAACTCTCACAAAAATGGCACAGATCCCATTTTCGTTCAAATTTCGAAATTTTTGAAAAACTGTAAAAGTTCAAATTTTTCGGTGTCTTCCAACATTTTAGAGCCTTTAAAGCAGATTTTCGTGTACCAAAGGAACACAAATCTTGTTTTGAATGACGTAATTAATAAAATGATATATTTTAGACGTTTTATTCTTTACTTTGTATTTAAGAGAAATATATATTACTCTATATTTCTGTTTGTTTGCGTGAAAAGGATATTACGAAAAAAACTACTACTACTATTACTACTACTAATAATAATAACAATAATAATTTCATCACGTATACTTTATTATATTTTTACAAAGGTTTGTAGTAACAATGACATTGTTTCACTTAACATAATATTATACAAAAACAAGGGCGTACTGGGGGGTCAGTATTTTTGACTTCTGCAGGACGTTGCTCTGTTGACGGCTGAGATCACAAGACCAGTTTCCTTTGCATATCTCAACCAAGCGGAAGGAGGAAGTAGCCCTATGATCTCTGAATTCGTGCGCCACTGATGTTAAAATAAAATAATGTGCTATAATAACACAAATAATTATTTTAAAAATATCGTATGTGCTAAAAGTACTTATCTTAAAATTTAAAATTATTATTCAATAATGGAACGTACATCTAAACATTAGAGCATTCCAGTATACTTTCACGTGCATAAATGTACGAAATTTTTGCACGGGTTCAGCTATTTATTAAAGTAAAACAATTCTCTCAATACTTTATTATTCCTACCTTCTGTTATTACTTGTATTTTCTTTCTAACAAAGCAGCTTTATTTTCAACGGGTTGAAGGGTTTAAAAACTTTCGCGGCGAAACCTTCAAATACCAGTGCGGATGACAAACAGGGCATTGTCGTCAGTGTCTGGCAGATACTCGAAGTAGGGACTTTGCCAAAAGGATATAGTATTTTCTCCATCATACAAAAATTTTTTAACGAAACTTCCGAACATTCATAATTAGTTCATGTATTTTTCGACCGAAACGTTCCCTAAACTTCTTTTCTGACCAACGAGCATGAAAATACGATTGAGAATCGTAAAATCTTTCAGGATGTTACTACAAATATGTAAAATAAAAGCTGCCAATACTTTTTTTCTTCAAGCTTTCCGTTATTTCTTTTAGTTCCGCCCTTTCATTCAATCCTGCTTTCGCCTCAGCGAGCCTAAGGATTTAAAAACTTTCTCGGCGAAACCTTTCGAACAGGGGTTCGGGTGACAAGCAGGGTATTCTCCACGGAAGGGGGCGTGAGTGTGGGACCGGCGGCGGCGCCTCGAACCGAGAGGCTCATCCGGGCCTTCGCCTGGAAAGAAGGGAAGGCAGGGGAGGGTGGGAGGGGCGGCGGCCGCAATCAGCGCCAAACAAGCGCGAGCCGCCGTCCGCCGATGACGGCCCCGGATTACGCGACCGTCGTCAGCGAACCCCCAGGCGGCTTTGGAGAAGGTACTCAGTGGGGCTCTCGGTGCTGATTGAGGCTCGGATTTCTAAAACAAAAGACGTGAAACATTTGGTAGGTTCGGGGTTCCAAGAAATAAAATTTAGAAATGAAATTTGTGTTAACCCTTAAGAGTTGTTCATTTTTTTTTCTGACGTAAATTGGGGTCTGTGAGACCCCACGATAGTTTTGTCTATATTTTCTGTATTTCCGTTTTTACATTTCTTACCTTCAATGAAAGTGTTTAAAGACAATGCAATAAAATGTTGAAACAATTGTAGTTGTGGAAGTGTTAATAATAAACTGTAATGCTATCCCAAACTCGTAGTTGTTACGTTTTTTAAAACGATAAACCTACTATATTTTATATACCAAGTTTTCCTCTTGTGACGATTTTGTAGTTACCAATTTAAACATACAGAACGAAGTAAATTCAAACATTTTCTTGAACATTTCTAGGGTGCATTTTGTTTCTCTAACCATGTCTTTGAACGAAGCACAGAAATGTACAAACTTTTGGCTATCCAACAATTATTTGTTTTATATTTGGATCAACATCACAATCGCCAGTCATTACAACGTAATACATCATTCACTGAATAATTCAACTTCTCGAAGTTCTTCTTATGGCCACTAACATTTTATACACCGGCTTCATTATGAAAACCACCACACCTATCAGCCTTAAAGCTAGGCGAAACGACTTAATTCAGTTTCATAGATAACGCGAGTTCTAGGAAAGAAAATAAATGAGAGTATCTCGTAGACTCCCATAGTACCAGAAACGGATTAAAGAAATCGTACAACCGATGTTTCTTTTGTATCTGATTGAATTACCAATACAATAAAAGGATCGCATTTATTTGAGGAACCGACTCGCAACGGCTCTGAAAGAGCATTGCATCTATGAGTTACTCTGAAGAAGGCATTATCCGTCGGTCACACCTCGTTTTTAGTCGGAATTATTAATATAATAATTATTAAAACTGCAGCTTTCTTTAAAAAATTGAAATAATTAATATTAAAATATTTAGATATTTTAAAAACTATTTTGCGTATTTAATATTGAAAAATGTGGCTTAAAAGATAAAATGGACTATTTACAAATAACTGTTTGTTACAAGACATGCTACGGGTTGAAAGATGCCATTTTTAATGCATGTGCATACACGAGGGGTTAATATTGCTTTTTTAATTAAAAAAATTAGGAGCGCAGGCGCCGGTTTAGATCTCGTGATTACTGCGGTAGAGGTCACGTGAGTGATTGCGCTGCAGCCAAAGAAACGAATAGGTGGTCGTCGTCGGGCGCCGGGCTGCGGGCTTGCGACAGGGGCACGACGTGAGCGCGGCCGCGGGAGGGCGTCGCGGCGGGGGCGTGTCAGCGGCGGCGGCCGCCAGATGAGACGAGATAGCGCCACAAAGAAGGGCTGCGTCTGAAAGCCGATTTTCTCCTCGGGCCCCGCCCGCGAAGGAGCGTCCGCTCACTCAACCCCCCCTTCCGTCCCACCCACTCAACTCTCCTCCCTCCTCAAGCGTCGGCCTCCCACCTGCCCACCCACGCTCTCACGTTCCACCACCCGTTCACGCTCTGACCCACCCACGCCCCATCCATCCTCTCAGTTTACTACCCACCCACCTCGCACTCTCTCATCCACCTTCTTACACTCCAACCTATTCTTTTACACCTCTACACTGAAGCTCTCACCCAACCATTCATGCTCCAACCCACTCACTCACATCCCAACCCACCCACATTCACTCCAACGACCCACTCGTACTCCAACCCACCCACTCACGCTCCCACCCGTCCACTCACGCTCTCACCCACACACTCACATTCCAACCCACTCACGCTCCAATCTATCCACTCACTATCCAAATCATCTGCTGATGCTCATGCTCACGCTCACGTTCGCGCCCACCCACCTACCCGACCTGGCTTTCACCTACCCGTCCGCCCGCGTTGGGCCGTCCCTTCCCACTCCCTGGTCTGTACTCCCGCATTTTGGGCCTCCCGACCCCACCACACCTTCCTTCCACCCTGTCGTTCTCCCAACCAACCCGCCAAGATCCACTCTCGCCTTCCCGCTCCCACCAACGCTCACAC
Organism: Acheta domesticus; assembly: GCA_031308135.1. Taxonomy (NCBI): domain Eukaryota; kingdom Metazoa; phylum Arthropoda; class Insecta; order Orthoptera; family Gryllidae; genus Acheta; species Acheta domesticus. The sequence continues at coordinate 30,734,768 of JAHLJT010009419.1, read as the reverse complement.
ATTCCCGCCCGTCCGCGCCCCCCTCGCCTCCTGCAGCGGACGCCTCTTAATCTCCCCCGGCCTTCTTCCCCTCATTCCGCCTCCCCCCCCCACCTCTCCCGCTCACGCACTCTAATTGACAAGCGAAGAGCGCCCAGTGGCGCGGCCGTTGATCGCAGCTGGAACGCGAGCCGCGGGGCGCGCGGTGGCGATCCGAGCGTCCGACGGCTGCGAGGGTGAGATTAGGCGCAGGAAAGACATGGCGGCGGCGCGCGCGACGACGGCTCTCGAGGAATCCTAAAGCCCCCCTCCCCTCCCCGCCTGAGAGCGGCTAAGACTACGTTGCCAAAATTGCTGGGAGAGGAAGCACATGGATCCATCTTCGTAGAACCGAGTATTTTGTTCCTAATGACTCACAAACACCTTAGGAAAATATTCATGATTAATGATTCGTTAACGGCGAAAGGATTGGCGTTCTTCATATATAGCCGTCTAAGTTGATACGTGTATTGCAATAAAACATATCGGAATATCAAATGGATTTGTTAGAATTATTAAATATTATTTTGTTTAATATTAACATTTTATTAATATTTATGTTTATAAATGTTGATATTGACAATATTAACATTTTATGTTCATCTCCAACGAGCGATAATTCTTCCATTCAATTCTTCTATTAAATGGTGAACTAAAGTTTTAAAAGTTTTCCGACCCCCAAAACAGTTTTCTGTATTTTCTAATTTAAAATAATTTTGTAAATTAAAAGCAAGAACATCTATCCTGCAACACGCCCGGAAACGAATGAATCAATTCTTATTTTACCCGATGATAAACGGTATTTTAATTTTGTATTTTAAGCGCTAGGAGAGGACAACCAATTAAATAAGATCCAGAGCCAAACATGTTAATATTTTTTTGCGTTTGCGCTGCTGAGTGAAAACGAAGGCGGAGGGAGAGTCATTTGAGAAGCAATGGAAGGACAGTGGTGAGAATGATACAGAGTAGCCAGAAGGGGTGGGGAAGCGGCGGGGGATGCGGAAGCGGTGGCGAGAGGCGGAAGGGGCGGGGCGAGGGCCGGCCGCCCGCCCCGGAGGGAAGCGAGCGCTACTACAGGACAACCAATTAAATAAGATCCAGAGCCAAACATGTTAATATTTTTTTGCGTTTGCGCTGCTGAGTGAAAACGAAGGCGGAGGGAGAGTCATTTGAGAAGCAAGGGCAGGACAATGGTGAGAATGATACAGAGTAGCCAGAAGGGGTGGGGAGGCGGCGGGAGAATCGGAAGCGGCGGCGAGAGGCGGAAGGGGCGGGCCGAGGGCCGGCCGCCCGCCCCGGAGGGCCCAATCGCAGTAAGAGGGTTAGCGACGGGGACGGCGGTCACTGCCGCAGAAGCGCGCTCTGCACCCGCCCCCGCCCCCACCCCCTCCCCTCGCCGCGACCCAAACTCGCTCTAACCCAACTCTGCAGCTATTATGGACGAACTCAAGCTCCGGGCTACGTCGCGAAACCCACCAACTTGGCAAGCGCGGTCCGTGCACCATTTGGACGAAAAACTTCGTGGGTGCTACTAGACTTTAAGCGTCTTGCGCTAGAATTTTTTTACGGCGTAAGAAGCAAAGGTCGTGCTTAATGCCAGATTGAGACAACGTTGTTTAAAGAGTTTCAATAAAAACTGTTTGAAAAAAGGCAGCGGGAACATTTTCAATCACAAGAGGATAGAAAAATGAAATTTTAATTGTAATAACACGCCAGAACATATACAATAAAACAATGAATCCTTTCATAGATATATATTAATTGAATTGTGTTCAGTAAATTACTAATGTTTTACTGTGTGTTACTTTTCAATAGTATATATTTATACCGTTTTCTCTTTTCAGGTGAGTTCCACATCGACCGGCCTCCTTTTGATAAAATGAAGTCTGCATGGGTGAGTTTTTAAAATGTCCTTTTGTGAAGTTACAATATGTATGTTCTATTACGTGCAAAAGACAGTCACATTATTTTATAAAACTTACTAGACTATTAATACTCAGTAAGAATTGTATCTCTATTATTTATGAACTTCTCCCAAATTAGTCTCCCAAGTTATTCTCTCGACTCATTTTTGAATATTTGTACTAAATTTATTTATTCGACCCCAACTGACATATCGGATATTTTGTTTCTCGTCGCCTTCCAGCCATTTCATTCCAACAAATCGCAAGTCTCCATGCTATTTGTTCTCCTATACATACGACCCCAACCAATTCACAATAGCTTCTGGTAGCCGCAGAGAAGGTTTTGGGGCGTAAGGGAACCCACAGAGAGCGAAGGATGGATGGGTAGCAACAACACAGCCCGCGAGGAGAGCGGCAGGCGAGGAGAGCTGCAATTTGTACCTCGGGGGATAAAAATGAGCGAAGGAAGGAGCGCGAGCTCCGAGGTTGTAAAGGCACTCCGCGCTCCTTCCCTTCCCGCTTCCCGCCGCTCCACCCACCCGACATCCCTCACTCGTCCCTTCCGGCCCGGCGCCGCGCCACGCAGCCTCACGCCGCTCGCGCAGTGGGAGAAGCGCTGGGAAAAGAGGGCAAAAGCCGGAATAGTCGTTAATTCAAATGTAGGCCTTTTTGTGTGTATGTGTGTGTTAAGCACAGCGACGCATTTATTTATTTATTTATTTACGTCAAAAACAGTTAAGAACTTTGTGTGACGAGCTATGGGGAGAAGTGAATTTTGTGCACGTTTTCATAATTCTGTGATCTCTATCCTAAACCATATTCTAGTCGAATTTTGAATACCGAAAAGAGCGGTTTTTTTCAAGTTTTCTTGACAAAATATTCCCTCCTATATAATAATATATATTTTCAAAGGTAAATTATCTATAAATTCCTGCCCTGAACGCTCATGTTCTTCATGAAAGAATAATACTTTTTAATACTTTAAATACAATAATTTAGAGTGATTCTTCATACAGTTTCAAAGAACACCAAATTATATGTACATTGTAATAACATTTAGAAAAGGAAAATTTATTGATATTTAACAATGTAAATTTTTGGATAATTTACAACCATATCTCTAGAAGTCTAAATTGACGCGTGCCCTGTATCGTGTGGAATACGTGCATTCAATTAGCCGATGATAAATCTAGTAATTTTAAATCCATTTCTGGAGTTATATTGTTTATTATGTGCTATTACCAACACATTCATTATATTTGTTCATTGACAATTTGATTTGCCAAATTCGTCAAATTATTCGTTGCGTTATTATTGTTTATGTTCATGTAGTTAGCGGTTGCAATAGCGTTAGTGATATTTAGTTTACAAATATAATTTCGTGGTCCAGCAGCTACCAGGCTCGAATCCCGAGGATTTCAGTGGAGACTTTTTGGTACCTATTAAGAAGCTGTCCCTTTCGATACCTAAAGCAGATGCTGTGTTGAAGAGAATTGTAAAGGCTGGCTATTGCGGTGGACTTCTCCAATCAGTTCTCAGCAAATTTTGAACAAGAGCTTTAAAAACAGATCCCATTCCTCCTTCTGAATCCTACTGACATTTACATTCTTAGGTCGGACAATGGATCATATCACTCATTCTTCGACCTCCGTCCATTCTTGGACCTTCGCCCAGCGCACTTCCAAATAGCCCGTTCTTCTTAATGTAGAAAGAGTGGCTGAACTTGGAGTATGTTGACGGAAGGCTAAAAACCGCGGAGGCTCATAGTGCCAAGGCAAGCAGAAGTTACTGCCACTACCAGCCCACTTTTCAAGATTCTTCTCCACTGTGCAGCGACGATGTATCCTGCCCCAGAACGCACCACGCGGCACCGCCCGCCTGTATTTTTTTCTCCCGGAGTGTTCAAGTTGCGCGTTGGAGATGCTATCAGCGTTAATTACACCCTGGCATTTCACACATTTCGTTCTGTGTGGCGCGGCTATCTGTTCTGCTCCATAAATACCCCATTAGTGTCTCGTGGATACATCAGCCGTTTCCGAAGGCCGTAACCGGGTCCGTAAAACTCGCTTTGCGTGCGCCGTTCGCAAATATAACACGCCGTTAAATCAAAATGTTCTTCGATTGAAGTTGTTTCCAGTTAATGCAGATGTGCTCTCGTGTATTTGCGTGTATCACGAAATAAATTATGAGAATGCCAAGGCTTCTACGGAAGTAATGATTTCTTAAGTTGGCACAATTTAAATCTCTCCTGGGAATTAGCCAAGCACATACATTTTTGATATAGGTTAGTTCTCTTTGTAAGTTATGAAAATACAATTCCTGCGAAATGAAATCGTGGAAAAAAAACAATTTGTTGCTCGCAATAAATGATATCCTATAATTTTATAATTTATAATAACATTATTTCAACTATCTAAATAAGGTTCACATAATTTGTTTAGATAAGTTTACTAAAGTAAAATTCTGACAATGGACTTCATAGTTTGAACAATTACCTCAGTTCACCAAAACAATACGCATGTCTCTGAATTGAAATTATTATTATAATTCCCAAACGGAAACCAGGTGGTATAGAAATATGTACTTCTAATCTCTTTACATAGATTTTCTGTTTGCAAGAAATGATATGATATAATTTTATAATTTCCAATAAGGCAATGTAAGAGACTTATGGGAAACCTGGGAATAACTTGTCGATAACATGTGAGGAACTTGCGGAGAACGTGTGAAGAACTTGTGGAAAACATTCGAGTAACTTGTAGAGAGCATGTGAGTGTCTAGCAGGGAACACGTAAATAACTTGAAGAAAATCTCGTATTTATTCTTAAATTATATTTACATTGATCACTTCCAGGCCTAGCTCAGAAACTAGATACTTACAAACTAACCTAAATCTAGTTTGTCTTACATTCTAATTCATTCTTACACCGAACACTATTTACTTTATTTTCACTGTGCAACACATACACATACTCATGCACTTATAAACACATACTCAACACTACTTATAAACACATAAACTCATATAAACACAGTTACACGTTACGCCGTCGTCTTCATTTTAACCGGCTGCCAGACCCTCCACAAGAACCCTCTCTCCATGTGGGGAACATGTGAGCAACTTCCGAGAACGTCCCAGGAACATGCAGAGAACGTGTGGGGAAACAGCGAGGGAATGTGCTTGGAAACATGTAGGGGCACGTGGAGCCCGATTTACGTTTTTGTAAGCATTATTCTACAAAATGAGACTGTTTTAACCTTCTTTTTTGTTTTTCAAGTGTTAGCTCTTCTGAAAAGTTCTTAGCTGGTTCTTCGTTGCTGGTTAGGATGAGTAGTACCTTGAAAACTATTTAAAATTAAATTGACCCGTCATTACGATGGGCATTAACAAACAGTTCAGGTTCCTGACCGTTTGAAGTTGACATCAGGTGTAAAGCTATTTTGTCAGTTTAAACGATGTTGTTTAGGTGTGAATTTTTTTCCAAGTTCAAGTCCAACTGGTAGAGATATATTTTATTAATAAATACATTTCATTATTTATAATTTTCTACTTTTTTAAAAAAATAACTCCTGTTATCCTAAGTGATTTTGCTGCGGACATCGAACATCATCTTATTTCTGACACTCTCGATAATTAAATGTAAGTGAATTTCATTATCATTAAATGTAGGCATAAGAGGTGTGTGCGTCTGCTGCGGCAAAAACTCAGAGATAGAGAGGTGCGTATTCTCATGTCAATGACCTTTTAATTTTGTTTGTGTTTCTTCGGTTGATGGAAGAGAATAATAACTACTTGTTCCAAAATAATATAAACAGCCATTGTCTCGAGAAAATGTTCATGAAAATGTTCAGAGAATTAACGCTTTTTAGGGGCCTGGACATTCAAGTATATTCCAGAACTGTATTGGTAGTAGAGGGACCAGCAAAAAGAGTTTTGGGCGTTTCAGCAAACGAGAATTCACTACAAAAAATTGAATTTTTTAAACAATGGCTTTGAGAAGAGCGTGAGAAATATGAATAATCGGCCCCCAAATAGTCCGTTCGGATCGAGAGCTCTTCATTCTGAAAGCCAGAAGCTCCGTTGGCGCCGCAGTCTGAGGTGCGTGGGGGCGTGGCGGAAGGGGGTGGGGCAGGGGTGGGGGCGAGGCAACTGGCGAGCCCTCGCAGACGCCGGCCGCTCCGTGCCGTGACGCGCCGCGCCGCGGCGAAGGCTCCGGCATTTTGAATATTCCAGCCACGCTATTTCAATGCGAAATGCAGCCGCGCCCTTCCATTTAAATTCCTGTCTTGTGATCAGCTCCCGGCGGTGCTGGTATTTTTAATCATGCGGGGAATCCCCTCAGGGCGGCTGCGGATGCCGCGACGTGCAGCCGCCCCGGTCACGTGGCCTGCGATCGATCTACCCGCCCCCTGGAGGGGGTGGGGGCGAGAGGCCGATCGTCTTCAGAGCTCGTTCTTCTGCGGCGAGCGTTCCCGCCCCCGCCCCCGCCCCGCCCTCGCTCTCCACCCCCACCCTTCGCCCCGCCTCCGACCCAAGCCGCACCCCCATTGTGCCCGCAGCGGCCGCCGCCTCGGTCAGCACCTCTGCGTCCCCCATTGTCCCCTCCGTTGCTTCGTTTTGCCTCTGTTCTGGGCGTTACTTTCTTTAATGAGACATCTTTTCTGCGTCTGGCACACACACCGTATCTGTCCTCTAATAACCACTCTCAAACAGTGGCTTATATTTTCTCTATTACTGTTGCCTCATTGAATTGCTTTATCTACTTTTCTTGTTTATTCCAGTCTTCTTTCTGTCTACATATATCTCATCACCTCTCCAACATCTGATTTCATGTCACAATCTTCAGGATACGTATAATCTAGGGTCGGTAGTAGCCCTTCTTTGGCCCACGTACCTGGTCCCTCTATGTCTGATGACCTTTGTGCCTCTGTGCGTCGTAACTCTTTATACCACAATTTTTATAGCATTTTACATCCTCATTTTGTCGCGGCGCGCGTAACATAACTTCCCATACTGCTTAATGTTTCTCCACGTGCCATATCATGTAAATGATGTTAGGCTCTTCCAGTAGAGCGGAGCATCTTCAGGTGTACGCTTTAGTATACGTTAATATTTGCCTAACCCCTCTGTATTTTCTAATTCCTTTGCAAATAACACACAGTCGACATCTCATCGTCATCCTCTTAACGCCCAGCGTCCTCATTTGAGGACGCTTATTTCTGAACAACTCAAATTAGCTTCTTTAGCGATACTTTGTTAATTTTATTTCTTCAATAAATGTAGACATGCCAATAAATTCATACAAACAGCCATTGTTGACGGAGCATTATAGCAGCTCAGTTCTAACAGTTTTGCTTCCTCTTATAGAAACAATGTTCATATAACCAATGGTTTGCACTTTGGAGTCCTTTAATAGTAAATATTTAGCAACACAACAATTTGTTGCAACAAAATATTGCAAAAACTGCTGCTAGAGGTCTCCTAATGCCTCCTGTGTGCGCACGAACGTGACAAAAATGGGCGAGCGCAATGCGCACAAATTTAATTTGGGCGTTAATGGGTTAACACTTCAACCATTCCTCTTCTGTTTTCAATCTTCAACCTGATTTGTCACAAAATTGTTCATTGATATTTCATTGTCATTGAACAATTAGTTGCTGAATAATTGTTTAATAAATTCATATCCTTTCAATCTCTGTAGATTTATTTCAATTAAAAATAGAAAAGGAAGGTATTAGAATGATTAAGGATATTCATCACACATAATTTCCACATTGAAATAATCCTTAAACGGATTAAAATGTAAAAAAATTCTCCGCTAAAGCTAGTAATATGAAGGCTTAAGATCTAAAGATCAAAACGAATAGAGCAAATCCTAATAAATGCGTGTTATTAATTTTCTAGAAATAGACAAATCGGGCATTTTCTTACGAAAACCCTCTCCCCTGAAACTTTCTTATTCATTTTTCTACCTCCTCAACCGTGATGAGGATGCAACCCAGTGCCACGACTGACTCTGAACTGCCTGGAAATTTTATTGGACGCATCTGTTCATTAGGTTCTTATGGCCTGCAGAGATATTCATGCCTCTCGCCGAAACACTAAAACTGCAAATTCTGTCTTGACTGTCAGTCACTAGAACGCATCAGGAAATACGTCTCCAAGAGTCATATTTCCGGAGTCCTGAGAATACTCTTCTAAGTTTCGCGTTGCTCGAAATCTACAAAGTTTAAAGTTCAGAATTACTTGTTTAATAACGTCCCAGGCATTGCACTTCTAAATGAAAAATCTAATTATTAGCTCTTCACACGTGCTTAGTTAATTGCGTTCATACCAAGAATTGTTCAATTGAGTATGGCATACTTTTCAACTCTTGTTATTAAAATTACGTTCAAGGTTATGTATGGATTCTTCGGTTCTAAGTAACGTAGTGCAAGAGTTTATTATTTGAATAATCCCTAGAAAGCAGAATTTCTACAAAATAGTTTCGAGAAATAATATTTATGGATAAATTAAATGTTAGAATTGTAGTATTCTAAGTTAAACGTTTTAATTAATTAATTGTTTGTCATCATTATTTCCCACCTTATATAAAAGTGTATGACTAATTGACAGCCATATCATCGTGTTTCATTATTCATTATATATTGGGAACTAAAATCACACCTTCACGTTACTTATCAGAGATTTTTTGTGTGTCCTTTGAATGGAATCCGACACCACGAAATCTCTCCCCCTATAAATTAGAGTATTATGGCGTTACAAGCGCTCGCGGCTGTCTCCAAGAGGATCTGCCGCCGAACGACCTCTGCGCAGCCCCGATGCACAGCGCACGCTGGGAGATCTGCACCGCCGCCGCACCGCTAATCTCCTCAAGAGGACCAGGTGCGGGGGCGGCTCTCGCCCAACTCCGCAGCTCCCTCGCTCGTTCACTCGCTCCCCATTCCACACCTTCGCTCGCCTGCACGCTCGCCCGATCACTCGCTCGCACGTCCACTTGCTCGCCCATCCACTCGCTCGCCCGTCCACTCGTTCGCCCGTCCACTCGCTCGCCCGTCCACTCGCTCGCCCGTCCACTCGCTCGCCCGTCCACTCGCTCGCCCATCCACTTGCTCGCCCGTCTACTCGCTCGACTGTCTACTCGTTCGCCCGTCCACTCGCTCGCCCGCCCACTCGCTCGCCCGCCCACTCGCTCGCCCGCCCACTCGCTCGCCCCGCCCACTCGCTCGCCCGCCCACTCGCTCGCCCGCCCACTCGCTCGCCGCCACTCGCTCGCCCGCCCACTCGCTCGCCCGCCACTCGCTCGCCCGTCCACTCGCTCGCTCGTCCACTCGCTCGCCCGTCCAATTGCTTGCCCATCTACTCGCTCGACCGTCTACTGGCTCGCCCGTCCACTCACACGTCCATTCGTTCCTCCGTCCACACGCTCGTACTACCACTCGCTCCCACTTGCCTCGCCACTCCCCTCCACTGACCCTCACCCAGCTTTCTTTTCCTCTCACTCGTTCTCTCTATCCACCGCAAACTTCTGCTCGCGGCGCTTCTGTCTGAACGGTGCCCCATCACGTCTCAACAGCCCTTGTCCGTTCGCTTCTCTGACCGCCCTCCCGCTCGCCGATTGTCACCGAATGCCATGCATTTCATCATTGCACCCGACCCACCCATTGCAACGACTCACTCATTCTGCATACTCCTCTCATCAGGCCTGCCCACCATATTGCAAGTGTTCGTGTCTTTGCGCTATGTCCTTGTCTTCCCCACGTATCTCCGATCTCCTTTCGTGCTTTCTTTGGCTTTGCACATCGTTGACTCGAAAACACTTTCCTTCAACTTCCTTTTCCCCCTTTCTTTCTACTTTCTCTTTCCTTCATTCATTTCTTATTCTTCACATTTTCTGGCCTCGTTCATTCCGCAATATTTCTCTGAGAGGAGAGAAATGGGTAAGGATGGGTCTGAAGGTAAGAAATGGGTCTGGATGTAAGAGTATCACTGACTCCCCTATTCATGGACCTTTCTAATCGCCCTTCCGGCAGTCCATCGAAAACATTTCACTGTCTACCCACTTGTATCTCCCTCTCTCCCTCCGTGTTGTTCCCACCCTCTTCCGTTCCTTTCCTGCCCCTTTCCCATCCTTTCGCGCCGTGCTCGCCACCCTCTTCCCTTGCTCGTCCCCTCGCCGCTCGAGCGCGCGCGTCTGCCGGCTGCCCGCGAGCCTGCGCTCGCTCGCGCGCCCGCGCCCGCGCCCGCGCCCGCGCCCGCGCCCGCGCCCGCCGCGCGCGCGCGCAAATCCCGCGGACGCTGACGCCCGCAATCCCGCGCGGGCGCCACGCCGCTCGCTCACGCGACGCGCGCCTAAGCCCCTGCGGCGGCGCACCTGGCCACCGGCCCCGCCCCCCCCCCCGCGACCCCCACCACCCCCGCCGCCTCCGGCCACCGCACCCCCTCGTCGTTCCTGTGCGGCTCTTATACTAATGCCTTCGTGCGGTGCTTCCGTTCCGGTGCTTATCGGCAGACCGCCCTCGAGCATCTTCTATATCGCCCTGCGCTCGCGCGTTTTTAACGCTGGCCAGCGACTGACGTTGAGTTTTATGTTCGGGTATTTCCACTACCGAAAGCTTTTCGTATATGTCAAGCTTCTTTGAATCTGAGACTGGAATTGCGATTTGTATTCCGGATGTATTGGACACTGTATATGAGCTTTTGTTTGTATTTCGTGTATTTTGTACGTCGTCGGTTTTTTGGCTAAATGGGATAAGTTAGTGAAATGTTATTTCTAAATTTACGAAGTATGTCTAAAGGTATGAAATATGACGTTAGAACCAATCAAAGCTATTCCGCACCTTTCGTTATTCAGAAAACAGAACTTTTTAAACTGCTCTTCTCGAAAATAAGTGAATGAGTATTGTACCTCTGAGGGGCAAATCGTAAATAAAAGCATATTATTATACTTTCAAAGCAGTACTTGACTCTTGTATGCCTTTTGCGATTTCTTTGGGACAATAGACGAAATTGGTAATATTGTAAAAAGTCACCCCTCCCCAATATCAGTAAGGTTTCGTAATACTGAATCATACGACCAGAAACGTACTATATCAAACATACAAAGTATCATTTGATGGTCAGAGTTAAATGGTAACTCTCCTAATTTGTTCGTTGTCTCCATTCAAATCTACAATGTCTTCTTCCTGATATTAACTTTGAAATACAGATGTTATTAACTTCGAAGTACAAAAGGAACACTCTCCATTGTTACGTTGTTATAATCTTTGCCCTTTCACTACTAAGCAGCGTTTCGCGTACATCGGTTAGCGGGGTTGGGCACCGTTCGCCTGGGGCTTCAAAGCCGATGATGAAAGCATGCGACCAATGGCTGTAGCCGCAAGAGTAGCTGAGGCGACCCCCCACCCCCCCTCGCCACTCAGTCGATAAGGCTGCGCGTCCCAATCGCCTCTATTCGCTCCTCGTGGGAGGCAGCGCTGGGCGGGGCGGGACGGGGCCTTGCGGCTAAAGGATCTGCACTGGCCACAGCACTAAGTCCCGCAATTACTTCGAGAGGACGATGGATGGACGCGGCTTCTTGCTGAAAGGCAACATAATGCCTTTTGTTTCATCCAAGGTTTCGCATCGCGATCAAACCACTATTTCTGGACATAATACACCTACGTTCTATATCTATCTTAGATAACAGTAGTTTCAAGGAACTTTCCGTAATTCTATAATATTAAAATACCGTAATTTCATTAACATTTTAATAAAAATACACACAAATTGATAAGAATACAAAACTGTGGGTAAATTTGACTTTGTGCTATGTCAATAGTTTATTCAACTATGTCCTACGTATTCTTTCAATATAAACTCAAAAGCTTTAAATGCCATTTCTTCAGTTTCAAATTATTCAAACAAGAGAAAGAGAACTATTTTATAAAATTTCAAGTATTCAGTAAATCCTCCTCCAGTTTTGCAGTTTATGCAGCAATTAAATGGCTAGAAATTCCGTTATCTTGACCTGGATATTTCCAAGCGGTTTGGCAACGCTGATTCTTTTCAATATGTAACTGTTGAATCATGATTATTTTTATACTCGTTACGTAAAAGAATAAAGTTTTGCTAAAATTTGATATATAATGAAGCAATTTATTGAATTGTAAATAAAAACTTCTAAAATAATTGTAAGAAAGTTGCTGGGGAAAAATTCATTAATAGTAGTTCATTATGGCATGGTAATTCTACGGTAATTTGACAGACGAATCCTTAAAAACTACTATTCAGCGAATTAACACTATTCCAGAGGGTGTACGAATGCAATATGTTTTGATATATAATGCAGCATTTCCTTTAATTATCAAACCTTCTAAAATAATTGTAATAAAATTTCTGGAGGAAAAATGCTTCACTAAAATTAGTTTATTGTGACAAGGTAACACTGCGGTAATTTGGTAGATGAATCCTTACGAAATAATATATAATGAATTAAAATGATTCCAGCGAGGCTGTGGGTGGTGAACGCGTCCTACATGAAGCTCCTCCGCCCCTCCTCCTGGGCGGTGATTTATACGACGCATTACCCGCGCGCATCCGGAAGGCGACCGCGCCCCCTCCCTCCCCCACCCCCACCCGCAGCGGCGCGGAGGGAAGGAACTGTTCATTAATTCCCTGTCCGGTCCAATAAGCCCACGCCGCGGCCGCCGGCCCATCTATCCCCCGCCCCGCCCCCCCCTCTTGCGCGCTCGCGTTCTTTCCTCCCCGCCTCCCTCGCCTACTTCGTCGCCGTCTTCTTCGTCTTTCCCTTCGCTTTTCTCGGGTCTTGTTTCTAGTGGAGAATCTTCTTCATGTTTGTTCTCCCTTCCAGATCAGGTCTGTGTTCTTCTGGTGGTCTGTTTTGTCTACTTTCGTGCATATAATTGGTCTCACTTATCTGCTCCTTCTCACATTACTGACGTTTATGTAGGACTGTTCCTTTATTCCTTCTACGTGTTTATCTCGCTTGATTTCTTCACTGGTCTGAATTATTTTCTCTTGATAAATTCTTGATTTTCTCTATATACTTTTTTCTCGCGTACTTCGTAACTAGTATCATCTTCTCTTCTGTGTTCACTTATATTAGTTTGCCTTCATCCTCGTTCCCTCTCGACGACTTCGAGTTTTTCTTTTATTCTTCTCCCTACAATTCCTTTCGTCTTTTTCTGTTTTAATTACTACACTAAACATATAATCCTTGGCTTATTTTAGGTAGAAGATATCTACTTTGTGCTTTTTGCTTTTTATTTTTTCCCAAATATTTTATTACTCTCGTTCGTACTTTCTTTCTTTCTTTCATCCGTTTCTATGCCCTCTTTACTATTCACATTACAGCTTCGTACCTTCTCTTTCAACACAAATGTTTCATACTCAAAATAATCTGATTTTATTTTTCTTAAATTCCTGAAACGTTCAAAACACCGTTCCATTTCTCTTCTCCTTATCCAAATATCGTTCGTGCTCGCCCTTCCTCCGAATTCTCTACCTCCCCTTGCTTGGCCGGCGGTTCTCTCCCCTATCGTTTCCGCGCCGCCGTCCGCCGCCACCGCGCCCGTGATCTCCTAGGCGTCGCAGCCGCAATTCATTTGTCGTCTGCCCCAGCGGCGGCTTTTCTTCATCATTAGGCGGCGCAGTCAGCCGCGGATGCGAGATGGATCGCACGCACGCGGCCGGCCGGCCGGCGGTCCGGCGCCGCCCGACTCCATCAGGAGGCAGAGGACGAGGAATCACCCGCGCGGTCACCCACGCCGCAAAGGGGGAGATCTATCTGCACGAGAACTCCTGCAATTATCAGAACTAAACGGTGTTCGGAGCGATTCAGTTGACTCGATAAAGCAGAGAAATTAAGCAAATTTCTGGGGGGAAAAAGCACGTTTTTAGTTGAGGAGTTTGGTGCTACCACCACAGGACTGACTTGAAGTTTAAATACGCATATGGTAACGTACTATTGGGAACAAATTTTTCTGATTATAATTTAACAAAAGAACAATAACACCCTCTCCAAAGTTATATTAATTTATACATATACTTTCCCAATTTTGACTTTTTCCCCAAATTGATGTGGGGGACATAAAATTCAGATAGTATTGTAAATTCAGAGTTCTACTGTACTTTCTGCGCAATCGAAAAGTCCAAAGAATAAATACCAAAATGTGTTAGGTGTACAGACAAACATGCAGTGTCGCAGTACGCAAATCCGATGATAGTATAGTTTTCACTGTGTGGTTTTGGGTTGGTTTGAGTATTATCATTCCGCCGCGTCTCTAGTTTCAGTATTATCGCATCCATAATCATTCCTCTCTTGACCCAATTCGTTTCCGTGGGAAGCAATGGCAAAAGCATTTAGAGCGAAAATAGGTGATCAGTTTTTCAACACATAGGCAGATGGTCATCAATGATGATCTGTCTATAAAAGACAGGCGCGAGTGTCCTCTCTCATATATTCAGAAAAAAAATGTAATTCATCATGTGGGGTATGTGGCGTTAAATGAATTGGTCACGAAAGCTCGATTGATTTTGGAATATGCACGACTCGCTGGCCTTTTTGGGGCTTCATACATGAAGCAAAAGTACATTAAAAAGTGTGATTCGGACATTTATTAAAACTCAGTTTACAAAGTGAGAGCAGTCTTGATCAAATAAAATGACATGATTTGTACGGGGAGATATTTTGGATATATTGATGTGATAATCAAGAGCGGGAAATAAATTCATGACCGGGAAAGAAAATTCAATTAGTTTAAAACTACACATGAAGCTTATTTGCACTTTGCGTGTTCCTGCTGGGAAGGCTACGTGAAAACAATTTACCGCAGAGTCCAGTATTTGATTTCGGCGATTACCCGTAACTAGTAACCCAGTAACCCAAGTACAGGACTGCAGACCACGAGCGCTTTGATAGTTCTCATTGTTTGCGCACATCCGCTCTGTCTAAAGCAAAAACCGAGCGGCAACGACGCGTATATTTTTCGAGCGCGCTCTGGCAACGTTGACGCGCCATAACGACGTGTAACAAATCGCTGCCGCCCCCTCCGCCCTCCGCCCTCCACCCCCGCCGCGGAAATAACGCTGCTCGGATGCGCATTTCGCCCGCGCGCCGCGCGCGGCCGGTTAACCGCAGAATAGGCGAGCGCCATTAACCCTCCCTGCTAACTATACGGCCGCGGGCGTCCCCGCGGGGCGCATGACCCGGCGCGAGGGCGGGCCGGGGGCGAGGGGTGGGATGTGGAGGGGAGGGGTGAGGTTGGCCACGAGAGCTCGGAGGGCGGGGGAGGCTGATAGGCAGTGTGAAACTGGCGAAAACGGCAGAAAGGCCAACAGCGCGAAGGTGTGAAAACAGAGATGGATAGGGTTTATTAGTGTTTCCGGGCGCGTCTACTGCTAAGGTCATTATTTCCGTAAGTGTAGTGCTTGTCTTATCGCAGCAGGTGGTCTTGATATTCCGCCATTGGATGGCGAGATCTAGTGCCGACCATCATGTCGGTTTGTGGGGTTTTCCCCAACCAAATATCTCCCAGCAGCGGAGGATCATCCAGAGACAAACTCGAAGATGTCGTGTGTGGTAGTGTAGTGCAAGTAAGTGTGTAAATAAGGGTTGAGAACAAAAAAGAGGAAGGATAGTTTGCGCGCTATTCGACTCGTTTGTTAGGTTAGTGCTCCGGCACTCGCCTGCAATTGATCGGAGGAACCACGAAAAACTACCTATCAGAGCAGCCGGACACTAAATTATTCTTCTCCAGACTGCGGCTTAATCAGACCCGGTGAGGGTCACTGCAGTGAAATCAATTGATGCTCTAACTACCAAAATAGGTGTAATGAAGGAATGAGGGAGAGGAGTAATGAAAGGGAAAACGTTTTCGCATCGCATGAAAAAGGAATGTTTATTTATATTTATTTATTTATTTGTCAAAAAAAACAGTAAAAACTGTATATGACGCGTGGGGAAAGAAATTTATCTGCGCACAATGAAGAAAATGGTAACCATTGAAACAAGTTGGAAAAACGTTGATGCGGGAGGATAGAATGGCCCTGGAGTAAGATTAGACCGGAAAATATTAAATAGGGTAATTCTCTCGTAGACAATTCAGACCAACGGAATATCGAAGGGTATGTACTGCAAAGGAAGAGGAGACTATTTAAAGTGATACTAAATAACTATCACTTTCGACACGAAGCTGGTGAGTCAGATCGGAAACAAAGGCGTGAAGGGGAAGGTTGGCTGAGGCAGCACAAAACATAAGAAATCAAAACGAATGTAAGGAAGAAAATTAGGATATGAAGTAAAATATGTTAAATAACTGACAGGCTTACTTGCGAGTACCGTACATCTGAACTCTGCTGGGTGTACGAAAACTGGGAATGAATGGAAATTGTGATAAGCAGTTCAATCTAAAGCGGAAGAAATGAGTAATAGGGATGGGAATAGAAGCGAATGAGGTAGAAGAGACATGCATTGATGTGGAGGTAAAGAAATATTATCATTGCAGAATAACATGAACAAGAGCTAAATATGTTCAGGATAAAACTTAATGATTGGAGGATGTTGAAAGCACATCAGAGCATGGCGTGAAATGTGTACAGGCGGAAAGAAAGTGGGATCAAAGAAATGTAGATTATGCACGAAAAGAAAAAATCTAAAGAGATAAAGTAAAAAAGAAAAGAGCTCATATTCGAGTAAACCAGTGTTAGCGAATATCCGAGCGTGCAGTTGAAATGTTATGAGCAGAGAGAGAGAGAGAGAGAGATGGGAAGGTCCGAGAGCAGAATGGAACGAAGATACAAACTTTGCACTTCTAAAAAGACGGAGACTGCGAGAAATATAATTGCAGATAAAACAGGCAAAGTGCATCGAAAAGTGGAAATGAGTAAATAATACAGATCATAAACTCAATTCCTAGAAATGGAACGGGAAAAAAGAAATGTAAATGTCAAGTAACAGAGAAAATATAGGCAGAAAATAAAACAAAAATTAGGAAACGCACGAGTCGCATAACAGATAAAGTAACATCAGAATATTGGCAAATAATTAAGGTAAAATGTAAAATGTTTGTCATTACTCACTCCCATAACTCTACCACGCGCGAAAAGAGCGACAAAAGTTCGAAGAGTTGCGTCGCACGGACGCCACATGTGACGTTGCTACGACGCAGCCCATAACATCCAACACCATTAACCGTCGCGCAACGGCACCGCGACGGGACACGTCGGGCAGCGGGGCATTGCGTACGCGGGGCGCGGGGTCGGGAGCGGCGGAGCGAGTGGGGGGGGGGGGGAGTGACCGACTATAAATTAACGCTAAAGAGCCCACGCTTCTATCGGAACAGATAGCGCAGTTACTCACAGGCCCTGCTTCCGTCAGTGTCAGCTGCACCGGAAGTGGTCGGGCGGAAGGGGGGACGGGGCTCGTCCCCAGGGGACCCCGCGGCGACCCCGAGATAGCGCTGCGCCACCCGTAACCTAGAAACGCGCATCACTCTCTGCGGTAAATAATATATTTCTTGCGTCCCGCGCTGCCCTGCGGACCTGTCTGATGCGCTTGTCAAAAGCGACACACCTGCGATGTCCAGCCAAGCCAGTATTTCAGTGTTAGATAGATTTGTTATGAATTATTGATTGTAGCTCTGTCTTAGGGTTATTTTAGAGAGTGATTCATGTGACTGCACATTGATTTTCTGCACTAAAATGGATGTAACTTCGGCGAATGAGAATGATCTTCAAATCGTATCATGTGCAGTGTATTGTAGAATCTAAAGGACAATCGATTATTATATTTTCAGTTGTGAAAGGAAATCATGTTTCGGAAAGAATACTCGTGTATAAAAGTAATAGTTGATGTAACTTTTTTCTTATTTTTCTACCTAGGTCCTGAGGAAAATCTTCACCATAAAGCTATGTTTAAATTGTTTTTATATATTTTTTAAACGTGTGAAAGACGAATATCGTTGTTGCGTTAGAATGTTAATTTTAATTTGTTGTATTTCTTTTGCACTTACAAAGTAATATTTTATCTAAAGTTTAATCTTAACGTTTAATGTATTGACTTTGTTAACTTTTGTAAGCATTTCAAAGATTAATAATTGTAATATTAAGATAAAAAATATAAAAATGATATAGTTCTCTGTTTTCCTCCCACTTTTAGCTATCTGAGTCATGGTAGAGGTATTATCTAGTCAAAATATTGCTGCATTAAAAGCACTTTCTTCTTCTGGAACTTAAAGAAATATTCTTGTACTTTTGAATTTTTATGTACAACCTTCATGTGATGTACGCCATCAGTGGTTCATCGACAAAATGATTCTGTGTCACCGGGCTTCGCCGCGGGGCGCGCGCAAGACGCCGATAATCGACGCTAGATGGCGCAGTGATCAACGCGAGAGTCTGCGCATGGAGGTTGGAGCCTCACCCCGGCCTTGCTTCAATCCGAGAGAGGCATTAGTTGCCCCCTACCCCGGCGGGAGGTATACAGGTGTCTCAGAATAAATTTTACAAACGTTTAGTGCATTTATGAGGATCGAAGATTTTCAATTTTTTTCGTGTGTGAACATTTGGTGGAAATTTTCATATACAGGAGTTATGTGCATTTATATATCGTAGTATTTGCTCCTGTAACAGAATAATTCCGTAACAACTATTATTGATCATTCTCTTATACGTGATTTCTCACTGTATTTTCACTGGCAAAAAGTGAATATGTTCGACCTCTCTTCGTGTCCTAGAAATTTCTAATATTTATTCCAGATACGTGAATTACGCTGCAGAGAACGGTTGCGTCAGTTCGAGTAGTAACTCGGTTGGCGCATTCACCCCTAATCTACGTGGAGCGAGTGGTTCCTCGAAAAGGAGTCGAAACTGCTCGGCAAAAATATCCACCGAAACGAGATCAAAGCCTGGACTGTGGCTTACAGGAGCAGATTGGAATATCCTGTCACTTGAGCACAACTCGCCGAGAACCCGCGTGGAGCTGGCGGGTGATCCAGTGAAGAGACGTGGATAGGCTAGCAACCCTTCCCCCTCTCCCTCCACCCAACCATCCATATACACACACACACACACACACACACACACACACACACACATACACACACACATACACATACACACACACATACACACACACACACACACACACACACACACACACACATATATATATATATATATATATATATATATATATATATATATATATACATACGGGAAAGTAAAAATTGATTGCAGATATTTATTGATATATATATAAATATCTGCAATCAATTTTTACTTTCCCGTATACGTACGTATACACGAAGTGATATACGTAGTATAGGGAAAGTTATGTAATGCTGCGCGAAAAAATGGCCAATTTTCGGCGGAAAGCCTCAAAAACGGCTTTGGTGCAAACAGATAGTACTGTCGCCATCTTTAAACCACAACAGTGCAAGACGGACTGACCAGAAAACGCTGAAACCTCCTACAGGCAAAGACAACGGTCCCATGTAATGGTTAGGGAGCACACAAAGCCGTAGAACCAAACTAAAGACAATTAGAGCAAAATTGCAGATACTTATTGACTTACCTACGTACATACATATATGCTGGATTTTGGTCACACGACGTTGATATAAGACAATTATTATTGACGATTCTATTATTATATCTTGGGAATTTGCAATGCATAGTGGAATAAATTCTGTAATTGATACCACCATGGAGCTATACATTTCTAAAGAATCCTTATCCTTAGTTATGGACATAGCACTCCAAAGGCAGCTTTTAATGTTCAAACGCGCTTATGCTGCTGGCTTCTCTTTTTAAATAGAAGGGAGGTCGTTAATTTTCAAAAAATAATTTGTCGGTTCACTGTGTATTGCCTATTTTCTAATGTGTCATGCCGTGAATAATTTACATTTTCATTACTTGTGTAACCCGGCGGCCCCATTTCATCTATCACGCGATTCTATTACGCGAGTTTCAGCAAAACTGATCCCATACAATCGTATTCATCAACATGAATTGCCTGTTATATATCAGCATTCGGATCCAAAAGTCTGCGTGACTTACCTTGACGTTGGTCTAACTCATAATTTCTTCCCTACTTTCAATAATTCTCCAATTTTTCAAATCTGGTCATGACTTGCGATATTTGCAAATCTAATTATTAAAACTGCCGAGCAATTTTATTAGAATGTATATAGTATTTTAAATTGCCCATCATAAAGGGAAACATAAATCATTTTGTATGTGAGGTAGTATGTTAAATCACCTCCATTTTCAAACTCGGCAGAAACTATCCGAAACGTAATAAAATGTTCTCGCACTTTGCAAACGACACACTCATACCGTTATAAACCATAAATAAGAATATCAAACCATTAATTCGGATGTTTCTCAAATTTAGCACTACATTTCCTAATATACACATAAATGTAAATTTAATCATAAATTATTTAAAAAACAATAAATTGTACTCGCTTCCACCTTCAAATATAGTATATTTCTGGTATAAGCGGAGTCACTTGTGTCATAACACCCAAGCACGTAGATTTTTGAAAGTAAAGTGATAATTTTAAAAACAACAAGCCGAAATATTTTTAAAATCAGCGAGTAAGGTGATAAATACTTTAAACGGGATTGCCTATTCTCTTTCCCTGAAAAGCTTCAACCGTGTTTTCGATTTGCTAAGTAAAATTGGTTTGCCCGAAACAAAGTAGGAGTATCTATTTTCTTCACAAATATGGGTTCGGACGTTCATTGCCTCTTTCTCGCGCGCATTTTATCCCGAGTCGTGTCCTCGCTTGCGTGACCAAGCGGCCGGAGCGAATCCGGCTTCACGTCCTATTTTCCGCATCATTAGATATGTGCACAGCGTCCTCCGATCCTCTTTCTCTGGGCGCGCGCGAAACACGAGCCGACAGCGCTTCATTTATCTTGCTTTCATTTTATTTTCCTCCCCAACTGTGCAACACGGCTCGCATTCTGGGCGAGAAGTTACTTCCCGGTGTCAATCTCCTCCCCCGCTGGCTTTCTCTCGCTGCCCGTTGCGTCCGCCCTCTCCGCCAGGGCGGAGTTCAGCTGCCTTCACTGCTCCCGTTTCTCCTCCATATCTCACCTCGCGGGGAGAGGATAGTTTTGTTTGCCCTAAACTCCGCTTCGCATAAGCGTTTTTTCTATATCCATCTACTGGTAGCTAGATGCCCAGCTGCCTTCACTGCTCCCGTTTCTCCTCCACATCCTTACTCACCTCGCGGGGAGAGGATAGTTTTGTTTGCCCTAAACTCGGCTTCGCATAAGCGTTTTTTCTATATCCATCTTCTGTTAGCTAGATGCCCAGCTGCCTTCACTGCTCCCGTTTCTCCTCCATATCCTTACTCACCTCGCGGGGAGAGGGTAGTTTTGTTTGCCCTAAACTCCGCTTCGCATAAGCGTTTTTTCTATATCCATCTACTGGTAGCTAGATGCCGGACTCGTTCAATTACATGGCTTCTCTGAGTGTGTACATTTTGCCATCAATCGCCATTACACGACCTTCTTTCAGGATAATTACGTTCCTTTGCATCTCTTACGTTATTTTCATGATTTTTAGTTTCTTAATGTCTTTGGATAGTGTCTCTCACTTCCGTGTTGACTCTTTCCGTTCCCTTGTTCTCATTATCTGTAACAGCTTTATTTTACCGCTTCCTTCTTTTCTATTCTTCTCCCAGAACAAACATGTGTAGGCTATTGATTGAATCTCTAACTTTATTAAGTTGTTTCTATTTTGTCGTGACCTCGCAAGCTGACTACTTTAGTATACTCATTGCAAGAGCTCACAACAGACTTTCTTTCCTCATCACTGTCGATTCTCTTTGCCTTATTTTCACTCCACCCTTTTCTTTTTCACTCGATTTTCTTTCCCTTTCTCGCTCCCTCGTTCTTCCGCTCCGGATCGCGCCGTTCCTTGTAATCCCGTCGCTTCGACTTCCTGTCGCCTCCCCCCCTCAGCCCTTCTCCAGCGCGTTCCTTCCCGTGCCGCCCCCGCCCAAACTCCCATGCCGCCCCGCGCCGCCCCCACGCCACCCCCGCTCGAAACTCCCGCGCCGGGACGCGTCTTCGAAGAAACGATACCCAAGACTTCGTCTGTTTACAGCCGTCGGAAGCCTGCAATTAATTTCCTCTTCGTAAAACTACTGTGCGCGAGCGGCGCGGCACATAAAACCAGACGGCGGCGGCGGGGGCGGCGGAGGCGGCGGGGGCGGCGGGGGCGGCGGGGGGCGGCGGGGGCGGCGGGGGCGGCGGCGACTCCCAAGCGTTCGATTGGCTCGCGAGGCGAAGCTGGAAGCGGCGCAGACATATTTATCGCGAACACAGCGCAACAGTTATTTCGCTAAGTCGAAAACACTGTCGGCCGCTCGCCCCCTAATGAGATGAGCCATTTTTCATCGTAATTGATAGCGGTGGCGTGGAGCGACGCGTGGCGGAGGGGTGCGCGATGGAATGCGCACCCCTGGAACAGCCCCAGCGCTACGGTGGCTGTTGGAATGCGCGCTTCCCGGAGCAAAGGCGGGTTTCTGGTTGTACGAGGGGACCAATGCACTTGCTTTCCTTTGAATACCGATATTGAGAAGTTTAGCATTTATATATTTATAGAGCCAGTGAAACGTGTTATTCATTTACTTTTTTAGCTTATTTTTAGTTCAACAATTCTTTTTTCCATTGTAACATATTGTTTCCATATTTATTACATGTAGAGATTCGAGTATTAGATCTTCACTTTCACGATCATGACTTTCAAATTAACGTCATTTCTAAGTTAATCTTTCGTGTCGATTGTTCTTATAAAATTTTCCTAAAAAACGCAGTTTTTGTTAGTAATTGTTACTTTGTTGTTTAATTTTCTTCTGTGTTCAATTTTTCACCCGCCCTATTTTAGGGACTCTGATATCGTAAACGTTCCTTCAGAGGTTATGTTCCGCAAAACACATCTGTCGGGCGGGTTGCAGCCAAATGCTCTCTATGTTGCTCGCAGCTTGCTCTAAACTTTACTTGATGAAAATACAAAACACGGTCAACCACAAATTCTAAACAATGCAATGAATTTTTAATAGATGAAGTATTGTGTTAATGTGAGAATAAATATCCCTCAGGCTTTTCGCCAGAGAGAAATAATAACTTAGAGACGCATTCATTAAAACTGACATTCGAACTGGGAGTACAAACTTCAGGGTAGTCCATTAGAACAAGTTCCGGGAGCTGCCTTCATCTTGCTTTCGCGAGAGACGTTTGTGTGACGTGAACCATATGAGCTCGCGCCCCACTCCTCTCCACCTACCCCCGACGCTCGTCCTCCTGCTCGCTCGCTCACTCTCCCAACTCCGTCACTCCACATCTCCCCGTCGCCCTAGCCATTTCCAAGCCCACCTTGGCCCTAACACTCCTTCCCGTCACACCACGCTTCCCTTCCAACATACGCCACGCAGAGCTCTGCATCACCACACCTCCCTCCCCTAACCTCCCCTAACCTCCCTCCCCACCCCGGACCCTCCCGCCGTGCTACTCCACTACCCCGACCCCTAACACGCCTTCCCGTCAAACCACACTTCTACCCCACGCACCGCCCTGCACCACCACGTCGCCCTCCCCCAACCCAACCCACCACCCCGCCCCGTCCTCGTCCTGCCCCACCCGCCCGCCTCCATCGTTGCAGCTTCCACGCGCGGCCGCTGGCTGCTGCTGACAGTTAAAAACTAATTAGGGCGCCGCGGGCAGCGGTGCGGCGGCGGTCCCGGCGGCGGCGCCGGGGTGGGCGTGGAGAAGGCGCGGGGGACGGAGGGGTAAAGCGGGGGGACTGCTGTCGCACGTCCTAGAATCCCCCGCGTTTGTGAGTTGCTACAGAGGCAAAAAGGAGTGAGGCGACATGACTCGCTACGTGTGGAGGAGATGCTAAAAAAATTGGTTAATTTAAACTGAAAAATGTCGGACGATATATGATTTTTAAATGCTACGTTTTCGTTGAAAATTGCGGATGCATCACATATGCTAGAAGCTATGAGTAATATACAAGATTATTTTGTATTTATAGATAATCAGATCTTCTAGTTCAAATCTACAAATGTATAATACATTACTTCTGAACGGTTTAGAAGGAGCGCTACAATTTTTCCTCGCCGAGTGGTTCAGTGGTCTACTTCTAAAAAATCGAATGTTTTCTTGGTAAATTGATTTTTAAAGCTGTCCACTAATATATTTGGTTATTACATAATTAAATGATAAGGCACTTCCTAAACGATAATGCAAACGGCAACGAGATAAGTCCATAAGTTCATTGTCCGACACAAGTTTATTTATCGCAACCGTCCAAAATATACAATCACAAAGTCGCAATCACAATCGTTCAAAGTGTATATAACCATGCTTTTTAACCCCGATTAATATCACGAATTCAATTATATTTTTCATTATTCTAACTATCAATTAACGAAGAGAGTATGTCCACTGTATTTGACACTGCACTTTCTGACAGCAGTGCTTTGCCTAATGGAGTCTGACCCTTCCCAATACCTCACAAGAGTATTGAGGACTTCCCATTTCACACACCCCAACACGTGATTATTCGAGTCCGAATTTTCGCTTAGAATATGATGGCAGCGTCGATACCTAAGTGCAGCGACATGGCTTGCTTGCTTCGGGGGCGGGATGCGAAGGAAAAGCCCGCGCCGCAGCACTTTTTGCATAATGGCATTCCGCGAGCGGGAGGAGGCGGCCGTATTGAATATGGAGAAGGCGAATGAATTCGCGGGAAATTAATACGCCTGCTTCGCCAACAAGCGCCGGAGCAGGGTGGGCCTTCCCCTGTTCGATGCGTCGGCACGAGCCGCCACGCGGAATAGTGCGTGGGTTATTGTTAACGATCTGTTCTCGGTGGCGCAGAAGCTAGGGCATCAAGTGGAAACGAAGGATACGAATCCCGGTGAGTCAATCGGTACTTTCCGTGTGGCTGTGAATCAGTTGGCAGCTTATTCCACCACTTATCCCATCCGAAACATAATTACAATCATCTCTCAACGTCATTCACTCCTAATGTTCATTCATTCGATCATTCATTGTGTTTAAGGAGAAGGCAAACCACCATAATGGAAACCTGCCATAAATGTTGAGGTCATAATTGACTCGATCTTCTCCTGCAGTTATTAATGAGCAGTGTCCAGATTCTTAGGCTTTAACCTATTTTGTTTCTCACTTCATTTCAACATTATTATTTTAATACATTTTTCATTTAAATCACTTTTAGCCAAATATGAGAATCTTGTAAGTTCTAAAAACAAATGCAATGAGTTATGATCATAAAAAAAGGCTAGATCGGAATTTCGTAAAAGTATATGCAAGGTTTGATTTACAAAACTCATTTCGGTTGATTGGAATTTTATGGTGGACTCTGCTCAGCATTTAACTGCTGACTTTATTTTTTCTAATTTGATTAATGCTTATTACCGATAAAATGAGGAGATGCATGTCTTCTACAAAACAAACCTAAGTATAAGCTGTTTTATGGAAAGAAGCATCAGGTAGTGTAGGTAGTACGTTCCCGCCAAAGTTCTCACACTTTCAACGTAATCCTGGTTACGCAAAAATAAAAGACACAAATGGAGTTCCCCTATGATAATAAATATCTAGAGAATTATCTTGAAGAGCGAGTGCAGTGGCATATATGAAGTATATCATGTATTTTATATTGCGTTGAGACACAGTACCGAAGTCCTTTTCATTAGATTTTTAGGATTACACAAGGTTATTCTTCACAACAGCGCATCTTAGTTATCTTTTGATTTCGATGCCAATTCTTATGGTAATATAATAGGAAGTTGAAGAATTGTTCTTAAATTGTACACCCTTTTTTAAGAACTATTTTCTAGTTGAGAAGTAAAAATATTTAATAAAATGAACAATTTAAATTTTATTTATTGCATTATTGTTCGCCCTGATATTAGCATCATTAGAAAACATGTCAAATACAAATATGGGCTAAATTGACTTTTTTCAAAAATCGTTAAATGCTAATAAAATCCTAAACTTTCGGGCGTTAGCCTATATTTAATCTTCTGCTTTCGCACTGTGTACATACTATTTTGAACTACGGAAAAAATCATATAGAAAATGTAATTCTGGTTGAAGTTTTGTTTCAATTAAATATGTACGTATAATTAACAATTGTAGAAGACACAAAATCGGTTTGAATTTGCATATAGTACAGTCGTGTGTTATGATACGACATTAATAGGCCAATAATGTTATTAAAATGGTGTTAGATTCACTAGGCTTAAAATACTTTTCATTAATTGATGATATCAGTAACATTAGCTCACTAATAATTTTCAAGTCATTACAATGATATAAAATTTTCTCCAATAAAACATGAACCAGCTGTTCAAGACGGTTGCAACATGTTTGTTCGTGCATGACACATTTTAGGATCAAATTGAAAGCGTTGCAGCAGTCCATTTTCAAATCTACGTAAAATAATAACTTTTCCGTAACGAAGTGTTCGACTTCTTAATTTTCTAAATTCATGTAAACATATTAAATTTTGAAAAATTGTATTACTTCTATGGAATAAAATCATTTACTGTAAAATAATAGTGCATTTTTGTCATTTAATAGATACAATTGGAGTATTTTAATAAAAATGTTCCGATAAACACTGGAGCAATAATAACAATGGAACGTCAAGTCAGTGCGTGCAAAAGTGTAAATGTTTGTATAAAATGTCAGCAGCGCCTGTTAATTTGGTAACTAAATGTATATTTAAACAAGTCTTTATAGACACAAATAAGGTTTTTAAAGTGCAAGAATGCATTTCTACCCTAATTACATTTTTAAAAAGGAATTTAAATGTATGGTTATGCAAAAATATGCAACATGAAATGGGCGTGCGTGTAAATCGTGAAATGTTTTGTGATAGCAAAACTTTCCGTGTCAAGTATTTATACGCGTACGACTAGTCGAAGGCCAGCAGGTATTGAGATAGCACTTCAGTTGGTATGGAATTAAATAACATTCTTATTCAAAAATACACGCAGTGACAAAAATACGTTGATAGGACAAGTAAGTTCTAGATGAGATAAATAACTAGATAGAAAAGAATTAGAGATTGGGGTGAGGAAAGAAACTCTCAAGATCTCGTGCTTTTGGTTTAATACTAGAGCAACAATCTTGTGAAACTCAAAACAAGTGTGCACAATTTTCTCGACTGCATATTACCTTAATAACAAAAAAATACAACAATTTCCTAAAACAAATATATTTGACTGTGTAACTATTTTTATATAAGAACTGATGTGTTAGTAAGTACGAAACTTGCACACTGGTACATGTTCTCAAATATCAAAATTTCCAAAAGACCAGAGTTATTTGCCTTGCTTCTTTCGATCAATATTTTACAATCAATTGGTAGTTCTATACTCCAAATTTGTTATTCTTATAATGTGTTGTTTTGCGTATCATTTTACAAATATTCTGTAAGTACCCTACCTGCTGAATCGATCAAAAAGATTACAAAGATTTAATAAATTGATCAAATAATAACTAAAATAATGTAAAATGTTAACATAAACAATCCTGTTCTTATACATGCGTGTCTTTTTTTAATCCCATACCTTTTTTCAATACCAAATTGTCAGTACTTTTTTGTTTTGTTTTAGAAATTCATGGGCATTATAAATTCCTTGATATCTGAGAATTCTAGATCAGCTCCTCCTTTTTGGAATAAATTCAAAAATCTCTGACGCGCGATTCCTTTCGTTTCGTGCGCGGCGCGAGGCGGCGCTAGGGGCCGCCTGCCGCGAGGGCGCTGGGCGCTCGGCGCCTCCTGCCGCGCCCGCGCGCCGCACGCGACTGCCGCCAGAGGGAGGGGCCTGCGTGCGCTTCGGCGGCGCTCGGGCGCCTTCGGGCGGCTTCGGGCGGCGTCGGGCGGCGCCGGCGCGGTCGCCCCGCAGCGCGCATGCGCTCTCTCCTAATAATCGATGCGCCCCTGCGACTCCAAGAGGTTTAATACTCTCCCCATCGCATTGTGCGTGTATGAGAACAACGTGGTGGAAGGGCGGGCGACGGCGGAGGGGAAGGGAGAGCACGGGAGGGGAGTAGCGCGGCGCGGCGCGGCACGACGGGGAGGGGAGCGGAAAGGGAGGGGTGGCGCTGGGAAGAGACGGGTGGGGACGGCGGATTTGTGACGTCACGTGTCCCGTGGCAGGGCGAGTGGCTGCTATAGCCTACTTCCCTAGTACAGTGGCGCCAGCTTAGAGTTGCCGAGAAATCGCGCGTGTGCTGTTTTGTATAGAGCGACGGCTGGCGGGTGTGTGTGCGTGTATGGGGTGTGAGAACAGTGCGTGCTAGGCAAGGACGAACTCACCATGGACCTTCTAGGTAGGAATTGGCACCAGCTTTCTGAATACATACTTTCTCAAACTTTTACCGAAGTTTCTAACTTTATGTAAAGGGCCTGTTCGTTTGACTGTGTGAGTTTCTGTGATTTTTTTTGTTATTCCTGTGTTTATTAGTGGTGTGCGGAACTGTTACATACACAAAATAATTTTTGCTCGAAGTTTCGCAAACCCAAAGGCAAAAAATATTCTGTTCTTGTGGTTATTTTCTACAACAATGTTCCACGAAGATGCTGCATGTTCCTCGGGCGAGATTAAGGTACTCGTTCGTAGCCAGCCAGGGCGAGCGCGCGCGGGCGCGGGCAGCCGCGTCGCACGGGCTGGCGCTGCGGGTTGCGGCCCGCGCCGCGTCATTGTCGGCCCATCCGCAGTGCGGCGGGAACCGAATTGTTGCGGCGCGCTGCGTCTCTGTCTCTCTCGCTCCGGCCCGCCGCCGCCACCGCCACCGCCGCCGCCGCTGCCGTCGCCGTTGCCGCTACCGCTGCAACCGCCGCTTCGGCCCGTCGCTACCAGCGCCGTGCTTTTAGGCCCACCTTCTTATCTACTTTCTTGCGCTGCACGATCCCGCATGGAAAAAAACTCGCCTCGCGCCTCGGCGCTGCAAGTGCATGAGCGTGTTTTCGACAACTTTTCTTTTCTTTCCGGAGCCGCCCGGTCGCACGGAACTGCCGCATGCTTTTACCGGCGCGTTGCTCCACGCGTTGCGCGCAGCTCGGGGGGATAGGGATGCGGCGCGGCGGTTTTGTGTAATGCGGGTTGCGTGAGAGACAGGCGTTGGTTTGAGATGTGGGAGAATTTGCCTTTTTTTGTGTAGTTAGAAAATAGTATAAAACTTATATATTACGAGTCAGTAAATGCATTTTTAAATCTCTAGTACGAAATATTTGTGGCTTTCTAAACTAAAAACTTGATTTAAAATGGGTAACTTTTATAACAGTTATTTCAAGTCCTAAGTAAAATTATTTACGACTTTAACTGTTCCCATTAATGTTGTTTCGACTAATTAACGCTGAAATTTTAAATTTATCAAATATTTCAAACTAATCTTAGAAACGAATTTAATATTACATACAGGTATTTTTTTCGATATTTTTCTTTCAATCAAGTGTTGGAAGTAAAGAGTGATATTTACAATGAATTAATGTTAAATAGAAGTCATAAAATGAGTTTTCAAAGCATTAAAAATTGTTTTATTTTCATTTAACTGAGATAAAATTTAGAAATTCTTGTCTTTCATCAAACTTCTCCCAAGAGCAATCACTTTCGTAATCGGAATTCGTCGTCTGAGGTACGGTGGGAAGTGGTTCCTTTCACGGTTCGATAAGACCAAAGCGATGAATCCCTTTTTTCTGTAGAAGCTGATTTTGAGGGGCACTGGGCCGTGACACAGAACCCCAACTTTTTCCACTCGGCACCCGCGCAAAAAAATCCTTCGTCATCGCAATGAGGCATCTCGCCTGTGCCGTGAGGGCGAGAGGCGCGAGTATATCACGAAGGCCGCTAAACGCCGCAGCGCCTCTCCCGCTCGCTCCCCCGCAGTTCCTCCCTCCCCTCCCCCACCCGCACGCCCCGCCACCGCCCGCGGCCTCTCCCCTGTGGCGATGGCCTCTTGATACAGCCGTCTCTTTGCTTTATCGCTGACCCCGTGGAAATTGCCGGCCGCCCCAACTCACACGTCATGCAATTTTCATGTCGGCTGGCGCGGCCGGCGGCACCGCCTCTCCCCGCCCCGTCCAGCCTCGCCCCGCACCTCGCCGGCGCCTCGGAGAGCGCCCCCGGCAGCGCGGAGTGCCGAGAGGGCGAGGGCGGGGACGGGGGCGGGGAGGGCGGGCGGGGCGGGGAGGAGAGACAATATAAAAGACGGCGGCGGAGCGGCCGCCGCGGGCCTCGCCTCAGGCGCACGGTTGCCGGAGAGCGGAACATCTCTCAAGGAGCTTCGCGATTTGGCTGATATGAAGTCCAAATTTCCTCTTCACTGACTTATGCAGCAAATTTCTCATTTCTTTTTTTGAACATCAGACTTACAATAGCTTTTAAGACCGTTTTGATGGGTTTGTGAAGTATTTAAATGGTACCTAATGAATAGATGAATGTTTTCAAGTTTCTTAGTAAAGTATCATTCTGTGTATGATAGATTTGGTCAAAAATAGTAATGAAAATTATAGTTTGCAATTTCCAAATTGTTTGTAATTTCTACGTTCGTTTGTCATAATATCAAATGTAATATTATTATATGCACGCTTCAATATTAATATTTTAATTCCCTTCACCATTAGTTTAGCGAGACAAATTATATTTTATTAAAGAGGCAAAATGCTTTCATTTTAAGATAGTTCATTTTAAATGTACACTAAATAATAGATAAAATGTATTTGTTTGTAATTCCCACATCTTGAATACTACGGAGGAAGACAAATGACGATTGCAACGATCGACCTGCAAACGTACACTTAACTCCTCGTCATTTTTTTACGTGAACGTGTGTTTTTCAACAACAAAAAATATCGGGAGGAAGCGACGTACTCCGTATTAGAGCCGGGGGCGGCGGAATCGCGCGCGCGAGACAAAGAACTGCGAGGTTGGCGCGCGGCGGTGGCAGCGGTGGCAGCGGTGGCAGCGCATGCGCGGAGCGGGGGGAGGGGGGTGCGGCGAGGGCAGCGCCGGGGGCGACGGCGGCGGCGGCGGGCCGCGTGCCGGCGCCCGGGACGCGCAATGCGGCAAACGGGCGCGCCAGCCGCCACCGCCACCGCCCTCGGCGCCGCCGCCGCCGCCACCGCCGCCTCCGACGGGTGACATCGCGCCAGCAGTTTTTGATTCGGGCGGGCGCGGGGGCGGGCGCGGGGTGGGCGGGCGACCGCGGGGGCAAGCGCTGTCTCGCCCCGCGGGCGAAGCCGCCCCGCGACGCGACGCGACGCCCAATAAAACGTGTCGCTGACGGAGCCGCCCGCCCGCCCGCCCGCGTCGCCCGAGGCGGGAGGAATAAAAGGGCGCGAGCGCCTCCGCTCCGCTGGGCCTCCGGGGCGTCACACCGCGAGAAGAAATCCGCCGCGTCGGCCGGAGAGCGGGCACGCGCTGTTCACGGGCTTACGGATCGTCAGGTGCTGACACTTCTCCTCTCGCGTTTTGGTCGTCGTTTGGAGCGGATCGACGGGAAATAAAAAATATGCCTACCTTCGGCAGTTTTTGATCCGTGGAAATGTGACGCGGCGTTTCATGGAAAGTGAATCCAGCTGGTTAAAACTTTTCGATTCTTTTTGGCGGAATAGTACCTTTTTGCGGCGATGACGTCAAATGTAATTTTGAAAGTAGATTCCAATAATCACTTCAAAAAGAGAGAGCTTTTATTTCAAGTTTCGTGTAATAAAGAAGCGATTATTAGAAATTCCCGTTTTTAAACAGCTTCTTTGTTTAAAAACGGGATGTACTTTACTGGGATGTACTTTCTTCTAACAGCGGACGGTTGTTTAGAAAACTAATTATATCGCAATTGTCTTCAAACAATTTATTAATGTGAATCAACATATCGAAATAAATTAACTCCATAAGAGGTTAATAAAAGAAGGTTATTTAAAAGAGTATCTTCACTAAAACCATTCTCCACCCATGGCTGAAACCAAGTGGCATGAACCTACAGAAGTAAAGATTGTTTTGGTTGAACATCTTGCCATAAGTTCTTATGGTGTTAATACATTCTCGAATGTTCCATCAGAAAATTTAACATTAAGAAAACAATCAACAAAACATTTACTGTTCTGAGAATTACTTGTTAGTAAAATAGAAGTAATTTCAGTTTCTACAATAAGATACTTTATTTCATAATTTGTCACAAAAATCCAAATTTTTTCTCTGCTTTCT
Source organism: Acheta domesticus (assembly GCA_031308135.1). Taxonomy (NCBI): domain Eukaryota; kingdom Metazoa; phylum Arthropoda; class Insecta; order Orthoptera; family Gryllidae; genus Acheta; species Acheta domesticus. The sequence continues at coordinate 30,702,579 of JAHLJT010009419.1, read as the reverse complement.
TCATTCCGAAGTGGCCATTCTAACGTTATTTTCCCCGACAGAAGCTATTTCCGATCTCGCGAATATCTCTTCAAATAAATTTCTTTATTAACCTTTACATCGTATACAATTATAATGAAAGTGTATTTTCCGCAACGGTGAAGTGCATCCTTCACTTTCAGTACTGTGTTAAAGCTACCACACCCAGCTTAAGAAGTCATGGTTTCAAAGAGCTAGCTTTTGTATTTGCTTTTACATACATTTGTTCTATACTTCGTCCCTCACTAATCAAAAATGAATTTTTATTCTGCTGATAAAAATTACAATACCTAAACTAACGCTTCTCTTTTCAAAGTGCGTTTAACAATACATATATTTTAAAGTTTCAATTCAATGTTGTTACCCAATTTCGCTGGAGTAGAGATTTTCAGTGATTGGTAATAAAACCCGTGTATTACACAACAGCAAATATTTGCATATAAACACACGAACCCAAAAATATTTCATTCCGATTGCGATATTTATCAGCTACAACTCAATTCTTTGAAAAATTTGATTAAATGCTGTTTGGTTATATGTGAGTTATATCAAATGTAAAAGAGAGGTATGCAACTTTTAAGCACTTCACTACAACGAACTGAAAAACTCGTAACGTGACACGTTCCGTTTTTCATCGAAATGTAACCAAAATTAGAGTCTGCATGTTATTTAGTTTTCCGATACACATATCATCTCACCGTGAACTTTATGTAAAAGTCATAAATTAAATTCAAGGTTCAAATTTTTGTTAGTTTCTCTATTCATATACTTTCTCGTACGCATAAAATAAATATTTATAAATCATTCCACAGTTATTTCAAACTATCAAGGAAATATTTCTTCAATATTCAAATGAATTAATTGACAATGATTCTAAAACTCTACCAATCGACACGGCCACTACGTTAAAAACAAATAAATCGCGTTATTTACTACGGTTCGCTAATTGTTGTTGACTGCCTTTGAATCAATAAATATCCTCCAAATTTGGACCGCGTTCAAGATAGGAGTCTAAATGGATGAAATTTATGTCCATGGAGTGCATTACCGTGTTACAAAATTTGGCGAGGTTTCAAGCAGCTAGTTGCTGGCGGCAACCGCCGTGCTCCACAGTCAGGCGGAATGAAAATGTGTGTGCAAAAGAGGATCACTAGTTTTGCTAACGGTAAATATGACTTTTCCGTAGACTGTTCACATTTTTTGAGCAATTTAAAACTATGTCAGGGTAACACGAAGTTTTATTTAAATAACCTCGAAATAATTGCTTTTCTTGATGCTGATAGTTTTTTCACTTTATTATTATTCATTAAGATTAAAACGCTACGAAGTAAAACAATCTGATAAAGAAGCGATAAAACGATTAAATATAAAATACAATGTAAACAGATCAACATATGCTATATTTTGAAGTTCCTTTTTTGTAGAAATTGACATTCCGTTTCAGCAAATCAATTAATGAGGAAATCTATAAATAGTATCACCACTTAGCAGTGATAGCTCTTGATGTTCTTATTTTAAATTTTGAAACAAAAATATATTATTTTCTAATTTTTAATATTCCTATACAATTGTTAAATATTTTATCACATTCCATAAATAACTACCGAAATAATCAATAGTTTATATTCATTTATTGCCAATTTTAAAAATTTAAGATCACGGAAAAAATGCTCGAAAGTTGGCATAAAAGTATCAAATACGATCTTAATTTAATTTTTTTTGTTATCTGTTTATTTTGAGAGTGGTAGTTTATAAGATGAAATTTGTATTATTTTATTCCTTTCTCAAAAATCTGAGAACGAATTGAAATTTTTGCTGAAATTGTAATTCTCTTAGCAGTAGGAACAATTTTGGTATGAGAACGAAATATTGATTTTTTGTTGATGTTAATGATAAATATTTGAAGAAATATTTATTAAATTAATATTTTTTTCTAATTTAACTATTTCAAAAATTAAGGAAAATGCTTAAAAGATTTCTTTGGGCATTTCCCTGGGTGACACCATCTGTACCAACACCACTGCAGACATTGGCATATGACGTCCTCCACACGTACTGTTGAGCTCGTTTTACCATACTGCTCAGTTTTATGAACTTTATGTAGCTTTTCTTGGCATGTCCAAAGAGCTGGTTAGCGAAATTCACGAATTTAACGTGTCAAAGAGAGTTGTAGAATATTTTCAGACAAGAAGCAAATTTAGATGATATCTCCGTCTTGTCTCTTCTACAAAAGTTTCAATACAGAGCATAATTATCAGTTTTCAGAGGATTTATTCCATGCATTCACCAAAGGAAAAGAAGTTTAAGGTAGCAATATTTTGAAACTGAAAGTTTTAGTTCGGACGTGAATAAAATATTACACTAAAGAAGCTTTTTACAATGCTTTTTCTATTTCTTTCATTCCTTCATGCAAATGCACCAACAGTTGAGAAAGTAAATAAAATTAATCACATTCTTCTTTTCAACATTCTTCTCAATCCATTTAACACTATAGGCAAAACTTCAAAGCAGAATAGTTGAATCCGTTTAATTGTTTAAAAAATACAATGCAATGACAAATAGATATCAAACAAAATGAGAACCTATTCCAAATAGCAAGCGTTTGATTTGATTTTTTTAGTAGAACAAGTTGTACAAAAACTCTGATATTTAAACGTAATGCTCTTTAATTTGGTAAATTTTCCACTCGTTCCTTTTGACGTCCACACGCTATCCGACAATACCCAACAGTGTGTACTACACCGACATACATTATCGGCACGGAAATCTATTGAAGTGCACCGACCGCGCTAATGGAAAATTTCTTTTGTCGTCCGCTGACGCTTCATTCCGCTTTTCCGCGCAGCGCTCGTGTAATTTCCGTGCCACAATAAAGAAACGGCGCGCGCCGGGCGCGTGGGTGGGAGGCCGCGCATGTCGGAGCGGTCAGAGAGTCGGTCCGCGCTAATGCCACGTGATGGAGCGCTGACGCGCCACTTCTATCTGCATGCTACCGAGCGATGCGTATGCGCCCGTACCACTCTTTGCGATCATGCAACATCTCTGCGACCGAGCGTCTCTTATGCGGTCGTGTCATACCTCTGCGTCCGTGAGATTCGTATGCGACCGCGAGACTCGTATGCGACCGCGAGACTCGTATGCGACCGCGAGATGCGCACGCGACCGTGCGACTCGTATGCGATCTTGCAACTCGTTTGCAACTGTGCAACATCTTTGCGACCGTGTGTCTCGTATGCAACCGTGCGACTCGCATGCAACCATGCAACTTCCATGGTACCGTGCCACGCGTTTGCTGGTTTGCGACGCAGATGCGACAGTGAGCCAACCCCATAGAGTAGTGGTGGTGTTAAAGCGACCGTGCAACTCTCTTGCGAGACTTCGTTCCTGATCTGATCTTTGGGTTTAAGTACATTATCAACGCACTACTGGCAAGCGGCGTACGTAGTGAAGAATTATTAAAAATATTTCAAGTCACTAAGTAATTTAACTGTCCTCATTTGTTACTCAAAATACCCTTTCTCTTTCCTTTTCAAAATTTTCCGACCGTAAACCAGGTGAAACGGTAACCTTTTTAGTTCTGAGGTTTAGAAATAGTCTTCTCAATCACACATGACATTCGTGATTATTCGGAATGAAACGGATTCTTGACAACTATGCTCGCAAGCCGTAAAGAAGAATGTTGAAATATAAAATTATGATTACGTGATCAATTGTACTGTTGAATTCTTGTTTTGAGTGTTTTTCTTAAAATATGTAAATGCTGTAAATTATTGATTTTATTCCCTTTAAAATCAGTAGAATGTAATACGACAAGTTTTGTTGTTTTTGTCATAGTATCTCTACGCCAAGTTAGGAGCCACCATACGATGTGGTTCTGCTCTTCTGTTTCGCTTCTATGATACCAATATTGAATAGTATAGCACTTCATTAATTCCATTATCTGAGATACAAATATATATGAAAAATTTTTTGTTGCTAATCTTAGAACAGGTATTTTTCAAACATTGTCACAGACATAACAACATTAGCAACTCTAAAGTCTAACACTTTATAATTATTCCTAAGAATTTACGTCTGTTTATTCTGCTCACTTAATACTCACAGAAAAGCGGAGCTTCATCTGCGTTACGCACCCAGCTTTCCGCGGATCTCAGGTAGCGCGGGGGCTCAACTCCTAATTACAGGTGCTGTTAACGGTTCAGTCAGCGAATTTACATATTTGCTTCATTAACCCCGACCACTTGCGCTAATGAAAGTGTAATTCTTTTCGCGATAGCCACCGCAATTGCTACTGCATTTGAATATCTGCTGCTCTTCGAAGGAAGCGCCATTAATAATTCATGCGCGGGGCCTGCCCTGCCCCCTGCACCTGTAAGACGGCGTCGATGCACGTGCAACACTGGCGGAAGCACTCCTCCGAAGGCTGAAGTTTCAGTTTAATCCCCCGCTGGGAAAAATACGTTCCAGAATTACCTTCTCTACGGAAGTTAATCCTGACGCCTTAATCCCACTCGCATTTCCAAGTGGTCGGAGAAAAAAGACAAATCGATTTGTTTTCAAATCTGAAAGTGTTTTGTTTAAGAAACATGTTGTTTAAAATGCTGATGTTCAGTTTAATACTGTATGTGACAATGCTACATTTGGTATTACGGTTTTTCTTTGTTTTGTTCACGAAATATATTACAATTAAGTAGTCGGATCCGAGTAAATATTCCGCACTCATTGTATTAGAAGTGAAAATAGCGTGAAACCCAATAATAAACGGTCAGGTCAGGCCAGGCCAGGCCAGGCCAGGCCAGGCCATGTACTGTGCGTTAGGCCTTGTCTTTTGTGTGGATAACCATTCTAATATTGCTAATCAGTTACTAACAAAGAAAAAGACACATGGGCTTTTGAAATCGCACAGAATATCAAATATTCTACTTAAATTTTTAAAATATAGATGCTGCGCGCTTTTTATCAATCGTCAGAACTCATAAATGCTAAACCTTCCGAAATGTAATGCGAAGTACAATAAGGACTTCTTTTCTAAATGATCTAAATGAACCGGATTTTTAATGTCTTAGGATGCGCCATTTTCTAGTAACACGTGTTGCAGCGTAAAGTGAGTGGATTGCACTTGCGCCTTATTTATTCACAGTAAAATATTCAAAAGTCTGTATTTTTGTCTTAAATGTGCTTGATGTGAGGTAATCTCCTGGGGATGTAGCGGTGTTTAGTATCAATGTCATCTTATACGTAGTACAAAACAGTTATTTTTCTTAGCGTATTAGCAGAAACAGTGGATTTTTCACTAGGAAGAGAGACTACAGATATAGTGCAGAGATGACTTAGTTTCTTATAAGGATTTTAATTCAACCTGAATATATAATGCATTTGTACTTGCTGATTTACAGTTAACATTCATAATATTAAGAAATTATTTATTGAATGGAAGTTAGTATGGAAAATTAGATAAAGCAACATTTTTGAATATGTATCATTGGAATTTGGAGGGGGATGAGGCTTCATGAGCAACTGATAGAAGCAATTGTAATTTTCTCTCTTTCATTGTGATTTATTAATAATGTAACCAGATTGGTGTTAAAAAACAAAGTGAAAGATCGTTGCGATCCCCAGCAGGACTTTACCTAGAATTTTAAAATTACAATGATACATTGGTCAAAATTTTCAAATAATTTCGTTTTCGTTTTGTTTTTAATTTGATTTTTAGATCTTGTTTTGCGTTATTTTCTTTTGTCTGCATTCATTGCGTGCACATTTCTCAAGTTTCTTTCACTTTGTAATGTTTTTCATGTCACGTACATACCAGCATTTTAATTTCATTACCTCTTATTTCTGCTGCAATAAAAGAACACGTAAGGCAACAAAAGTAAACGAGGAACTCCGAAGGTGCAATTCAAGAACTACGAACATTACCGGCGCGTGCACTGCACAACAGCGCCTTTTCCCTCAGTGACCGCAAGCGGCGGGGCCGTACGTGAGCCACCGCACAGTGGGCGAAACCACAAACAGCTCAAATTATTCCCTGTGATGTCAGGGCAATAACTTGAAACTTGATATTAATATAATTATGTAGTTTAAATAAGTATAGCTTTTAGAACTACGTAAAAATGCTACTGAAAAATACACAAAACTGTTTTCCAAAAAGGAGTACACTGAAAAGAAGAAGAAATAAAATGCTCTTGTATAACACTGCAATGAATTAAATATTTTAATAAAACAGTCATTACCAAAACCAAAATTTACATTGTAATGTTATACGAGATTATTTTATTTATTGTTCTATTCAGTGTGCTGTTTTTTGTTTTTTGTTTGTTTGTTTTTGTTGTAAAATCATTTTTTGGCGGGCGGCCTCTTCCTTGGGGCGTTGCTTTCGCATGAAGTCAATATTTCGCAAGCAGTGACTCCCTGAGTATTTATGTTCTATTGGTACGCGCAGTGTGAGGATAGTCGAAATAAGACAATAAAATATTATCGTTTTTCTGTCAAAATTGATACTTTCCATTGTTTTCGGATTCCAAAATTTGCTTGTATCTTTCAAAAGCATAGACACTTCTCACATGGCCTGAGGCAGCATAATTTTCTTTGAAGTTTGGCATTGGAATTCGCATTGGAATTTAGTAATATAAATTGCATATAAATACTTTTTTTGTATTCCAGCAACTCGCAACTCACAATGATTCTGTTTATTTTTAGCAAGACATGTTCAAGTGATCAACGTATCGGAATAGATATGTTTCATAGTGCGTTTTCTGACAGAACATGTTACTCTTAACACCTTGATATTTTAAACCAAACTCTTAGTATTAATACAGTTTTAGGGTCGAGGTTAGCGTAACAAAAGATCCTCTGCGACACAACAATAGAAAGAGAAATAACATTCACCTATGCTAGATCATAATTCGAATTTACGATCCTTCATGTGTCGGTGAGAACTGGCCTCAGACCCTTCAGGCATTTAGAGTAGTTTTCCTAATTACAAATAAAATGAAAAAATAACTACGAAAACCGTTATACATTCAGTACTGTTATGAAGACATAATTTATCTTCAACAGTTTTTTTGTTGTTTATATGTAACTCCATGAGCTGCAAAAAAATGCGGTATTACACTATCACTTACAGTAAACAACTTCACCCTTGAAGCATACGTTATCTTACTGCTTATCTCCAGGCAGATACTTTTATGTAACAGGTGTTTTGAGATAGCAGGACTTACCCGATTATTACATACTTTGTTTTTGCACGTACTCGAATGCCCTCGTTTCGGCCCGTTTGGAACCAGTGTGCGCAGCTCACGCAAGACACGTTTCCGCACGGTTGCGCCGCTCCAAATAGAAAAGCTACTACTACTCTGCCGCACGCAAAAATTCCCCCTTCCCTTCGGATTACCAGCGGTTGAGCCAGGGAGTAAATGAGGGCTTTATGGCGCGGTAATATTTATTCTGCGGAGCCGAGTTAAGCTGCAAGCGCCAGACTGTTACCGCGCGGTGCCACAGCCCTTTTCTCGATTCGTATGCATACACAACGTTGGCGTAATCCCCCCGCTGCCGACCTGTCTTTTCGCAGTGCACAGGCTTCCTGCAGATAGTGTCCTTTCCCTGGCAACTTTTTTTTTTTTTTGCCGCGAGCGTGCGTACAAAGGATCTGTTTTCTTTTGAATGACTTGGCTTTCGGAAACCTCTCTGCGTGTGCAATTGCAATTAAAACTGAACTCTTTCTAGCTTTGTAAGGGTTGAGATTATTTTATTCTCAGAAGCACATTATGGAAATAAACAATATTTTATGATTAGACACAGGTTTGTTAGAAAATGCGCAATTTAATAATTATAACTAAATTTTTTATCTTGGTAATTCGAGTCATTCACATGTCTTGGTAGATTTCAATAAATTTACATTAACGATCTAGAACAATAATCTTTCTTTATTATAAATAATAGAACAGATTCTTTGACATATTTTAAACACGAATAAAGTTATTTCATGGTCACAAATGTAAATATGTAATTTTTCAGAACTGCAACGTAATGGTACATTAAAATTAATAAATTTTATCAAACAATAAACTCTAAAGAAGCAATACTTGTTGCATTTATCAATTATTAGTGTTAGTAGAATAAAGATTGTTTATAGTAAATTTACAAACTAATATTTTTGTTAATTTACGACTTGTTATTCCGTTAACGTATTTCGTTATTACCAACATTTGCGTTGGTACACATGAATCATCCCACACTTCAGCGGTCTGTAAAACATGTACTAACGTGGACACAAACAATTTGAAATAATTTACTTAATGTGTTCAAAGGGTAGAAAATATATTCTTAAATTAAAGCACTTTTAACAAAACTAAAATCGTTTGTATGTGAATTCCACATTCAGAATTATTCAGTTAGGCTATTGTGAATTTTATATTATATGTGTGTATGTGTGTGTATGTATATATATTTGTCCGAATCACCTCATAATGTTGCACTTTAGTACACTTACATTATTTTATTGAACTAAATTTAAATTTACATTTCTTGTGAGTTGTCAAGCTCCCTCTTTGCCTACGATTCCCAGCATTATATTATTTAGTCTGCGGCACCCTGGAGGCAACGACTATGTTTTAACCGGCTCAACTTCTGACCGCAGCCACCCGCCGCGCCACTGTCGCACGAAACGACTGCATGGAGCGCTCATCGTCCGCGCCGCCGCCGCTACCGCTAAATCCAGTTAACGTCTCACATTTACGAAGTGGAAGTGGGTTAGTAAAGGGCCCCCTCTCTTGGCCGCAGAACCCTCTAGTAAAGCCGTCGGGTGGAATGAAGGCGCGGGAAAATTCCAGAGGGAAAAGACACGCCAAAAATAAACGCCGCCATGCCCTTATCTTCTGAAATATGTAGTTCCTCGTTGACTGTTTTCGCAGATCCTGAAACTCAGGATCTGTTTAGTTTAGGAGTTATGCTATTATGATAAGCATCGCAGTATTTTCACATATATATTTAAATTCAATAGCATGTTAAATCTGAAATCAAAAATAATAGGCACTATGTAATTAATGTCAAGTAAACTGCGACGATATTCTTCGATAGATTTGTAGTTTATCAAAGAATTAATTGACTCGACATGATTAACAACGAAAGTGTACAGGGAAGCGAACATTGAACATGTAACAATAAACTAAATATGAACGCTGGATGCAGGAACACGAGAATGTAGTTGCTTCCCCTTGACATATGATTAATGGGTAAATTGTCACGTATAGCCATAATTAAGCTATAGTATAATTTTAATATTTTAATAATGTTGCTCTGTTCAACAAATATCATAGCAGATAAACATAAGTTATCATTGTAATCGAAAATAATTTTTGGAGGGTCTCTTTGTACATCCTAAGAAACACGTCTGTCGGATATAATGTAAATCTAGAAATTTAAAGTTAATAAAATATTTCATTGAGTTAAGTCGATTTTTTTTCTTCTCTAAAATTAACAAATTTCGATAGTTCGTAAACTCTGCGCGAAAGAAATGCTTTTTGAACTCATAAAAGCACAGGCCACAAATACGCGTAAAACAAAATTCGCGGGAATTCAGCGACTAGTGATTCCTGTCTCGTCCGCCCGAATCGCTGCAGTCTCCGTCCATAGCGCCTCTGGCGGTGGATCGGATAAGCGCACGCGAGGTAGAGAACGTTCGGCGCGACACTAGGGCGAGCTCTTGCCTAGGCGAACTTCGCTGCTGCGCTTTTCATTCTAGCGGGGGCATGGAGGAAGTGCCCTGGAGGAAGAACGAAAGATTTATGGCGCGCTGTAAAGCCTGCTTCCTCTTGAGGACGCGGACGTAAAAGTGTGCACTCTTGAATTGCTTCTGTGCCGCCCTGCGCCGAACCGCGCGATTCTAGGTTTATGGGAGGAAGATTTGAATGCCGTACTTCGGGTTCATGCGACGACCAAGTACTTGGTGCCGAGTTATTTAATATCTATAGGGGATATCCGGTGACATATCACGTTTCCATGAAGACCAGAGATCGACTACAAGAGCTTGGCTACTGTACTATAATTTTTACTGTTTCTAATGACACTCTGCAACTTCCGTCGGATTCGTTTCATCAACTATGTTTCGTGATACATTGATGATAATGATTCTCCTGCGTTTAATGGTCGCATCATTCATGTTATACCAAACAACGCAAATGAAAATGATTATATATTTATGAAAGTTGATTAATTTTAAATAATTTTTCGCAAATTGTAAAATTTATTTTGGTGGACATGTTTACCTACATTTTCTCATTTCGTTTTTATGCTAAGTAGAATGTGAATTTTACTGTTTAATATGTTTACGCACTGATAAATGTGAATTTCATTATCTTTGAGCTCTAATTCTTCATGTTTTGTTGCTTTGAAATCACCTGGTGTTAAAATATAATGATCTATGAAATTGTTAATGCGGTATAAATTCAGTTTTTATCAGGTTGTGCGCTCTGAATAATAAATTACTCATTTTGCATTTTACACTTTCCATTATTCCTGTACTACATGTTTCTTCTTTCAACACTAATTCATTATATAGAATAGTTCTTCCCTACATTACTCGACTCGCCAGTGTTCGCCAGTGGAAATGGTAATAGAAAATCTAATCTCTGGATACCTTGGAAAAGAAAGCGTCAATGTTAAAACTTCATTTTTTTCATAGCGGGTTTGAATCGCGGGTTTGATCGTGGGTTTGAATCCTGTCTCGGGCATGATTGTGTTCTGTCTCTCTTTGTGTCTATTATCTTTGATGCGTTCCCTTTGTGAGAAATTCATCCTTCAATCAAAGTTTCACCCTAAACATGAAACTTGTGCGAATTGTTCCTGAAGTGTGGCATATCTTGTCAAGGCAGGCCGTGAATTCCTCTTTTTAGTCCAGAAGCTACAAACATATCAATCTACGACACACACACACATATCTTTTGTTTTATCGCAAACGTCTCTTGTGTTTTTCTGCTTTTACTGTTTTCTTTATATCTTTTCAAAAATGGATTTCGAGGACGGAGGATTTATGATACTCATCACTTGACCACCCCTGTCGTCAAGTTAGACGTATAAGCGATTACATTGCCACACGGTTGCGTGCGTTTCTTTCAAATGACGTAGATGTGGTTGTGAGTGTCCATATTATTTCTAGACTTCAAAATCATCCATTTTAGAGAAAAATAAGTTACAAGAAAAAGAATCTATTCACATTCTGTATTATATAGCCCACTAAGTTTTTTCTCCGTTACATTGGTTTTTAATTATCGTTTTCCTCCATTACTTATGTTTTATTTTTACTGTTTCTCCTTACCAATCTTAAAATTTCCACCATTAAAATCATGTGAAAGGTTTATGTGTACATACATAAATTTACTTAATGTATAATAATCCAGTTTTGCCGATCCAATGGCCGAGATCGCTAAAGCAGTAGTGCCGTAGCAGTCTCGGACGAAAAGATCGCGGGTTTGAATCCTGTCTCGGGCATGATTGTGTTCTGTCTCTCTTTGTGTCTATTTTATCATTCATCATCATAATTTCATCCCATTCCCCAGGGCTAACAACCCTGGGGTATAATTCCCCTTTAGAAAAGTGACGCGCACCTACCCCGATAATCAAGTCTGAGCCCCGATGCACGTATCGCGTGGCTCCTTGATGGCCGATTCACGAAACAAAAAAATCCAGTTCTATGTATGAGGGCATGTTAGGGATGATGCACTTCCGCTCGAGATATGTCGTAGTTTGACAGCCTGTTTACTTCAGGGGTTTTCTGGTTACGTTGATTTCACGACCTTCAAAAATATTCACAAATATGACAGGAGGTAATTTTCTTAATTATGTACTCTTACTCTGATTTAAATCTTCATATATTGAAAGTCCTGTGGCAACGGACTCCCAAAGTTTGCCACTTTTCACACTTATCAAAGTTTGCTACTATTTTCAAAATAAAACACGTCTAGAAGAACGCTAACAATCATTCCTGTTATAAAGGTGTTGAAAACGCCCTATTAGCTTTCTCACAATCTTGTAACTTACCTCGTCATACAGGTATCATTTATTCTGAAGATCTATCCATAGAAGCAACTGTTGTGACTAGCTGTGCTCATCTAGTCCTTTCCAGCGCATCAGTTCTACCCCTCCGTGGCCTTCACCGGCGTGTTTTTCCAACGCCCATCGATATCGCTCGTTCTTCCAGCGGCGGTGCCGTCTCACCGCGCGGTTTTTCCTGCGCCAACGGCCCCCGGCCCCGCGGATCTCCGGCGCCTTCTCCCCGATCCCCGGGCCCCTTCAGATCCCCCGGCCTTTTTCGATCGCATTGTCCCATCTCCCTATTCTCCCACCTCCCCTTTATCTTCCCCCTCCCGCCCCGCCCTTGTCTCGACTCGTCCGCGAGGAACATTCAGCCACCAACCACCTCTCTCTCGTCGCTCGCAAAAAGCGCCAGCGCAGCTGCCAAAGGTCACGTGCACTGCGAGGCGAGGCGAGGCGAGGCGAGGCGCGTTGCGGGCAAAAACCCGGCGACCGGCGATATATCGACCGGGGGATCCAGTGCCAAACGCCGCCGTTCTGCGGCTGGCGGATTCGCCGCTCCTGCAAAAACGTCGATACCACCCGTGCAGTTTGTACTCCGAAGGCCTCGAGGAAGCGCGCGACGTTTCCTGTCCGCTTGACGAGAGGAATAAAGGTTGGCTTATTTCTTCGCCCTGTTTGGACGTGGAAACGATTGTAAACGGGGAAAACGGAAATGGGAGGTAGATTCGAAACACAAAGGTGGTCGCATGAAGTTGAAGGACGAGCGTAAAAGAACAATTGCATGTATGTGGATCCTCAATGTGAGAATACGACTGCATTCATTTTTGTGCCCCTATACATCCCGAAAAAGTCGTCTTTTCTCATGAGTTTTGGACATTTTTCAAACTGAAATTGTGATGAATTATCCGCTGACGCAAGTACGAATGGTCGTCGTCACCCCCTTCCCACTTCTTTAGCGTCGAAAAAGTAAGCGATGGTTCCTCTCCACTTTAAGAGAGGAATAAAAGTTAACTTATTTCTTCACCTTGTTCTGATGATTGTCACATAGGAAAACGAAAAAGGTTGGGTGGAAACAAATTGGTTGTTGCTTGAGTTTGAACGATGAGCGTAAAACAGCGCAACGTCCTTGCTGTGTTATTTTGGACGCTCGAAAGTTGTTACGTTTATCTTTCTGATCAAAAACATCAATATAATCAACTTTTCTGGTGGAATAAAACATACGTATAGAAGGAGCATTTTGTAAAAGGAGTTAATTATTTCTCTAAAATTTACTTTATTAAAACAATTCAAACAATCGAATTACATTAAAACTTTTTTCTAAGAGACAGCTTACAATTAATGCTCTTCCCACGTCCCCTCTTACATTTTGCTTCTCTTTTTTGTTCCTATTTTCAAATTCTATCCAGTGTACTATTTTGTCATAAATTCTTTACATTTTTCCTTTCAAATAAGTTTTGTAATTCATTATTAATATATAATTTTCTGCGTTCTTAAAAGTAGTTTAAAAACATTAATTCTTCAGTCTATTCTAACACTTCAATTTTTTAATAACATTTTCTTGGCCCTCAATTTTTGACGGACAGATTTATGAATATAAGTACATTAAAAACATTAATTTTTGAAAACATTGTTATTTAGTCACAAGATTTACATAATGCGATATTTCAGATAATAATTTTTACTCATCTTCAGGCAAATGAGTCACAATTGTTTTAAAAAACACAATATGTTCTCCCATTAATTTGTACATTGTTATTGCATCGAGGATCCAGAAGTTAAAAATTTAAGACCAAGAATAAACAAAGTGTTATAAATGCAGTTGGATCTTCCGAACATTTTTTTTCTTGAGGTAATTTGCATACATTGTGTTTAGTATTGTACACCAAGAGTTTGCTGTAGAGTTCTTTTATGGATCACGTAAAGAAGACCTCATGTTACGGCCTCCCACCTTTCTCCGTGCCTCGATAGGGGGTTGGCTCCGCAGGAAGCAACTCCTTTCCAGGAGAAGCACGCCCCGCGCGGCCCGAGGCGCAGCGGAGACGGCGTCGAAGGCGCGCGCAGCTTACGTGGCGGCTCCGCCGGGGCATTCCCCTGCGTCACCCGCCCGCCGCACGCGACCCGCGCCGTGCGGCCCCTGCCCCTGCCGTGCGGCACGCGGCCCCTCCCCCTCCCCCCCCAAATCCCCCGCCCGCCCCACCCACCGCCTGCCTTTGCCCACATTCCGGCTCGAGACTCGCCCACAGCACACGTGGCATCCGCATTCGCTTTTCCGCCACAACTCCGCTCGGCGCTCTAACTCTCTCGCTCGGCGCTCCGCGGCGGGCGCGCTGCATAGTCTCTGTAGTCGCCCTCGCTCTGCCTTTGCTGGAGCGGTCTTGTTCCGGCGTGCCGCTCCCCGCCCGTCCCCCACCGCCTTCGGTGACCCCCCTGAGCGGGCACGCGGTGTATCTAGCTGCGTGCCGATCGTTCGCCCCCCATCCCTCTCCCCCTCACCCCACACGCGAAGTGCTCGGTCGCACGAGGGTGCTGCCAACTATCGCCGAAAGGGAACCGTTTCACTGGGCTTCAATTACCAGAGAAGTTTATTACGAGAGAAAATTTTTATTAAGTATCATTTCTGATGATAGAAACAGTTATTTGAAGTTACTGATGTTTATATGTGATTGTATTATTCACGTTATTGAAATCTGTTATGGTTTTTATTTTATTCTTTTTGTGAATATTTTGGTTTTTAATTGTTTGAATTTATAGTATTACAATACTTGCCAAACATTAATGAAATATTTGCCTGTAATGCAAAAACAATATTCAAAAAATGATAATTGTATGGGGTGGTTACAATTAGTACTCTAATATAATTACGAAAATTATTAACAACTTTCTCTGATATTATGTTTCATAATTATTGTCAGAATTTATAAAACTAAAGGTAGATATTACAACATAGATGTTAGAAGCAATAAATCAAGTATGATTGCTTGAATAGCAATCGTCAATTACAGAAATCAATAAGTAATAACAGCGCTTACCATTTCTGCGTGCAGCAAATAGCCTCGGCGATTGCTATCTACAGAGGAAGTATATAACATTACGTTATTTGTCGGAACATCGCGTCTGGAAGGGAACAGGCGATATCAACAAATCAACTTCGATAATCACGATTTCTGTGAATCGATGTAATGTGTATTTTCATACCCCGCGGAAACCATTCCCTCGTGCGAGGTGAGAAATTTGCTCCTCCTGCCAAAATCCCTTGCAAAGACGATGGCCTCGCCTAGCATGGATGGCCAGGAGATATCGTAGATACGACTTCTCCTCACATCGGTTTGTGTGCTCAGAAGAAGATAATTATGGCGCCGCATCATGATCTTCTTGTTTAGATAGGTAATTTTTTTGGCGAATATAATTTGAGTATAATTTGACAAAACCGTTCATTAAATGTTGGCCGAAAATGTCAGAATTTCCCCAGTAGCATTTGCTTGGTTTTATCGTTGGGTTTAACTGGCTGTATATCGTTATTTTCTCCTAGCACGATCTTTTCTTGGATAAGATATAAAATTGATACTGCAATTGAAGTGTGTAGGGAAGATTAGGGCTGTTTGGCACAAAGAGCTATTTGGCACTCAGGTTCTTACACTTACGTAAGAACAAGCTTAATGTCATAGGATCTTCAGAATCTATTGAAGTTATCACAGTAATTCCATTGTGATCAGTGGAACAATGGTTGAACAGTGATCTCAAGTATGTTGTAGAACTTGAGAGTACCATTTTTGTAGTTCATTGATTCTCTTTCGCAATATTGGGAAAGAAAGTTTTTTCTCCTTTCTCTTTTTCAGCAAAAACCACACACTTTATTTTCATGTTTTTAATGTTGAGTACCCATGCCACATCTGCGGCCATCTGTAATCAAAAATACCACTGGAACTTTGCAATTGATATTGGTTGGCACAATGTTAACAAGTTCCATTTTCTATCTGCTAACCATCTTCACAAAATAAAACTATTTCTCTGTTATTTTTATTCCCACCTAATATAAAAGGATCAGATACAATAATAAAATAATAATTATCAAACAAGCAGAGTTGTATCCCAAAAAGAATGTAAAAAGCTTTCGTAAGGTTGACCGAATCATCTTTCGTGAGTGGTTGGAAAATTGGCTCATTGCCTCCAACGTATCACCTATGTATCAACTCAGAATCAAGTTCCACCTAGTGTTTGGTGTGTTCTTTAAGTGTACTTGGACAAAAGGAGGGAGACACATGAAATGTTCTTAATCGTACCTTCTTCTCGCAACCTCGTCCTTTTTTTGTTCTATTGAAGAAATTAATATTCAAATATTGAGATTCGGTAGTGTGTGATTTAATTCACTCATGTTGTGATGTTTCGTAATGTGTGAATGGAACATTCTGTGTAATATACTTTCAGTTCAGAAGTTTCGACGAAATAAATACTTGGAGCTTATGAATACAGCGACATCAGGTCGTTGTCCTACCCCTCTGCTTCTCTCTCGCTCTGCTCAACCATGATTATCGCCCCTAATAGCACCATCACTTGTGGATTTAGCTATCGCCGCGTGATAATTATTAAATGTAACTTCGGAGAACTCTACCGCGGATTCCATTTGACAAATGTGCCTTCTCCACACACATTTCACAACGATAAATAATTTTCCTGTTGGCATTTCACCATCTCTGAAGAGCGGGAGATAGCCTTTCTCGTGATCCTTTGGTCGCAGACTGGCCTGGCATCGCCCCCGCCGCCCCCGCCGCCCCGCCGCCCCCGCTGCCCCCGCCGCCCCCTCTCCTGCCGGCCCTTCCGTTCTGCCGAACCCGCCGCCGTCGTCGCCCTTGACGCCGGCTAACCGGATTTACATTTTGATGCTCAGAACTGCCCGACTTCCCCCCACTCTGCTCGCCTCGCCGAATATATGACGCTCGCGCACCGCTAGGTCTCGCCCCTGCTCTAGCCGCCCCACAGTGCACAAGCCCTTCATTGGTAGTGATGATGGTGGTGTAAATTACACAAATCTCAATATATCCTGAATTACAGTATCAGTAACGTTGAATTGGTTTATAAAATTGTAAAACCTGATTAATGTCTGTGACTAAGCTCTACAGGTTATCTTGCAGACGTTTGTATCGAGACATTTACAGTGATGCATTACATAACCAGATTTCTAATTTGTTTTTGTTTTCACACTTTGAAAAATGTGAAAAATTATTTGTTTTCGAAAGAGATGAATTTCAGGAAACAAGTTGCAAAGATCAGTAAATCTCTGAGAAAAATATAAGATTAATTTTATATTTTTATGTATTAAACGTACATAAATATAATACAATTGTTTGATTATTGTTTTATATAATTTTGTGTGTGTACATTACACAATCACTATTTATTTACAATGATTATACTTATCTTTTTAAAGATTTACAATTACTGTTTACAATAATACGGGTTTGATGTTAATAACACAAAAACACATTTGTTTATTTGTTGACCAGTTTTATCAACAAATGTTTGGTTAAATATGATAACTATATACCTTTTGGTAAAGGTGTAGGCCAGGGAATGAGTGCTTATGAGAATTTTCAGTTCTCACACCGAAAATTAGAATCCAAAACAACATTGGAATGCGCTTCCATTCTCTCACCAAGATCCTTGTGCGCCGTGCATTTCGTACGTCGTCTGTGTTTCTATGGTCTGCGACATTGTTCTCACGTGAGCAACTGAGGTCACACGTACTGCCCTCTTTCCCACACATTCAGAACACTCTCTTCATCGCGGAGAAGCATCTTAGATGGCGGTACGCGGGCCGAGAAGTCCCACGAAGCCACGATGTAGGAGACCGTTCGCTCTGTGGTTTGAAGTGGGCGGTGGCACACACCAGTGCTTCAGGACACGCTTCATCCACGGATTATCCTTCCACCTACGCCAATGAAAGCTGCCTTATCAAAGGCAATACATTACAGGGTTCTGAGATTGCCGATAAATTCAGGAACCGCTTAGCAGCGAGAAGAGAACTCTGGAGGTTACACCTAGTCTCACAGGGAGTGCGGGTGGGTTTGGTTTTAACCCCTGGCAATGATAACGACTCCCACTATATTTAATATGGAAAAGTAGCTCTTTGTAGGAAAATATTCGCCTTTGTAAATGAATAGATTTTTTAAATTTCTTTTTCATTTAAATTATTCAAAAAGTAGTCACGCCTTGTGAGATTCGAAACTGGCGTTTTTTTCTTTCACACCAAGTGATTTTTCACCACTAAACTAACTACGCTCCAAACATTTTCTTGAGCTCGTTAATTACCCGTGTATCTTATCTACTAGAACAATGAATGCGTATTATCTAATCATTGTATTTGCACAAGATTTTGGCTAAAGTCTCAACTTATTTCCGTGCCGCAGTATAAATATTATTCGTCAAGTCACGAAACGAAATTGCAGCACAGAATCCTGATAGAGAGTAGAAGGACCGCTGCGCGTGAGGCCGGAAGCATTTCCTTCCGGAGCGGGCATCGTAGTGCGTAAAGAGAACGAAGTGATCGCTTCGAAAGCGAGCGACGAGAAAGAGAGCGAATGTTTGAGTCACCAATTAAAAAGTTAGAAAGTCTTCCGTAATAGTATGTGGTCGCATAATGTTATTAAGTCCAAATGAATTTTTATTTTCTGGGAGATTTCATCTTTTTATAAGTATTTATAAATGTCTCACCACAGGATCTCAGCTGAAACAAACGAGTTGCTTTCTGTGCAGAGGTACAAATAACCTTCTTCATGCCGATAGGTGGGACGAAAGTACAAGTAAAGATAGATCGTACAAGGGTTGCGATGCGCTGGCGTGGCACGACATACTTCGTGGAGAGGGCGCCGAGATCCATAGAGGCAAGCCATGCCATGCATCCCGAAAGGAGAGAAGGGACGCGATGATTTTTGTTTTTATCTCAAAATATATGGAAAAGCTCTCAAAATACATTTAGTTGGAAAACGTAGTGAAGAAAAAATGTTTTTTCACTCGTGAAAAATTTCTAAAAATGTATTTTCACACCATTTGAACTGAAACTAACGAACTAACTTCTGTGCACCAGTGTTTTGCGTGCCTCTTTCAGTACTACGTTGCTTCGCGTTGCGTCCGTCAAGCAGCAACGATCTCTGGCGCATGCTTCGCTCACCTCGCTGGTGAACTTCTACTCTCTATCGCACCTGTATTTGAATTTTATTGCACCCTCTTTCTTTTCCTCCTCCACGTTTAATAACTCTTCTTCATATTTCTAATTCTTTCAAAAATTTCTTCTTCTATTTCCTTTTTATTCTGTTTCTTTTTCTTCATTCTCTTGTTTTCTTTTTTCATGTTCCTTCTTCTTCTTCTTTCTTTATTATTTCCTCCTTTCGTATTTCTGCCCCTCGCGTGGCTCTTCATTTTTCATATTGCTCCTTATACTTCTTTCTATTTATTTTTCTTCTTTCTTTTTATCTTTCTTCTCTCCTCCTTTTCCTATTTCTTCTTCCTCCTTTAGTGTCCATATTCTTAACAGGGACGCTGGCTACCAAGAACAGAGAACTGACATTTGGCCTTAATCTTCGGGAAGGCCCGCCACAAAATTAAATCCAGGCGCGTGACAGAGCGCCGAAGACCCGCAGCGAGGGCGGGTCCCGCGTCGCGTCGCGTCGCGGCGCAGCAAAGTACGTGCGGCGAGTGGAGGGCGGGGCTAATGGAGCGATACAAAGGCGCTTCGGAAACGCGCGGGCGGAGGCCGGAGCGAGGGCGGCGGCGCCTCCGGAGGTAATGAGCGCTCGAGTGGCCTGCGCGCATTCGCGCTCATTATGCCCTCCGCGCCGCGCTGCGGGGGCGGCGACGAGGCGGTGGGCGACCTCTGGTGGCGGGCTCCAATTTGGCCACCGGCGGCTACTGAATGACGTTCTCAGAAGCGCCTTGTTGCCGCCGACCGCAAAGGGTGCGATAATGCGGTGGCCTCGTGCTTCATCAACGCGGAGTCAAGTTGTAGCCAAGTTAGGATTCTGTTTTCTTGGTTTTCTGTTAGCATTTTGTGGCGATTTTGTTTTATTATGACAAGTGGGTTTTAAAATGCCGTTTGCGATGCTTGCCGGATTCGATAGTGTGTTGGCTAGGAGCGTTGTCTAAGTATGCAAAGCCGAATTCTACTTTACCTAATCCTTGAAAAACTGTCTTGAAGTTTTCCTACCACGTCATTGGATCTCGAGTGGCTTCTCATTTCATCCATGTATACCAATCTGAACATCATCTCATCCATAATTATTTAGCCACAAGTCATAACTCATCCCTTCTGATCACCCTACCATCATTCGTACTACAGAATGCGAAAGCCAAGTCATCAGTCACCTACTCAGGAATGGGAGGTCATATAGGCGTAAGCCTTCTTCCTCATGATGATGTCACCAGTACGAGTAAGGCACTCATCACCTTGTGACGCTTTGTACTAAACTGCAATTCATTCACGGAACAATCCTTTTCCACGAATAAGTTCACTTTAATGAATAATAAATTGCGTATGAGGTAAGTTACACAGCTATCGTGTTTGAAGTGGATCTGCAAATCAGAGGAAATGTCGGATAGCTACTTGATTTCTGACATCACCATTTTGAATTTTTTTCGAATATGGAAAATTTTAGCAATTTTCCTTTTCTGAGGTACAGAGTATACCCAGTTTTATATTCATAATTTTATTTTTTATTATTGGACATTGCAGGTTATCATGAATTTAATCAAATAATTTTATTTTCAACTGAATAACTCAAAAAAATATGTATTACAATCCACACAAACAAGTGGTGTCTTCTTTTTGCAGGAGCTCGGTAATTGTTTAGTAATACAATATTCTGTGCACTGAAAGTCATTGTACTTTCAGTTACCACTCAATAATGTCTGTCCAAAATTTGCATGTTATTAATCACAATTTTTGCTAAAACATAGGTAGTATATTTCATATCATATTTAATCAACTCTGAACACTAGTGGATTGTCGGTATTCTCAATTTTTTTTTTCAGAATTCCAGGAAAATTCAGTAATAGTGCCTACAAAAGTCGAAATATTCAGGTT
This sequence comes from Acheta domesticus, assembly GCA_031308135.1. Taxonomy (NCBI): domain Eukaryota; kingdom Metazoa; phylum Arthropoda; class Insecta; order Orthoptera; family Gryllidae; genus Acheta; species Acheta domesticus. The sequence continues at coordinate 30,681,455 of JAHLJT010009419.1, read as the reverse complement.
CACTTACCATCTAGAAACATAAATCTCTTTCAAAAAAATTTAGAGGAGAATATGGAAGGAGAAAATGCAAGACTTCAGGACTCTGGAAACTATTAGACCCTTTTGTTTGTTATGATTAGAATTCTCAAAATTACGTTTCAGATTAACAACCCATCAGACATTTGTAGTCGAATAGCTATGCATTGCGATTCTGCGACTTGTATTTAAACCTGCACAGCTCAGTTGTTTGCGTTGTGTGGTACATTCACGCCCCTTGTACTGATTTACAAGAAGTTTATGTTTCATGAAACTTATTTTATTTAGATGTCTGATTCCGAAATGGCCGACTTGTTCTCAAAATGCTAGATATACTCCCAAATATTTCGTTTTGTTGGGAAGATGCTCTTTATAATAGTTCCATGATAATCAGTAATTTCTGCTGACATTAAATTCTAAACACATTTTTATACACCGTAAATTTAGAGTTTTCTACATTTGAATCCTGATTGAGGTCAATAAAGAAGTGAAATGCTGTGTTTTGCTTAACACATAATTCCTCATATTTTCAAGCGCCATTACATTCCCTATCCGCAGAGAGATAGATATAACTATCCAGAGAAGAAATCATGCGTCCGTTTTTTGAGATGATGAACTTTTTAAGGCCAGTTTTTGGAAATCAATCTTAGGTGTTACCACTCTGTGTCGGCAGTTTCGTATAAAACGCTCGTTAGTTGTAACAAAAAATGTTTAGATCCTCGTGAACGTGGCCGACGAGGGAAAACCGCAGATTTAGTACGCGATCTAGCGGACGCGAACTAGCAACAAGGCAACACGCTCTAACACGGTCATCAACCCACCGCATTCACAACCTCCCGTGACACCGCGCAAAATATCAGGGACCTAACTGCTGCAGAAAGCACCAGCTAAAATTGTCAGCTAATTAATCAATTATTGTATTGGGTAATTACGCAGAATCCTAATTGCAAATAAAATAAACATGTTATTTCACTGATCACACTGTTACACATTCGCGTGACATTTCCGTTTCCACTCCCGGGAGATCATTATATACGGTAGTTGTTGAACAGATCATCTATTTTACGAAACGGTGAAGGTAAAAAAAAACTCGTTTCGAAACTATCAATTTTGGATTTGGTGACTATGTGTTAGTAGGAAGGGATATTTATAGGTAAAGCGTACAGTTAAGTGTAAAACAGACTTAAAAGTTTTAAAACACCGACGAGGAAAAACCACAGATTAGCACTCGATCTAGTCGCCACGAACTAGCAACTGCACTGTGCACGCTCGTTGTCCCCACCGCGTGCGCACACTCCAATGACGGCGCGCGAAATAACAGGGACCTAACTACTGCGTAAAGCTCCGAGCTTCAATTATAAGCCGAAGCGTTTGCGTCGTTTGTAGCGACGCGTGTTGTTTCGACAGTTTACCAGAGCGCGCACGAGCGAGCAGGTGTGCGTGCGGGTCGGGTGACCGGTCGCTAGGGAACTCTTTCTGGTAATTTCGCGCCTGCACATATGAAAGGGAGATGCGGGTTTTAATATTTTAAAATGAATGAGATCGGGTGAATCTTTATTATATAGCAGTTCGCGTAGCCAGGCACACGCTCTGTGATATGCAAGTGTGTTCGTAAAGGGATTTCATTCTCGTGTTACTGGCAAAAAAAATTCATGTTTTTTTCTTTGAATTTACAGTTTTAATGAAGATAGTTTAAATGAATATAAAAGACATATAGACCTGCCCATAAATTGTATTTTCATTAACCTCTACTCTACTACATTGCAGGTGAATGTATTTTACAGTAATGTTTGGAAGTTTTGCTGGTGTTGGTTAAAATATTTGAATGTCCATGTTTGAGAATTAACATTGTTACTAAACATATGCGATATTAAAATTGAGGTTACTTCGGTGTTTTAAATGTGATCCTATTTAAAGAATTACATTAAAATGGTTTAGTTTATTAAGAGCAAAAATCAAAGTATTTTTTAATAAAAATATTAGCTGAAGTACCCGGCATTGCTTGGTATTTATTAACGCTCCGTCAGCATCACCCGAACCGACCCAGCCCTGCCCGGCTACATTTGCCTAACTCGGAAAATATATTTCTTCAATGCGGTCCCCCGACAGCATGTCCATATTGTGAATTTTAAATAACAAACAGTGGGGAGTAATGAAATTTAAAAATTATTGAATTACAATTTGGGATCGTGAACGCCAATGCCTTTTTCTTCAGGGTCTCAAAAGGATAAAGAAAACATTCTAAGCAGGTGGTCCAGTGGTTCAAACGTTGCTTTGGAACATTTTAAATATAAAGATTTAAAATATTTTGTAGTGCCTTCTTTGGATATATTATTATTATTATTATTATTATTATTATTATTATTACTCGTCTTATTATTATTATCAATATCATTACGATTTAAGGTCAATAAGAACGAATCGTTCTGAAAAAAAACTGATAAGCAAACGGGATTAAAACTTCGTTTTATTTTTACGAACCATTTCCAGAAAAGTAGATGCACAATTTACTACCTAATGTCATTTCCGACCGACACATTTCTCCCGAAGAAAACGAATCCAAGCTCCTTAATCTTTCCAAATCTCGGTTTAATATAGATTCGGAGCCGTTATATTCAAATAGGATCTACAGCCGTATTTCACGGGCTAATGGCTTCCGTGCCTGCCGCTCGCCAGCCTCGCAGCCGCCGCGGTCTCCGGGCGGCACGCGAGGGCGGGGGCGGAGGGCGGGAGCGGGGGGCGATGGGCGAAAGCGAAGGGCGATCGGAGCGCCGTCGCCCACTCGCGGAGACGTCGCCGTGCGCGCCCCGCAATTAGCGGTGGTGGGGGAGGCTGCGGCGGCAGAGGACGGGAGTAAGAACGTGATTCATTAGAGAGAGAGAAATGTTGCCCGCCGATCCGTTCGCCCGCGACACGCGCGCGATCACGCACCGTGCGTTTCCCGCACGGTACCGATCCCCGCTGTTGTCCATTTCGTGTAAAAAACGTTTTTCCCCTCCTTTCGTGCGTGCGACTGTGGGTCGGTGGCAGAGGGTACAGGCGGAGGGGAGAAGGCAGGTCGCAAGTGGTGAGTGGATGTGGTCGAAGAGAAGTGGGTTGCTACGGGGAGAAGACGTGACGGGACGAAGGAGGAGGAGTGGAAGATGTGTGGTGGAGGAAGAGGGTTAGGCACGAGGGCTGAGGAAGTGGATCAGAGAAGGGACAATAAAACTCTGATTTGTGACACGTTTTCTATGAAGAACATTGTTTATTTTTCTTTTGCCTCATACAAGTTTATATTTGTTCCATGAGTCAGGAAGTAGGAAGGAAATCGTGTATGAAAGGAGTGATGAGTTTATTTCCTGTGTATGATGACGTAATTATTTGGTTCGTTTCATCAATTATTGCACAACAATATTCAGTAATCCCTTTAAATCATTTTTGCTATACCTAGTCATTTTCTTCTGTTGTCTTTGTTTTATTTTAATTTGTAGTTTTCTATTTTAAAAGGCCAATTAATCCACGAATTCTTTGTATTTGTGGCAAACAATCACTTGCTCACTTTACATTTGTATGCTCTCAGAGACTTTGTGATTACAAAGTTGGTCTGTTGTGGAATGTGTCATTAATCCTGCTCTCATTTCCTATCCCGTCGTCTGCTTGCCAAGCTACGGCAATTGAGCCAACAAGTGTGCCTATCATCTTGCTGCTGCACCGAAGATTCCGGGATCTCTGATTTTACTTTTTTGTGAAATTCGTTCAACTTAGTACAGAGAACTAAATTTAATGATGCGGAGAATTAACAGAATATTATTTTTATATACTATAAGCGTGGTTCCAGTTTATCACCTCCAGTTCATCATCTCCAGTTTACAGAAGTAGTAAATAAAATTTAAACATAAAAAATTCATCTGCATTGACTCTTTCTATTTATAAAATAAGATGTTCCAAGACGATCTATAAAGTATACGAGCATCAGTGAAAACGAATGTTAATTTTCTCGTCTGTGTGGGTCCAACATTTCAGATATGAAAGCATAATGGAGTTTATAATGAGTAGTAAAATCTCAAATATCTAATCTGCACCAGAGACAATAATAATATTTATGGTCTGCAATCTTAGGTCACAATTGGTAAACTTGACATTCCTTGTCGCATAGTGAGAATTTTAATGTAAAAAATTGACTCTGTCTCAGGACAAAAGACGTACCAAAGCGAACTAAGACAAAAGACGCCAGACGGGTCCCGCCGTGCGACGGGCAGAGTTTTTCCTAGCGAGCGTAATAGACTTTGTATTCGGAGCTGGCGACGGGAGCCGGGGACAATCAAGACTGCTTAACCGCGACGCTAGAGCTTGAGATAAAAGCCTGCACACGAACAAACTTGGTAAATACTAATTCCCGCAACCAATTTATGGCGATGTCTCGCGCCACAAAGAAAGACAAGGGAACGAAGGAAGACGGGAAGCCCATCATCTGTAGGGAATGCTGGCGCTTCTTAATGAAAAAATAAAGGGGCGTTTCATTTAGATGTGCGCCGCTGGAGGCGCTGCTGTCCAGGACGCCCGGCGCACCGACGCGTGCGCAGGCGCAGAGGCGACGTCCCCGGTAATTGGTTCCAACCCCGCCCCTCCCCCCCACCGCTCCGCGTACCGCCGCCCACGCCGCCTTCATTACTACCCTTGTTAGCGAGGAAGCGCGCCCGCCCTCCCGCTCTAATAACTTTATCATTACTAGATCGGGTATTATTTGTAATTATTTTGAGAGGGATCTTTCCGGAAAATTTTGTTCCTCGAGATGCCTCTGAACCGGTCTGACATTTTTCCCCCGGTGGAGCTAATTAACTTTGGTCCGCAAGATGAAAAATCCTGTTTGCGCTTTCCTAAGATAATTTCCTCTGGGATGTTTTCGAGAGTTTAGTAGTAGAAGGGTCCCCTTTCACTTAAAGTTTCGCCTGGTAGGTATCTTCCTTCATAACTTTCCATTCGTTTATCATAAACATCTTCAGGAAACGAATGTTGATTCGTTTTCGATGTCTGAAGATCCGTTACGATTTCTTCGTGTTAGGTGAGTGCTTGATGGATGTGCCGGTTGAAAAAGTCGTCATTGCTAAAGAGGCATTTAGTTAGAGACGGAAAGAAAGAGTAAAAGAAGAGACTAATACGAAGTACTCAAATAAATCTTGAATGAAACACATTATGAAGAATTTTTTTGTTGTAAGCTATCGTCGCCAACTTTCTCGTCGACTTGGCGAAAGAGATTTCTCGAAGGCGCGGAGGGAGCAAAAGCTGAAACTGTTCATCCTGCGCAGACGGCGGTCATTTGCGGCGCCAGCAGTCGTCAGGGCGGAGGATGGGAGGGTAGGGCAGGGCAAGGCAGGGCAGGGTGGGGTGGGTGGAGCGGGGCCTAGCTGTCACTAGCAGCCGACGGCACCAAGTAGGCGGCGAAGTCTGCGAGGAAAGGGGGTGCAGTAAGGCGCACGCTGGTCTGAAGAGGAGCAAATACCGGCACAAGCGAAAGATGATAGTTTTTAAAAATATTTTTTCAAAAATATTTATTTTGGATAAATATCAATTTTGGAAATTTTAAACGGAAATAAAAAATGTGATTCTACAAATATTGGCATCAAGAAACCGTTTCGTCCAAATGAAACATCTTTACTAGAAGTTGTTAATATACATTAATGTTCGATTATTATAATTTGGTCTAATGAGTTTTTTGATGTGAAATAAATTATTTGTAATTGTTATTGTAAAACGTATGTCAACTTTCAAAGGTTATTTTAGATTGTTCTACATTTAATTACCACAGTCCACTACAATGTGGCGAAAATAGGATATATTATAATTTAAAAGATTTTTTTCAATTTGAAAATGACAATATATTCTTTCCTAAAATTATTACTTTATCAAAATTACAAGAATCAATATTTTCCCGTTGATATATGCTCTTACATACAGTTTAAAAACAACCAAAAACATTTGATGTTGTTTGGAGTGAAGAAATTGTAGAGAAGTCACAAATCTAATATGTGCCATATAAATATGTTAAAGCACAGTGTTTTTGTAGTAGAAAAATATGTTTTAAATGTATTTATTCTTCTCTCCATTCTTCTTCATCTCAAATTCCGAATGAATACTTCGCCTTTTCTTAAATAGAGCGTTGCGCGCGATTATGCTCTTTTCATGCCACTGTGTGGCGTTGACCGCGGGGGCGGGGTTGGGGTGGGATGGGTGAGTGTCGACGTCAGCGCCGAGGGCCCGCGCAAAGAACCGGCGCTGACGACTGTAAACGTAATTTGGTGCCAAGTGGAAGCAGCGCCGGGGGCGAGGCGTTGCATGACCTACTTCGACGGCGCGTCGAGGGGCGGCGGCGGTGGCAGAAGAAGAAGAAGAAAGCGCTCGAAAGTAAATGACGCCACTCCCAGAAATCATAGGCCGCGCCAAGGAGCCGTCGCGCCACTTCCGGGTGCCACCGCCGCCGCCGTTCGTCTGACAGAGCAAAGTGCGACGGCGCGGCCGCGGCGGTGGCGGTGGGCGCACGAAGGCGGATAGGCAGGCCAGAATTCGAGGCGGGGGTGGAGAAGACGGGAAGTGGAGGTGGGAAGAAGAAGGCAAGGGCTGTGTAGGGAGATTGATGATATGCGCCGGATTGAAGAAAAGAGGCAGGAGTGAAGAGGCAAAATTGAAGAGAAGAGGTTGAGCATACGAAGGTAACGGCGAGCTGGAAATGATGAAGCGAAGGAGGTGGAGACGATGGGTCGAAAGATCGAGCCGAGAAGACCGGGCGGAGGATGTTGGAAGATATCGGGATGGAGGAGGGAGTGTGAAGGACGCGAAGAGTTGGAGGTAACTGATGGCGGAGCGGAGAAAGCTTGACGAATTACTGGGCACCGAGATGACGGGTAAGAGAAGACAGGAGGAATAGGAGGCGTGGAGAAATTATAGAACGAAGGGGTGGGAGGTGCAGGCGTAAAGAAGAAGGCAAAGCCAATGTAGAGAGATGGATGAGATGGGATTGAAGAAGAGATGTTGATGCTAGGAAAACTACGAGCTGGAGACATCTTGGTGAAGGAGATGGGAAGGATGAGGCGAGGCAGAGGTACCGAGAGGAGGAGGCTAAGCGAAGGAGACCTGGCGGAAGATGTGGTGGAGTCGGGATGGAGGAGGGGTTTTAGAGGCAACGTCAAGACGGAGCGAAGGAAGCGGGAAGAATGGCTCGACACGGAGAGAGTCGGATAAGGTAAGGTTGGAGAAAGCGGAAGCGTGGTGAAATTATAGAACGAAATGACGCGGAAGAGATGCAACGGACGAGGGGGGTTGAGCGTTGATCATGATGATCTGAAATGGAGGGGAAGTACAATGCAGGAGGAAAGATGGGGGCAGTAGTGGCACAGAGGAAGAGGGACGGAAAAGACCGGGTGGAGGAAGCGGGGTGAAGGAAACATAACAAAGTTAGACTAGACCGGAGTACAAGAGAGAGAAAACGCAGGCGACCCTGGAAGGAACCTGCGAGGACAACTGATGGGGAGGACGTCGCAGACGGTTCGGGGGCGGGGGCCGCGGCAAAACGAGCCGGGCGAAGCTGGGAGGCGCAGTTCGGTGATGCGACGAGGAACTATCCCGCGCGGCGGCGCGGGCGGAGGCGGGGGCTGGGATGGGGGTGGGGTGGGGCGGGGAGGGGAGGGTCCGCGAGTGTCGCTTTTTCGCGGCGCGAGTTGCGAAGTCCCGCTGTCGCCCTTCCGATGCGCCCATCTGAAACCAGCGCCGGCCGTTGTTTTGTCGCCGAGGGGGAAGTTTTGTGTCGCGCAGCGCTCTCCGCTCCGTTGCCGATGAGCGCGCTTCGCGGGTAACGACGGGGGATGGGGGGCTTTTCGTCACTCGCGACTATTTTTTTTTTTTGGTCCGGGACTAACATACGAAAGCTGCAGGGCATTCAGTAAATGGCTTTTTCAAATGTATCGCACATCAGCGCTCCATTTAATGAGGGAGCAACTCGTCTTAAGACTGCATGGAAGTGACGCACGAAAAATGCGTTTAAGTAACAAGAACAAGAAATATTTACACACTTCTTTTACACTGGAATGGTATAATTAAAATATTTTCCAATGACAAGTAGGAATAGAATAACTATTAAAAGTTCAAACATCGACTACTTTCCTCTGACATGGACCAATATCCTCAACTTATTCATATTGAAAAGTCATACTGTAAAGAATAAATGAGAAGGAAGAGTTTGAAGGATGATTAAGGATGTTTTCATTCATTATTATCGTGGACATATTAAATATGTTTACGACAATTATTTTTTCATTTGCATTATTCAGTATGCTCGTATAATATTTAATTAATGTATTATGTATCACACGTATTCATGTATCACACGTATTCATGTATCACTCGTATTCATGTATCACACGTATTCATGTATCATGTATTCATTTATCACACGTTCTGTAATAAAATTTACAACATTGCGAAATAACGTAACGTATCCTAGCCTCAATTATAACTGCACCGTCTCGTCTCTCAGATTTCTCTCTGTGCTTACACAGCGTCATCTCTGGTGACCTCACTCCCACTGAGGCCGTTCTTACGTATTTATCCGACAAAAAACGACCGAGGGGCAGCTGAAACAACCAACTTCTCTTGTTCTCTCTCTCTCTCTCTCTCTCTCTCTCTCTCTCTCTCTCTCTCTCTCTCTCTTTCTCCCATATTTGGTGCCACTTGGGCGTCCTTCGTATCTTCACCAATTTCCCTCTCCTCTTCCACTCTCGGTCTTTTCGCCTTTGTACACGCCCAGATTCTCGCCCCCCCCCACTGTCTACGCCCACGTCCTTTTTTCCTCTCGCGTCACCACCTTCCCACATCCCGATACCTCCTCCACTCTCGTATTCCTACCGACCTCCCCAGCTTCACCACCCGCGCCTCGTTGCCCGCCAACCCCCCCACCCCCGCCCCTGCGCAATTTAAATTGCTCGGAGTAATCCCCGGACGGGGCGGCACAGCGCGCTTATACACGAAATTTCTAATTACTCTGGCCTGTAGATAAAACTCGTCCTCCCGCAACTTTCACTACATGTGGAAATACGGTCCACAATTTGCTGCGGGCTTATAGCATTGCGTGGAACACGCCGCGGGCCGCGTTGCCACATATTACGAGCTTTGACCCTCGAATGCGGTGAACTTTTCCGGAGCCTCTGTCGGCGGCCCCGACCGCCTGGCCGGTCCCCGCCCCGCCACCCGCTCCGCGCCCCGCACTCGCCTGGCTTCAGCCGGTCAATTTTGTTATTGCTTCCGCCGCGGGGCGCGCCCTTAGAAGTCGACTTAATAGAAACCTGCCGAAGCGAGGCTGCCGACGAAGGAATTTTAATTAGAATATCGATCGCGCTCCAACAAGAGCTACCTGTTCCCGCCCCGAAATTTATTCCCGGAATTCGATCACGCGGCCGACAGACATGTTCCGAAATGGAGGAGCTGAGAAGTGGATTTTTTTGCTACCGGGTCTCGTCAAACTCTGTAGCGAGGAATGATCCGAAATGTTTGATAAATGGAATTCGCTACTGCGAGTAATTAGCGCCTTCAAAGCGATCACTGAATGAGAGGTGACGGCGCGGGAAGGTCCACGTGGCTGCTGGTAGGCGGTGCACAATGGGTCAAAACCAACAAAATTCTATTCTCTGTTGGTAACTAAGAGCGAAACATCAAGTTTCCATGCGATATTTCATTTAGGCCATCAGTATTTTTGTCCATGCAGTTATCTCAAAAAAAAACAATATTACCTTTGTATTCCCATAACGATTTTGGTGATGAATGAAATAGATTGGCTTTTGTTGGCTCGAGGTTTCATTTGCTAAAGCCTTCACATTATTTCTAAATATTTTCAATGCATTAATATTTTATTTTTGTTGGGGAAATATAGAATATTATATACAAATAATATTCAAGCATTTGCGGTCAAGTAAAAAAATATATTCATCAAAGAAATATTTTGTTTGGTGATAATAAAAATGATATTTTTAAAGGTTGTATTGTCTTACTTGCACTTTTGTCTGTTTTTGTTTCTTGTTAACTAACATTTTCAGTGAATTTAACATCGAATATGTAGGTAGCCATTTTCCGCCATTTCTAAGCTTAAAGTTTCAACCTGTATATTTTAAAGCGTGTGATGTGAACGTATACGTATTAAAAACATGAAATGAATAGCGCCGTTTTTTGCATCTTTTATGATTACTCTTTACTTCCAACGTCCACTTTCATGCTGAGAGATGTGCAAATGTTACTAGGGAGAACATTTTCATTTTATAAAACAAGGAAATAAAATACAGAAGGTTTAATCTTCACGTGACAACCCGCATTTATAAAATTCCATTAATTGAGCAATGTTTCCTTTGTGTCTCATCGTCTTGCTGTATCCATTTTAAAAGCCACAAACTGTTTTATCAAAGGTAATTTCAAAATCACCAGTATCTCTTACGACTTAACTATGTTCCAAGAGTACAATTACTGCACATCGAAAATTATCATTTGATAATCTGAATTCAATGTCAAACTTATACAATATAATATAAAGAAAATGCTAGTATACGTAATCTTCGTATCTGAATCTTAAAACCCGAAAAAGCTGAATTGTACCGCTTTTAGATATTACTATCTACATTATAAGATTCATTAATGCTTTATCAAATTTCGTGAATCCATTATTATATTTCTTAGCTCATTTAATTTAGCCATGTAACGTATTGTTTCTATTTAATTATTGTTTATTTATTGTTATGTGTGATCTTTGGTCCATTTGGCTCAATGTACGCCGCTGGTGCAATTAAGCAGATCTCAATTCCGTTTAAAACGACGCCCCGCGCCCCCTCCCGCTCGCCGCGCGAGTTCGGCGGTGTCACCTGCCGCCCGCTGCTTTGTCAGAGCTTTGATTGAAGCGCGGGTCGGAGGAGCGGGCGGCGCGCGTCCGTTACACTGGGTGATTAGACCGATGCTCGTTCGTCAAGCGCCCGTCACTGCCCGTCACCGCCCGTGGCCCCTGCCGCTCCGTCCCGCCCAGCCGTGCCCCGCCCTCTACCGCACCACCCCGTCCCAACAGCGCCCTGATCTGCACCGTCTCCACGTCGCTCCACCTCACTCTGCCCCGCCCCATCACGCTCCACCCACCTCATCCCGCACAACTTCGCCCCCATCCAGATTTACCCCTAACGACTCTGACTCTTGTTCCACCCCTCCACCTCCCTCCACCCCGTTTTCACCATGCTCTACCCGCCCCACCCGCTCCGCCCCACTCCAGCTAGACCCAGTTCTATCGACTCTGCTCCACCTTGCTCCACCCCGCTTCATCCGGCTTCCGAACCCACTACTCCACCTCACTACCCATCGCTCTAACTCCATCACGCACCACCTCGACACATCTGTTTCCTCCACTACCCACATCGAAACCACCATCTACCCATTGCTCCACTCCCTCCACTCCACCCCTTACCACCCCGTTGATACCGCTCCACTTCACCTCTCCCCGCGCCACTTCGCTCCATCCCCGACGCCACTCCCATTCCCTTCCATCACGCACCTACCTTGCATCCACCACTTCCCCCCCTGCCCCGCTGCCTCACTCCAACCCACCCCACTTCACTTCGCTCCATCCCGATCCACTCCCGTCCTCTCCACCTCGCTCCTATCTTCCGCCCTCTGCATCCACTTTGTTCGACCCTTCTCCACCCCGCTTTACTCCGCTCTGTCCGTGCCGGCCTGCCCCGCCCAACCCGGTACCACCCGGCGCCCTCCCCTACCTTCACCCTCCTCGATTCGAATCTGTCTGTTCCGCTGTCGGCGCCATAATGGCTCGTGTGGATTTGAATTAGGGAAGAATGTCAAAGGGAACTATTATTAGTTTTGTATTAACAGTACAAATCTGCCCTTTTGTTGTAATGAACTCTTTGATTCTTCAAAATTGTATCAGGTTTCATCAATACACATAAGTACTCTTATTTCAATATTCTAGGTACTTATTTCTCCAAGTAGAGAAAATCTACAAAACAATGGAGATGATTTTGAAGGAGCTTGAAATAATTTAATGCCAAATATGAACTTGAATATTTTTCCATTGGTAACACATCATTTAAAAGTTGCATCTGAAACGATGCTATTTTTTGGGTTTTCCTGAAAACGGAGTATTTCATGTTCAAGGAGAGAAAAATAGAAAATAGCTGTCATTTGTATATTCTTTGCGTCTCATGGTTCCAAATTTTAAAAAGTAATCATGTTCCTCCAACTCACTTCTTGTGGCCAAAACAATAGCAGTTCCTAACATAATGTCTTAATTTGCAAATTGCCATTCCCCAAATCAATCAAATCTTTTACAATAAATTAAAATATTACTTTAGAGGTAATGGTCCAACGACTTTCAAACTTCGTCTGCTTTATTATTAATTTTGTTTCTTTCCTTGGAGCAATCTTGATGAAGTTCTCTGTTGAATACTTTAAAACTTCTTTTTGAAGGAACAATAAAGTTGCTACATTTTTGTCGTTTATTATATTCATGGTTTCAATTAAATGCACAGAAATTAATGTAATCGCCACTTAAAATGCTTTAAAAACTTTTTTATACAATTACATAAATTGTGATGTGACACTTCTTAGTACATTTTACCTCTTGCTATTCAAAAAAAACTAGGCATTTGTACTAGTCAGAATTTTGTAACTTGAGATTGAACAATTTATCTCTGATGTAACTACATTACTGCTATTAGACACACACCAGAATAAGGAAGAACTCAAATGTGTATATCTATTTTTTGACTGTGCAGCTTTTTTTCTTTGTGCTCTAATTCTATTTAGTAAACTAGAGGAAACGGAATACGGAATGTTCGGGCGCTAATGAAACGCGTGCATCTTTTTGCTACAGCATCTCTCCCGCATCTGCCTTCGCATTCGCTTGCGCATGAATACGGGATGAAGCAATCGGGGCCACGCGGAACTCACTGCTAGGAGCCATTATTCCTCTCTGCGCAACCCCGGCCGCTTCTCTCGCACACTTATCGACCTTCGGAACCCTAGTGGCCGCTTCAGAATAAATGTTACAGACTTTTGAGGAACCTATGTCAGTCGACTATGATATTTTTTTTTTGGTAACGAACGTGTGATGGAAATCTTATGTAACAAAGTAATACGTGAAAGCTTCAAGCTTCCACAGTCGGAGTCTGTATGTACTTGGCTGTCCGGGAGACGCCAGGTCCTAGGCTACAAATGTCAACATTTCGGTGAGCCCTGAGGAAGGTCGCAGCATGGCAGCCGAAACGTTGGAATCTGTGCTTGGGGCGTGGCGTCTCCCGGACAGCCAAGTAAACGAAGTTATACATGTGTAATTTTTGACTAGGCGTCCCTGGTCGAAGCCAACTCGCCCTGTACTTATGTTTAGAAGATGCACAAACTATCAGGGGACGATCCGACCACAGGTCATGGAATATCAAGATTATTGTTCAGCTTTGATTCCGTCAGTGTGTATCGTTTTACCTCACATGCATCAAAACCCACCCAATTCTAGAAATATTTGTAATAATCATTTGTTTCAAATGCTTACTTCTCTAATCAATGATAATCACATACACATGAGCGTAGGTATAGATTTGGTATTCATAAGCCCTCCCAAAGTCTCTCCAAAATAATATACCACACTCTGAGAAAGACGTGGAAGGCACAAAATATACTCGGTCTCAAGAAAATCTCTTATCACGTTCCATTCCCTGTGTCAAAGTCCTCACGTGTTCCCAAGCCCTTTCCATGCAGAGAAGTTGATTAGTCATTAGGATTAAGTAAGAATATTGAATGCAATTTTCGATTGCTAATGACGCTTCCCTGTAATGTAGTTCACAAGTTTCTTAAGAAAGAGCCCAAATACAGAAGAAGAGAGGAGCAAGGGAAGAAGTTTTATCTATGAATTCCCGAATCTAAGGGGGCCGAGGATTCTGTGTCACAAAGACGTCTAACCGCTATAATGTTGACATATCAACGCGCACTGAAGTCATACGAGTTGTCACAATTTGAGGCTGAAAGGTCTAAGCAGGGGCTGAAAGGGCTAGGGGATAAAACAGATATATTTCAGTAGTAGACGCCGTGAAAGCCACAGTTTTAGGAGAGTGGAATGAAGAGTCTGGAAAATGTACCACGATTATCATGTCTGCACTTTATTGAGAAAAACTGAGTCTTGAATTAAGTATTCAAATGTAACGCTACGTTAATGATTCATATTCATTCACATCTGCGTTTATTACGTCTTACAATGTGACAGTCTTTGGCGACCACTATTGCAAAGTTCTTCGCCTGAAGTTCTGCCGTGCTTATTTCAACTGACATAGCAAGCGCTCTTATGATGCGACTGCGCATTGCTGCGCTAGGGGAAATCGCCCTTTTTATGCAACTTAATGTCGATCCCCGATCTCCTATGCCCTGAAATCTCTCAAACATTGCTCATCCCTCCCAATATCGGTACTCTGCGCTTGTGCACGTTTTTTAAAACACTATAAATCGTGTGAAATACCAATAATACGAAAGGCACTTCCTACGTTATGGTAATTGTGTTTTATCTAACTTCCTCAATATCTCATGCAATAGAAATTTACTATACGTACATTCAAAAACTCTTAAAATGCATATCCCATTGCTAGCACCAAATTTGTTGGGGATAATGGTAAGAGGAAGTCAAAGTTATATGGAAGTTTAATGGAAATACGTTTAATTATGCACAAAAGGAACATTAAGGTACTTAACAAACCGCTCAGGCATATTCCCTTAGATGATTCACATACTTAATTGTTGTTAATTTCATTGATGCCAATGCTAACTTATAGTATCTATGAATTATTCGTTAATAAAGCGCCTACACTTTATTTGCAATCAGAAAGTATCAATTTGCGAATTAAATCTCAGAAAACTGATTCTCCTGTTTTGGAACAGAGGTCGGGTCGAACATCACAGTGACTAAGATGATCGCTCAGACGATCAGACTTAATTTATATCAGTCATGGAATTACACCTGTAACACATTGACTATTTCGTGCGCTGATCATCAACATATCCATTCTATTTGTCGATAGCGTTTTGTAGGGTGATATAAGTTTTCAAATAAACAATATATATTTTACTGCCACACTTTTGAAAGACATAAGTTTTCTGATCGTCTTTCTTATTTCTTTTCATTTCATTCAAATCTTCGTTCCTTTATTACTCCATTGTTCTTTTTGACATCGTTATTAGCTTCAGTTTCCTTATATCAAGCTCATCTCCATTCTTATCATCAGACCATTATAAGGCACAATCATTCTTCACGCCTTCAGCGACCTTCTATTCCGTCTATATATCCACGTATTCTTCTTTCATCATTTTCTTACTTATTCTCAGTTACCCTTGTTCATCGTGATATTTTTCGTTCAGACATCACTCTAATTTCACAATATTCTTGCCGTATTCCCAGATCGTCTACATTCCACCTTAATCGAAAAGTTTCTCTCATCTTCCGTACTATGTCTCGGCTTCACCCACCCCTCCTTCACCGTCATTGTATCCTTGTTCTCTCGTCGTCTCTTCGTCATCAACTCCGTTTTCAACCTACTGCCGCTGCATTTCCGGAGTGACCTGGACCCATCTTCACCACAAAGAATCTTCTCCTCCTACTACTTCAATCGCCTCCGCACCACTAATAGGTCATGACGTCATTCACCCCTTGGCATTAATTCTCCCACTCCGCGACGATGCGCAAAGTTGAAGTTATTTTATGGACTCGGGAGGCAATAAACCACGGCCGCCCCGGCGCGGTTTTATCTTCCCACGCGGCCGCGCGCGAGCGCGCGCGCGTCGATATCAGCGCAACGTATATTTTAATGACCCAACACGCCCCGCAATTATTATATATCACATTTCTCATTATCCGTTTCGATAAAATTCTATGGTGACGATTATTATCCCATTTTTGCGCGGCGGCGCGCACCGCCCCGCACCGCCCCGCTCCGCACGCGCGCCGGCCGCCATCGAAGCGAAGCGGAATTTAATATCGCCGGATTTCGCTTGCGTGATACCCCGTGCTTTAGAGCGCGTGCGCAATTCGCCGGCCAGATAGGGCCTAATCCTGCGGCTGCAAACTGCGCGCGAGCCCCGCGCCCAGCGGCGAGAGCGCTCCGCTGCGGCAGCGCTCGGCCCGGCAGCGCCGCGCACCTTGCGCCGCTTCCTATTGTCCTCGTAACGCGCCAAATGAAATTAATCGAGGGACGCTGTGTTCTGGAATACAACACAGAACATTAAAAACGATTGTTATTACTTTTGTTTTGAGTTTGTCTGTTAATTCTCTTGATAGAATATGCTGTTTCTGGCCAATTTTCGAAGGTAAATAAATTATTCATTTCTTATGAGTTCTTTCGTAACACATTTTTATTAAAAATGAAGCTAAAAATAATGTCAAATTTGTTAAAAGAAGCATTATTTTTAATAAAAATGTATTATGAAAGAAATCATATGAAATGAATAATTAATTTGTCTTTGAAACTTGGCCAGAAACAGCATATTATATCATTTGTTATTTCTATTCCTAATATTATTAGCTTTTTTATGTTCCTTTTTCTGTGATGTTTACATTGACTGCCTACAGATTAGTATAATTACTGTAGAAAAAATTGATATAATTTCGAGTCAATTTGTTATGTTTAAACAAAATGTTTGACATTTCTTGACTTAGAAATGGTAATATATTTCTTAGGATATTTTCATTCGTTTGAAAAAAGGTGTTAGATATTGAGGCTCTGATATATACTCTTTCGGATGCCGTCAGTTCTCAATACTACACCGAAAAGGAATGAAACTCACTTTCTGACGATTTATTCTTCTTAAATTAATATTTTTTTATTATTCACCTTATATCTATTATCTGTTATACTACTTTTGGTTTTAAGTTTAGTAAAAATTACATGAAAGTTCACCTCATCGTGGCCGGTAACTCAAATGAATAATCTCAACACGTGATCTCAGCGCATATGTTGCTTCCTAAACGGATGAATCAAGTATTTTTAACATTAATTATGAAATGTCTAATGTCAAAATATATCTTATTCGTTTCCCTCAGTAAACCGAAAAGACCTTGAAAACTGGTTTCTTTATGTTTTTGTTACTGCTTACATTTTGTCGTTACTGTTCACATGATGATGAATGTGCAAGGAAATTTCCAAGACATTTTTAGTCAACTTGATGTGAGTTCTAAGCCTGTAAAGCTCATTGCAGCAAACACAGGCCACAGGAGATCCACCAGCCGCTAACTAGCCAGAGGGCCTGTAGAACTCGTCTGTCCAGTAAATGAAACCCGCCGCTAAATCCTTTGAACCAATCCTTCTCTCCAAAGCTCTGTTTACGTGTACTGTCATAAGAGCAGACCTTCTGGAAACGGCATTTCCATTTATAGATTTTAACTAAGCGCAGTGCGCCCGTTGAAGCTTGATATATATTGCACATTCTCTTTGCTTTCCTGACATGCTGGGCAAGTGCATGCAGCGGCAAAGGGCACGAGGTGTGTCGGTTGCCGCCAGCGCCGCCACCGCCACCGCCGCCACCACCGCCGCCACCACTGCCGCCACCTCCACCGCCACCGCCACCGCCACCGCCACTACCGCCACCACCGCCGCCACCGCTACCGCTGCCACCACCACTGCCGCCACCACCGCCGCCACCACCGCCACCGCCACCGCCACCGCCACCGCCACCGCCACCGCCACCGCCACCGCCACCGCCACCGCCACCGCCACCGCCACCGCCGCCACCGCCGCCACCGCTTCCACCGCCGCCACCACCACCGCCACACAGCACCTCGGCGCGTAAATTAGCGCAGGGCGTAATCTGCGCGGCTGACGAGGCCGAGGCGGGGCCGTGCGGGGCCGGAGAGTTTGCTGGTGGAGAGGGGTGGAGGCGGGTGGAGGGGGAGCGCGCCGCCAGACAGAGTAACGAACGGCCTCCCGGAATAGGAGCCCTCCAGCGCTGGCCCCGCGAGGGCTTGACCTTTCGCCGGCCCTCCCGCGACACCCGGCACGCCCACCCGCCCACGCTCGCCGGCATATGCATCCAGCTGACTCCGCGCCACCGCGCTGCACCCCAATGGCCATCCAGCACTAACGAGCAACGTCTAGCTCTCCCGCTCTTTCGCGCGGCGTCGTCCCGTCTCTTCGTTCCACCCAGCTCTGTCTAGCCATGCTTGTATCTGCCTCGTCCATCCTTATCCCATGTGCACCTGTCTTGTCCATCCCTTAACTGTCTATTCCTCTCCCACCCACCCCTCTTTCTCATTTCTCTCTTAATTCCTTCATCGCTCACTTTTCCCTACCTTATCCGTCTTCACCCTGCTGAAACCAGCCTAACTCAACAGTGGGCCATTTATATTCGCGTCCTCTTCCACTACTCATCCTCTTCTGTTTCCACCTTCTTCTCCTCTTACTTCTTCTGTTCTCTTACCAATCTCTATCTTTCTATTCCTTCCATTCATTTTCATTTCTCTTCCTCCCTTGACTCAATGATCTCTTCAAATTGTTTTCACTTTATTCTCGCATTTTCTCAATCCATTCCTAATCCCACCGTCAAGGCTTTTCACATTCGTTCTCTCATGCATCTTTTTTCTACCACTCGTTCAGAAGCTTCTTATCTGCTTTGTTAGCCAGCTCCCTCTTTTCACGCCCCCTTCCATTATCCACCTTCGCAGACGGCCCTTCATGCAGAATTCTACACCCCCTTCTCCCACTCTCATGAGCGCCGGGAGTCTGAGAACGAGCGAAGTACTGTCCTTAGCGAGTAATGGGGCGTGCACTGCATCGTCGGGTCCAGCAGAGGTGCTCGTCCTGTCGACCACCACGCCACCGTACTCCCACGCATAGCAACGCCCACGCTAAAACAATTTTTCATTACATGTGGATATATTTCGTTACATTTTTTCGTATATCAATTACAATATTTTCTGGGTTAAAAATATGCTAGTTTTTATTTGAATATTTGAAAGCGTTGGCTGGAGATTGGAACAGTTTATTGTTTTTAATTAATAATAAAATGATATGCAATTTTCAATTATTAGCAATAATAAATGAATGGAAAAATTATTTCCTAATTTTACTTACGAGTTCAAAACAATAAAACAGTTGGAATTAATTGAAAGAAACATAATGTTTTTCATTATGATCTAGTAGAAGATTAATACTGAAAGTAAATTAAGACTTTTGTTTTATTATATTAAACCACTGCCACTGACTCTGCACCTCGCGACCCAGGAGACTGCCCAGGTGTCCAGAAGGGAGGGTCACTTCAAGGGCCTAGGGCCTAAGTGGCGTCCTAATCTAGAAGATGTGAATCATTTAAGATGCACTCATACACACGTTTAACTTAGCGTTAATAAATGTGTTTTGATGTAGAAATGTACTTCGTAAATTTAGAAACATTTTATTAGATTTTTGTAATTTAGAACAAATTTCATTTATGTTCAAACTAAATCTCACAATTGTAGTATTCCCAGAATTGCATTACATTTCACTGCAATGCAGTTCTAGAGATGATTAAATATTATTGGTTACATGGATCTGGCAGATTTAACTACAAGTTCCTTCTACCAGTATCCGTCTTCTTTGACGTGTCATTACTCACAAAGCAATTTCAAAGCTGCTTTTTTTTATCGTTTCTAGGTATTTGAAAACATCAATTTTGTAAAAAAATCCCTTCACGTTATCGAAGTGGAGATATTAATGACCATAGAGGTTGATGTTCAAAAGTGCTTTATCACCCTAGACCTCATGCTTGTAAATCAATCACATCATGGAGACGTTGCACATATTATTTAAATTGACGCAGGACTAGTAATCTATTAGAATTATAATTTGGGTTTTCTTTTCTGTGTTACTTTTCTCCGTGAACGAGTTATACAAGAAGTATTCCATGATTATTTACAAAATAAATGAAAAACATGCCTTGTGAATCCAAAGCACTGTATCTCACAAATTATGTGGAATGTAAGAGTTAAGTTATTATAGTAGATCTTGCCAAAGAGAAAATTTAAAAAAAGAAGGATTCTATCATCAAGTGTCAATCTTTTAAAACCTCGACCATGAAGTAAATGAATGAACCGTTATAAATGACGACTGCAATATTTTTCTTTCACTCCTCTCACCCCACTTTTCGCGTAACATGAATTATTTCTCCCCGCTCGGCACATGGGCTGTCTGCGAAACAACCTGGGCGTGCGAATCGTCGACGAGCCGTCCCTTCGCTTGCTGACACAAAGGCTCCCTGGGGCACTAGAGCTTCCCGGCCGTCGCAATGGCGCCCGCTCCGCAGATGTCACTCGCGCCGCGCTGCACCAGCGCCTGCAGCGGACGTGAAAGGCACCAAAGTGAGGGCTGCATGATGTGCCTTTTCCTTTGTTCGGGCCAACATTTATTGTCATCGACCGTCACATACGAGTGATTCATTGAGCGAAAAGCCCTGCAAAGACCCGGTGGTATAATAATTTAATTCAAGCCTCCAGCTCCGAAATGTTTTTGTCCCGTCCTCTAATTTTATCCTATTGAGTTTTATTGTTAATTCTTTGACAATGAATTGACCGCAGATATAAAAAACTGGACATGTTGAATAACCTGCCAATAATCGCAAAACAGCTACCACTAATTTCGTAATTCACTAGTAAATCTGTTATCCTTACTTTAATAAATTAACGTTATTTTATATTTTACGCGAGTACATGATATTATGTTTTTGAATCATTGTTCATTTGTTTTAACAGAAAAATCATTGTGTAAAAGAAGATTTATTTTAATAAGTTGTTAATGTAGGACTTCTATTTTTAAATACTATTTACACAACGTAAAGTGAAAAATATCTGAGATAGATACGAGGACACAATTAATTATGGTTAATTGATAGATATAAGAATTAATTTACATCCTTTAATTTCATCTTTTCTGATCCTATTTCTTTTAGATTGTCTCCTTTGTGTATGAGATTATCTCTCTGTATATTTTGATTTTTGCATGAAAAAAATATTGACATGTGATTACCAACAAGTGAATTATTTTTATCACATATTTCAAAAACTGTAATCACTTTCAGTTGAATTAGTTATTTAAATATTAAGAAATTGGTAATCAGAGAGTGAACAGACTGTGCCAATGCAGTCCTTTGATCAGAACACCTTAGTTCAATTTATTTATTATTTACAATTTATTTATTATAAATCATTTAAATATTTCAATGGTCGCTTGATTAATATATTTATAGCTCCATAATGACGCGCGACTAATCTAAAATCGCTTAACCTCGATGAAGCCGATTGAACTTAATTTTCTCCTTTCCTTCCACTAACCTCAAACGTTTTTTAATTCATCCTATGGTCATATCATGAGGTGTTCACAGAGAGCCATTTTTGTGAGGATTTATTTTCACTCTCATGTTTTACGCAACTTTCAATCTCTTCGCCTAAACCCATTTGTTCCGATTTTGCCCTTCAGCGGCTCGGTGCTGTGTACCTGTATTGATTCCGCCACAATACAAAAAGCCGTTGGAAGAGCTTCGCTGTGATGAGGGATGGGGAGGAGCCGGGCAGGGGTGGATTGGACTGCAGTGGAATGGGAAAGAAGGGCTATAATGACAGTGGAGGTTTGATAGGCTTTGCGGGGAAGTGCAGTAGGGCAACGGTGATCAAGAAAGTGAAAGCGGTGAGGGGCAGCGCGGAGCATACGGGCTCGGCGCGGACGGAGGAATGTCGTGGAGACGGGCCCCGGTAGAGGAACGGGGACGGGGTAGGACTTTTCGAGAGGCGTGGTGCAGGGAGGCGGGGAGTGTCAGGCAGGGAGATGCAGGCGTTGGATGTCGTGAGTTGTCATGACAGTGCGCGGCAAGTCGGGGTGGAGCAGGCAGTCAGGAGAGAGAGCCGCAGGAGGCCTCAGCGGGCCAGTGTGGGGAGGAGCGTGGTGGAGCTGTGGGAAAGCGGGGCGGCGCGAAGCTGAGCGGGCCGGGGCAGAGTGGGGCAGAGGGAGGCGGCGCGGGTCGAAGCGGAGCGGAGCAGGACGCAGCGGGATATGCTAGCTGGGTTCAGCTGGGCGAAGCGGGCCGAAGCGGGGGAGCTGGGCGCAGTGGGGCAGAGTGAAGTGGAGCGAGGCGGGACAGAGCGGAACGGAGCTGGGTAGAGCCGACCGGAGCTGGGCAGAGCAGACCGGAGCGGGGCGAAGCGAGGCGGAGCGGGGTGAAGCGGGGCGAAGCGGGGCGAAGCGGGGCGAAGCGGGGCGAAGCGGGGCGAAGCGGGGCGAAGCGGGGCGAAGCGGGGCGAAGCGGGGCGAAGCGGGG
This sequence comes from Acheta domesticus, assembly GCA_031308135.1. NCBI lineage: Eukaryota > Metazoa > Arthropoda > Insecta > Orthoptera > Gryllidae > Acheta > Acheta domesticus. The sequence goes on along the minus strand of JAHLJT010009419.1, from coordinate 30,659,117 downwards.
CGAAGCGGGGCGAAGCGGGGCGAAGCGGGGCGAAGCGGGGCGAAGCGGGGCGAAGCGGGGCGAAGCGGGGCGAAGCGGGGCGAAGCGGGGCGAAGCGGGGCGAAGCGGGGCGAAGCGGGGCGAAGTGGGGCGAAGCAGGGCGAAGGGAGGTGGAGCGTGATCTGAACGGGAAGGAGCGGGGTGAAGAGGGGTAGAGCGGGGCGGACGAAGCGGGGCGGAGTGGAGCGAGAGGGATCGGCAGGGTTCGGGGCGAAGCGACGCAGGGCGGGGAACTCACGGCCGATAGCTGCTGTAATTAGTCCCGGCGCGGGCAGCGGGGAGACGGTGGGCTCCCGCTCGAGTATGTTGTCCAGATAGCCCCGCATACCGCACCGCGCCGCGCCCAGCGCAACCACACGCTCTCCAGCGCCGACTCTAAGAGCAATGCCGGAAAGAGAGGAGAACCGCTCCGCATGATACTCTGCCCCGCCGCCCGCTCTCGTTTCCATATCAACTCACTCGAATTGTCTGTAAATAAAAGAGGCTTGTGATGCGGTGACGGTAGTACGATCGAAGGGAGTGAATAAAACGAAGGTGCTTGAAACAAACCAGTGTGTTGTTACTATTATTGGAAATATTCTCGTCTTTAATTTCATGGAAATAATCAAAATTCAAATTATTGTATGTAGTAATACGTCATCAAATAATTTCTCATTAAAGTTCAATGGAGTCAATTAAGCGTTTCAAAATATATTCGGCACTCTTGCTTAATTTATTTATTATGTAAACGTCACGTATATACACGTCATCGCCCAATAATTTCTATGATTATTTCGAAAATAGACATTCGTAAGCACTAAAAATTATTATTTATTGATTACCGGCGTTAGAAGTTACTTCTCACTCTCATCTCTGCTGTGATTGTTGCAAAAAGCTTCTAATCTATTTATCCAATGCATGGCTTTTCCCTAGCTAAGGAATGTGAATCTTTTTAGGACGCCACATGATGAAAATTTATTTTTTGGGAGGCTATTATAAATCTTAACTTATTATTTTGCGATTTTTTGCTTACGATTTTTAAATGTCCACATGCGAGGTTTAAGCAATTAATAGACAGTAACTATTTATCTGCTGTGACGTACCGAGAAGTGCACTCGTGCTCATTCAATTCTTTAGCCCTTTGGCAGATGATATTAACTGAAATTTCTTAATGAACGTCCAAAGTATTGGTCCCATTCCTGATTATGTTGATTTGAACCATTTAATTTTTACTGCATTATCTCCCATTCATTTCTTATATTTTTGTACAATCTTAAAACTTTCCGCAATCTTTCAAATTAACGTTGTCCATTATTGTCTTTTGTGCACACACATTTTGCCAAGCCCTTCTAAAGACATACATATCAAAAATTCTTAAAATCTTACACAGATGTATTTTTCTCGTCTCTTATTCCAGTGCCTAACGACCCTGAGCTTTGAGGAGCTCTACTTCATCAAAACGAGTTGCAACACTTAAATAGTCATTTCCATTTGCAGAGCATGACGTACCAATTCTGAACTAAAATGTAGTGCAAGTGTGTGTGAAAGCTACGTCAGCATCACCATATGTATTTTGTTGAACTATTTGTAACGATATTTGTTATTTATTTCATAAACAACATAGGAGTGTTGTTCAGTCTTTCAATCTCAGTGCGTTTTTTCAATATTTACTGCTGTTCTTGTTGAATAGAGAGGAGTTATACAAAAATAAGGTTATTTATTATCAGTAAAATATTTTAGTAAATAAACACAGAAGTGGATTCACCCATGGTTGAATTCAATGTCTCCTTTCAACACCGTTATTCACATAAAATTCTTCATTCCTGAAAATGTGTAAGATAATTGCGAATACCGCAACTGCCCCTCCAGATATAACTTCCACCTCCTAATGTACCTTGCCTCAACACCTGGTCTGAATGTATACGAATATTAACTTTTGTGAATTTGTTTACTAATAAGAGCGCCAGCAAGAATATTGCAGCACAATTTTCATTTTAAAATTGCTAATATCTACAAGTAGGCACATCTGAATACCGTACCATCTTGTACCGTACTGTGCAAACTTATACGTAAGTTGGATAGTGGAATTTTGTTTCTGAAATTCTACCTTCCACTTGTGTATTATACTATACTTCATTTTTAGAGGTTTTAATAAAAGTCCAATCCTATTTTTGCACTTAACGAAACTGTTGTCTCCCCTGCTATTTATTAAGAACTCCTATTTCTAAGTCTCTCCTTTTCCTTTCGGTCTTTCTACCTCTACTGCAATCTCTAAATTATTAGTTACTACCTCGCCACCTCCTCAAGTAATCACTGCAATGTCAATCATTACCGTATTGTTCGTATTCACTGTAATTAGCCACTGTCACATCATCGCAGTCCCCATACTGTCCATAACAATATATTTTACCCCTACGTATTCCCATTTATTCCAATTATCAGCCCACTACTATCTCCCCGATGTTTCTTATATCAATATCATCTGCTTCATGATTCACGATCTTTTTTGCTAATTCACAATACAACGCCAGTCTCTGACTCATATTACTGCCAATCTTCCGCCGTTCACAATTACTCTTCAACACTCCGCCAGATGTCTCCGTCGCTTACGGTGAATACTATACTATCTCTTTCACCTTCACTTCCACCTCCATCGCTATCTCCTCCACTCTCTCCACCGCTTCCTCCCCTGCAATATCCACCATACTCCACCTACCTCCGAATCCGCTCTCCCCACCCCTCTGCCCTCCCCGCCCTCCGCCGCCAACCTCGCAGCAGCGACGTCGTTAGTGCTGCTCGGCGCAAATGTAGCCTGAGCCCAAGATAAGAGGCCGCAATTTCCTAAGCTTAACGGCTGCTCCTCTCCGCTCCGAATGTGGCCGCAACAGCGGCTGCGCTTCGCTATAGAGAGAGCTTCGGCGCGCCGCCGCTCGGAGCTCTGCCGGCGCAGGTGGAGCCTATTAGAACGAAATTAAGCGCCATCGGCGGCGCGCGATTCGGGACGCTTTATAAAGGTGCTCTCGAAGAGCCCGAGAACAAAGCATTCGCGAGGGAGCCGGCCGAAGGTGTCCATGGGGTTACGGGGTCCACGCACGAAAGCACTCGCGAGCGCTCGGTAATAAACAGAAGTAATACGCGCAAGCCGAGTGGGAGCATATTTTACAAGATTCCATTCATGGAAATGGACCAGCGAGGGGTTAGTAGCTTAGGCTTGCAGCTTCAAGAGGGCTTGACTGCTTTGGGACAAACGAAACTGTGACCGGGGTTTATACCTGCATAAAATTGAGGGTCTTCTGTTCAGGGTGCAGATTTTCATAATTATTTGTTTCCTTAGTCCAATTCTGAACAATATATATCCACTTTTTCGTTATCAGGGCTACGTTAATAAAAGTTTTTCTGCAGAAAATTCGCCGTGTTCGGCGGGACTATTTCCTTACTTTCTCTTTTCCGAAGTATGTGAAAGTAAAAATGCATGAGTGTCTGCATAATATCTGACAGGGAAGCTTCTTATCTAGTCTTGCAGGGTACGAAAAGCCGTACGTCGTCGGGCTGTGTAGCCGAGGTCGTTAAGACTGGAGGGCCGTAGCAGCCTCAGCTCGAAGAGTCGCGGGTTCGAATTCCGCTCCGGGCGTGGATGTTCATGTGTGTTTGTGTTGTCCTTACGTGTTCTCTCCACAGTTCCCCTTATAGTTTACAAATCACAGTTGTCGCTATTTGTTCAAGATGTTGAAAAGCGACCTAAGAAAGCCGTGCGTCAGTAGTGGGTCAAATCGACATTACTTCAAGGTGAAAATAATTTTAATGTTGCAAATGTTTTCAGGTCCAAAATTTACATTTCTTGAACGTATATACAAATGGCATCTCAATTTGAGTTTAAAATGGTATTTATGTTTAAAAAAATGCATCTGATATAAATTAGATAGTACGAGTATTAATCAAAGATGATAATTTCCTTCTGTGGCACGAAAATGTCAGGTATTTTATCATAAAGTATAAATCGTTTCATATTATTTACTGAATTCATGATTGTAGGAAGTCAAGTTCCCTGTTTTGAAATCTCTTTGAGAAATTAGCTTTCAGAAAAAGTCTACTTTAGTGAATAAGCTCTGTTTCATTATGAGTAACATCTTACGTTCGTCTTTTGATTTTTTCTAATGCATAAATGTATACATTTACATTTTTTAAAATCTTGAAAACAAAGGAATATTCCTACTGGATGCAGTTCAGAATCACAATCTTATGTTTTTACGGTTAACTAAAACAAAATTGACATAGAGTCATCAGAATTGGAACACATTCATTAGCACAGTTTATTGTTTATTATCATGAATAATAATACAATATTATAAAATATTTTATTTCTAATTACTTTGCTTACGTCTCTGCTAAAGTTTTATTTTGCATGTATTGTTTTTCATGTAACAATTTTTAGGCGCGTTTTCAATTCACGGCACTCTTTATTTGATGTAAGTATTTAAGTCCGAAGATTTGGGCTTTCATTCCGATAGTCGTACAATTTAACTTCACGCTTTCGTTTATTTAGTAAAATGTTTTTTGCAAGATTCAGTAGCAATGAAAGCACTTGTTTTTTGCACGAGATCATTTAATACATCAATATTTTATAAATGTATTTCAAGCTAATTCTGACCTGGACGAATACTTTGTCCATTTGAATCTTCCAAGAACTACTGTAGAAAAAATTTAATACTTTAATAATATTCCTGCATTTTAGTTTAGTAATTCACTAAACTTTCATAATATTTTTTCCATCAAACTAAAATAAAAAACTCACTTTCCAGTATAAAATAAAAGAAGTGATTAGAAGAATGAAAATCGTCAAAAAAAAGTCTTTCAGATTGTCGTGCGGAGAACATAATTTTTAAAGCATTTTTTTAAATTGAAGCTTAAATAGATGTTATTTTCTTTTGAAAATAAGTAATATCGCTTTGAGGGTTGTCATGTTTTCATTATAAATAGGCTCACAATATTAGACGAGGCATATTTTTACCCATTCGTTATCTCAGCGAGCAACTTCGTGCACGGCTGACTGTAGATGCGACTGAGCGTTGGGAACGCACCTCACTCCCTTCTCCAGTTTTCAACTATTCCTTCCTCTCATTCCATTCCCGTCTACCTTCCTCATCTTCTGTACGCTTGGGCGACCGGAGGTGTCGCCCTATCCACAGCAACTCCTGCGAGTGGCCGTAATTAAGGATTATTTTTATAGGGCTTTGCTCTGTAGCTCTGGAAATCTCAAACCGCAGAAATCTAATTAATAAAGGAGCTCTCGTTAACTGCGACCACTTACATGAGCGTGCGAGACCTTCTGAATTTTACGTTGAATTTCGCCGTGGCTTTGCCTCGGAACTTCTAATAAGGATGGAGAGAATTTCCCCGGGTAGGCTTTTTAACTTTTCCAGTTAGAGAAGTAGAAGAGGTTCACAAGAGGTAAAGCCCAGAGATGCAGAGGAAATGGGAAAAACTCTTGTAGGAACGGGAAAATTCGAGCTTATGGGCAACTCCCGATTTGTTTTACCAATGATTGTGGTAAAAGTTGAGTAGTTATCTTGTCATGATTAGTTTTCTGAGACGTAATTTTAGATCCGAGATTCGTAGAAAGAAATTGTTTTCCTGGCTGTTTTCGTTGCGAGATTGTTCAGTAACATATATTTTCAGCAAAGGGCACTTACCGTACAAGTTCAAGTTTATTTAATCAAATAGAATAAAATTTGCTTGGAAATGGTCCACCTGTGTCATTCTGGTTAGTCATAAGCATTAGCAGTTGTTTTTTTTTTTGGACAAATGTTTTATTTTAATTAAAACTCCAATCAAATTATTAAAACAATTAATATGGAGATAACAATTTGAACATAAAACTCAAAATTCTACTGACTCTTCGTCAGAAATAAAATTTTGAAGTGATTGAAAGTGTAGTAGAGAATTAGTTTTTGGTCGATTTCATTAAATATATTTTATGTGAAAAATCACCACGTACTGCATTAATATATGTTATGACGTCGTATTACTATAATTCATCATTTTATAGAATACTCTGACATCACGATTTCTGCTTCACGAAAATATTATATTTTCAACCGCTCGATTTTTTAAAACATTCGCCCTTTCCACCGACTACAGGCCTGAGAACGGCAATCGTGTTCGTGTGCATTCTCACGCGAGTGCCATTTTGCTCACCCTCTCCCTCTGGCTGACAGCAGAGGCATTTCACCAATTGGCGACCGCATATCGCGTCTTGTTCGACAGCTGCCGTCCCCAGTCCCCCGCCCCACGGTCCCACAGGCCCCCGTGTGCGGCGCCCAGCCACCCTCCCTCCACCCTCCACACGCGCGCCACTGTCACGCACTGGGCGGCGGGGCGTGGCGGGGCGGGGCGGGAACGGGGGCGGCGAGCAAGCACGCACCGCCCGGGGGCAGGGTCCTGCACGTGACCCGACGCCCACCCGCCCGCCCACGTTCGCCCGCCGCCCGCCCGCCGACCGCGCAGGAGGCGACCGCACGCGGGCGAGCAAATGTCAGGGGCGTGTCCGGCGGCGAACAGCGGCCGCAGCTCCTCCCCCGCCTGCCCCTCGTCCCTCGCACGGGGCCACGTACATGCACGCGCCGTGCCTACGCCGCTGCCGCCATAACGGCCCCACCGACGAGGACGACGCCTGGGGCGTTCCCGCTGCACTCTCCGCCAGCGCTACAGCCGACCTCACAGCTTCCTCTCTCGACACGTGGAACGGCGCTATTTAGGGCCCCTGCACACGTTGGTGCGCGGTTATTAACGTGCGTCGTAGAATAACACAGTATCTTACGGGAAACGGCACACGAGTGTTTTGGACGTTCCGCATAAGATGCGGTGGGACGCGCGCGTCAATGCAATGATCGTGACTTAATGCAATGGACGTGTGACTCGGGCCTTACGTCGCTCAAAAAACATCGCTGTTTCCTCACTATTGTTTCCATTCCTGCCCTTATATCACCACTGCTGCCAGCACCAATGTTGCCACTGCTTCAAAACATCGCCCCACCGGCGATAATTCAAGATATTACCCTACTGTTCAGCAACCAACACCAATATCACACGATTCAACGTAGCAACGTGGTGAGCAAGAACTAAGTAACCATTACACAAAGTAGAGACATCTCTTAGGTTTCTAGAATAATCATAGAAAAATCTTTTATGATTTAGATGCCTGTGCGCATAATACTATTGGCTACCACCCCAAATATCAGCGTGTCCAGTCTGTTATCAACGTAGTGGGTTGGTTTCCCAAGGTATCTTTTCCCCCCTCCATCTTCAAAACTGCCGTTCCCAGCTCCATGCGGTGGAACAATTCTCTCGTGCATTCTGTTCATGAGGTTTGGCAGGTTCCCTAGCCAGGAAGCGGCGCTGGGGCAACAGTGAATGAGCAGGGCGTCCTCCCTCACCCCCCTGCAACATATGGCGCTGTCAGCACTTGTCCTCTCCGCGTGGAGAGGTCAGGCCCTTCTATCGCAACGCCATTTGTCCATTTGAAAGCGAATTTCTACGTTTTTGCGCTATCTCCGCTTGCGATGAAACTGGGTATTTAATAAATTTGTTATAAGGTTGAAATGTCTTTTGAAAGGCGACGCATCTATGCAAGATTTAAATATTCACCAGACGTACAACTTAGAACTTACACCATAGTAGTATAAAACTGAGTATATAGTGAGTATGAATGTATAGTGAGTATAGTGAGTATGAGTGTATAGTGAGTACCGAGTGTGGTATAAAGCTGAGTTCAAAAATTCCCGTTAAGTTAAGAAATTAATCAGAGTGTTTTTGAACACTTCATTGCAAATTCCAACTTACCTCTCCAAATCAAAATCTCTAAAAATTGTCATGCTCAGTTAATGGCGACGAAAACAGAAGCTCGATGACTCCTAATAAGTTGTAAATAGTAATAAGGTACACTTTGTTTTAATAATCAGACTAATTTTTGTTTTATGTGTGTATCTTGTGTAGAAAATGTAAATAGAAGAATTCTTCCTAATGTACCATCATAAAGTGAAAAATCTAGAAAGCATGATATAATGTAGAGGAAAATTAATGAACGCCATGGAAACTTTTAAAAATGAAATCGATATCTCACTCGCTACATTATTATCTGTCCTGATATTCTGTCATATCACCATTGCAAAGGGCTCTGTATTAAATTACTAATGATACTCTCAGCGTATCTCATTAGTCGCTAATGAATCGACGCATCTTAATTGTAAATTTTGTTCTCGTAATAATCCAATACATCAAGTGCCAAGGTTTATACTACCCAAGACGTGCCTCTTTTTCAAAGACTCAACGACGAAAATATATTTGATAATTATTATCACTATAAGAAGGTATCTACAGCATCAGCAATTATATTAATATTTAACATGAATAAGTTAAATTATTTACACGTACAACTTTTAGTCGCATCATTACAAATGTAAAAAATAAAAACGTCAGTTGTGTTTCCCCTTTCTAAAAAAGTACGCCAGCAAAACTCAGTCAGAAGGGACTCATTGTTTTTACTTCGCAATATTTATACATATTGTATTATCTCTCATATCCGTCTAACTTTTCCTTGGAAGTAATATTATCATGGCTTTGTCAGTTTCTTTTAATATTTCTCCCGGATGTTCAATAATTTCCATTTGAATAATATCTTGGAAATCCTCCAGGTCGCTGTAGTGATCAAATGTCCACAATGAAAGGCCCACCGAAAATAGGTATTTTTTCAGATGCAATACGACGTCATAAAAGATATACCTCAAAATGGTAAAGACGTGCCTGAACTTCTCAAAATTCAAATTATTCTTAAATAGAAACGAAAAAATATTGAACGGAACATGTGGATAAAGGGTATAATTGCATTCGCAGTAAATAAAAAAGGTTGCTATCGTCGCTCGTTTTTATGAACATATTACTCATGCAATTATACCCCCTGTATCCATTCGTTTCGTCAATTACTAAAATCGCACATTCAAAACATACTTATAAAAAAACTAATTGAATTATATTACACACCAATATAAAGTATTGCCGTCGTATCAGAATCATTAAAACTAATTATGCCTATCAATTGTCAACACAACGAAAGGGACAATCTGAGGGCTAGCCCTTCCCAGCGTGGACTATCCCACATGGCCTTTAGTGCCTTGAGTTGAGCGGTGCGAAGACTGGCCGGCCGGCGCCTGGGCCCGCTCCTGCGCCCGTTGGCTTGAGACAATACGAAAACGGCGCTGAGTGCCGGCCTCAGTGCCGCAGTCCCACCATCGCCCCCAGCCTGAAGGGCTCTCTCGGCCCGCGGAAATCCCGGAGAACAATCACGCGCGCGGGGCGATCCCAAGATGGCCGACGGCACAATAGCCGCCACGCTGCACAGGGCTTGTTTGGCTTCCGCCTGCTGAGTTCGGCTCATCGCGACTTGTAGATCTTCGACGCCGCTGGCTGGCCGCCCAGCCACCTACCCGCTTGCCCATCCGCGTGCCCCTCCGCCCGCCTGCCCTCCTTCTCCCTACCCGCCCTCCCTCCCCCCACCACCGCCCTCCTTCCCACCCCACCCAACCCGCCCTCCCCTCCCACCCCCCAACCCGCCCGCCCTCCCCACCCCCCAACCCCCCCTCCCGCCCATCACCTCCAACCCCCTAAGCCCGCCCATCCCGCCCAACCAGCCCTCTAAACCCGCCCTCCCTCACCACCCCCACCAACCGCCATCACCTCCCAAGCCCCCAACCCGCCCTCCATCCCACCCACCCCCAAACCCGCCATTCTCCCTCCCCCCTACCCGCCTTCCCTCCGCCCCTACCCGCCCTCCCCTACCCCTACCCGCCCTCCCCCCTCCCTCCCTCCCTAACCACCCCTCACCTGCCACCTACCCTGCCCTTCCTCCCACCTACCTGACCTCTCTCGCCCCCTACCCGCACCTCCCTCTCCGACCACTTGCCTACCTCCTCCCACCTACTTGCCCTCCCTTCCCTCCCACCTAACATGCCCTCCCTTCCGCCTACCTCGCCCGTCCTTTCCGCCTTCCCGCCCGCTCGCCATGCCTATTCGCGAGCCCTCCCTCCCACCTATCCGCCTGCCCAGCCTCCCTTCCGCCTATCCGCCCACCCATCCTCCTTCTCGCCTCTCCGCACGCTCACCTCTCCCGTCTATCCGCCAGCCACCCATCCGCCAGCCCTCCGCCCGGCCTATCCGCCCGCCCTCCTAATCACTCGCCCTCCTATCCACTCGCACACCTAGCCCTCCCTCCCTCCCACCCATCTATACGACTTATCCGCTCCCTTACCCATCTATCTGTCCTCATCGCCCGCCTATCCTCCTTCCCGTCTATCCGCCCGCCCACCCGCCTATCCGCCCGCTCGCCCGTCGTCCCCTACCCGCGTGTCCATCCCCGCTCGCGCCGTATTCAAATAGGCCGCAGTAAGTTTCCCAGCGCCGCCGGAGAGATACTGCGTTAGTTGCAGCTGCCGCCGGCCGCCGCGCCGCGCCGCGCCACCTCCCCTCCTCGAAGACCACCCGACGAGTCGAGGACGGGCGGCGAAAGATGCGACCGGAGGCGAAGAACGCGAAACAAGTTGAGCCAAAGTTCTCGTCTGGAAATAAAGTATGTGCAAGAGAGAAAGTTTCGGGGGCGTAGTAATATTTCATAATACGGAATGACTTGGAAATTAAGGAAGTGAAGTTTGTCCGTACACAACTAACTCTATTCCGACCGCGCTGCCGATGGCTGCTGCCGGTGCTCCTCGGGACGCGCGCGCGCGTTCGCGTGACGGACGCACGCCGCAAGAACGCGCGCACGCGCACGAAGAGCACAGCGCTCGAGTCAGCGCTTTGTGGAGGACTCGGGAAGTTGCGACTGGCGGAGTGATGCACTAATGAACTTCCCGGGGAGTCCGGGCCTCGTCTTGCCGCCCCCAGCCCCGCCTCCCCCCGCCCCCCGCCAGGCGTCTAGGAGATACGGAAGGAGCAACTTGGCCCGCGAGCGGCACTGCGGGTCTTCAAGTGCCTCCGGGGGCAGAGGGGAGGGAGTTGGGTTGGAAGCGGGTGCAGAGGCCGTGATGGTGGGCGGGGAGCAGTGAAGCGGGGAGGAGTAAGGGTGGAGCAAGGACGGAACAGGGCAGTGCAGGTGGGGCGGAGCAGGCGGGGCGGAGCAGGCGGGGCGGAGCAGGCGGGGCGGAGCAGGCGGGGCAGGAGCAGGCGGGGCGGAGCAGGCGGGGTAGGAGCAGGCGGGGCGGAGCAGGCGGGGGTGAGCAGGCGGGGCGGAGCAGGGCGGGGCGGAGCAGGTGAGGCGGAGCAGGCGGGGCGGAGCAGGGCGGGGTGGAGCAGGGCGGGGCGGAGCAGGCGGGGCGGAGCAGGCGAGGCGAGCAGGCGGGCGGAGCAGGATGGGCCGGGAGCAGGCGGGGGAGAGCAGACGGGCCGAAGCGTAGCGAGAAAAGGAGAGGGGCTGACGGAGCGGGCCGAAGCGGAGCGGGGGCGCATCGAGGCGCGGCAGAAGACGATGGAGCGGGGAGGAGCAGAAGGAAGCAAGGTCGGAGCAGGTCGGAGCGGGTGGGGTGGAGCAGAACGAAATGAGAGATGGAGCGGGGCAGGGATGGATGGGGGCGGGCCGGAGCGGATCGAGGCAAGGAGAGAGGCGTGGCGAAACCGAACGGGCCGAAGCGGAGCAGGGCACATCGAGGCGCGGCAGCGGACGGCGGAGCGGGGTGCAGAGGGGCGGGCCGGGGCGGAGGCGGGTACGGGAGCGAGGGGGCAGGGATGAGGAGCGGGTTCCTCGTGAAGGCGATCCATTCAATTTAGATTTGCTGCTCTCTGCGCTTTCCTTACTCCAGGGCCGGCGGACCGCTTTCTTGGCACTCGTCGCCTCGGCGAATCTGAATGCTGCGTGTGGAAATGGATGTGCTCGTTTAATCACTTAACTCCTAGCATTGAACAATATCTTCAATTAACGGTTCGTTAAAAATACCTCGTTCCAAATGTGTTCTTGGCTTTTCTATGAATTCTTATTAGCAGACATTGACTCGGCAATTTAGAGCATCGCTTGCATTTATAAACTTATTTTATTTGGGCACCATGGTGAATCATACCAGAAATATGTTGTATTGTTTCAATAAGAAGGCATAACAATTTTAGTAATTATTAAACTCGAAATCAGATATGAAAAGTGGTCATTTTATTAATATCAAAATTGCTTAAAAGCTATGTATTAATACAAGTCTTCATAATTTGTCACTTAATTAATTCATTTGTATATTTTGAAATGTATTTCAACTTAAAGTTATTTTGGTTACATTTCATGGTTTCACTTCTCACACGTTCATTTTCAATCTCAACATACTTATTATTTCATTCTGATTTATAAGGAAAGCCCATAATCTACTTTCATTATAAAATGTTTTTCCACAAATGAACAATATTCATTATATTATACAGCCTTAGATTAAAGTGTAAAGTTTTCGACGACACTAAATTATTATTCCAATGTAATGTCAAACTATTCGTTAGAAAATAATTACCCTTTATTCTCATTCTATTTTATGTTAGCAGCAGTTATCCAACATTATTTCTTCGCCCTCTGCTATGGAAATAGCGCATAATAAAAATGACACGAAGAGCAAATGTTAGACATTTTCAACAAACCCGCGCTACTTCGCAATAAAACTAATACCACCCGGTGTCTCACGTTTGTAAAACACATTTCACATGTTATAAAAAATTCCACTTGAGAATGAGCAATCGTAAATTAATCTGTTTCGTTTTACGACCACCGTTGGTGAGACGAACGGCTGGCAGGTATTTTGCTACAGATTTTAATTAATTCTGCTCTTTACGATCTCGGAAAATTCCTGCGTAAAATGTACGGTTCCATCTTTGCGCTTAAAACGATATGTGTATTTATTACTGACTTTCGCGTGTATAGTTATTTTAAGACTGTGAAAGAACTGTACAAGGATGATGAATCTGGCATCAATCCAGTAAAAGTAAGTCAAAGGTCAGTGATGTATTGAATATAAAGTTTTAAATTTAAACTGAGACGTTTCCTATAGCTGAATACTTGTAAATAATTTTATTGCAAAATATCAGAAAAACCATTTGTCAAAAATAAGGAAAATACGAAATCAATACGTCAATATCAGTAATTCAGTCAATATAGTACTCGTCTTTGAAAATCTATCTAATTCACTAAAATGTGATTTTTGCGTGGTTTCGTTAATCCTGTAATTGATGTATACTAATCCATCGACGATAAAATGATTTTATATCGGATGCAAATTTCACTTCCAGATTATTGAAAATAAATGGTCTGTATCGTGAACATCATTTTCAAGGTATAAATTTAGGTTTCAGAAAATGTCTTGTAGCTACATTCAATATTAGATTCTTCTTAACGTCGGTGTAGTCGGGCTTCTTTCTCCATTCTTATATTCTCTCCTCTTTCTTAATTTCACTAGCTGCTGGGTTTTTTTGTTTGTCCAAGAACAAGAACTGTATTTGCCGGTGTTTAAAGCGTCAGCTGGGCTGAAGACCAAACATTATTTTTAAATATATATTTGTCGAGAAAAATGAATTTTGCTTCTGAAAATTTCCATTGAAAAATGAATGAGACACTATAATTACAATTCAATAAAAAATATATTCAAATACACACAAAAAACTGCAATGACAGTAATGAAATTACATATATTAAGTCCATTTGTATAGTATAATTTGTAGGTTTCACGATTAGAACCAAAATGTACTTGTTCACAACTAACCATGTTAACTAACATGGTTAGTTTGACAGCTCATACATTTAAAAGCGAGTAAGAAGGCTCACCGATTTTATAAGTTAAATTGTAAAAAACTACATCTCTATTCCAGAAAATACAATATTTATTTTGGGAACTTTGATATTCAATGGCTGGATACAAACCTGATCTAAAAAACGCTCGGCATTTTTTTTCCTTTTCGACGATAAATTGGAAACTCATTAAAATTCAACAGTCGTTTCTGCATTAACCCTTAAATCTATTAAATCAATTTGAACTAGTCTTAAGAGAAGAGCCAGATAGCTCTTCTCTTGTTACTTGAAGTTATTGGCATAATGGCTTCGCATCGCCTGTGACATTGCACGCGAGGTCAGGGCTTTGGCGGAGGACGAGAGGCGCAAGAGCCGAGGTGGCGGAACGCAGCGGGCGTCAAAGAAGGTTCTCGAGCGCTCTCCAGGTCCTCTGCACGCGCTGGCGCGGCGACACGCTCGAGTGGCTCACCCCTCATCACCCGCCACTCCCCCTTGCGCCAGCCTCCGTTCCCACTACAGCACCCTCACGTACTCCTGCGCATGACCCCGTGCACACACACACACACACACACAAACACACCGCACGCACCCACACACACCAACGCACACACCGCACGCACGCACCCACACACACACCACGCACACACCGCACGCACGCACCCACCGACGCACACACCGCACGCACAAAACGCACGCACACACCGCTCGCACACACCGCACGCACACACCGCACGCACACACGCAAGCACGCATGCACCCACGTACTCCCTGCGCACCATCCCGCGCACCTCCGGCTCACACCCCGAGCATCCTCCACATAATCACACCCACCCAATGCTCACTCACTCACTCACGCACGCACCTGCGTACTTCCCCTTGCACACCCGAGAGCACCCACTCCCGCACCCCCGCACGCAGGCACCGACGCACCCACGCGCACCCCCTCGCATTCCCCCGCACCCCTCACGTGCTTCCCGCGCATACCCCGCCTAACCCACGCGCACGTACCCGCGTACTTCCCCTCGCAAATCCGTTCTCACCCACGCACGCGGGATGTGCGGCAGGGTGTGCGTAGGTGCATGCGTGCTTGCGTGAGTGCATGCGGTATGTGTGTGTGTGCTCGGGATCGTGTGCAAGAGTATGCGAAGGTGCTGTGGCGGAGGCGGTGTCTGCCGCAAGGGGGTGGCGGGTGGTGGGAGGGTTGCGCCACTCGACCGTGCACTCGCTCCCGCACACTTCCTGCACATTTCCTCACGCACGCAACCGCTCACGCCTCGACGCTCGCTCTCGCGCATGCTCCTGCTGCGTCATCTTCATGCCCGCCTCCTCACCTACTGCTCCCGTCGCCCGCTTTACTGGTCCCCGCACCCCGACCTCCCGCCGCATCCGCCGTCGCACTTGCCCGAGCCTAACAAAGACGGCCCCACCCGCTGCAGCGCCCACTCGGAGACCCTCACCGCTCCGCCTCCCCAGGGGCGTCCGGTGCTCCACGAGCAGCAGTCGCCCCTTCGCTCTGCAGCACGACTCACGGTTCGGGTTTCAGCGCCTTGCTGCCGAAGGGTATACTCTTGCTTAGGGCTGCATTCGGTTGGAGATGTCCGCAGAAGATATGCCACTTTCTGTCGCAAGTACTAACAAGTTTATTCAGCGAAAATCAATCGAGATTTACTTATACTCTTCTAGAGAATGAAGTAGCATTGTTATTCTACTTTCAATGTATTTGGTACTGTTGCGTGTTAAGAAGTTAATTTGTTGAGCATCAATTATCGTTATCCGCTCAGGAATAAATTCGAAATGAACGAATGGCGAATTTGCTCAACCAAATGTTAGCAAACTGTCTTTTGATATTTTGTTTCATACATAATGAGAGAGAATTATTGGGATTAATAATCACTACATATTTTTTTTCATTCTTTGATATAGCATTGAGTTGGGTATGATGATGAAGAACATTTGAAATTATCGAAAAAATAGAGTTTATTTTTTTTTCTATTTTGTACAAGAGTACGGGCACGTAAACACGTTTTTAATGATAACTTGCAATTCTGATATTGTTGAGTTACATTATACTGGTAGAATATTCTGCACACAAATACCCCTCCTTGTATATTATCAATATCAAACTACATTATTACAAATAAATGAGACACAGAATTGATATACCAATATAACAAACGAAATCGTAATGATTATTGATTCTACACCATTTCCCCTGATTTCACATCTTTAATTTTGTTTTTTTAAGAACAGACATTTTTTTATTCTACCTTCTCCCAGTGTGAAGTGTATTACTCTTTTTTCTGCTTTCATCATCCTTTCAGAAGCGTAACAAACAGCTGAGCTCTTCAGAGCGGCCTCATCAGGGGCGCATCGTGAGTAAGGGTGTCTTTTTGCGGTTCAGAAAACAAAACTTCGCCCTTTGTCGGAGTCATCTCGTTAGTCGCTTTGCTCTCTGTGGTATCGCTGTCGCGGTGCGCGCAACACGAGATGACGATCGCCTTTCCTAAGACGACAGCACGCGCTCTGCCCGCGACAGCGTGAAATTACTTTACCTGAGGAAGGTTGGACACCGCGACACTGTTGAAAATGGTTAGCATAGTGCTTTTATGCCGGGAAATGCTACACGTTCATTTAGTCATAGTTATTAAACGACCGCATGATAAAAAACCTACAGTATTGACGTTTCATTTGGTGAATTGAACTGAATTTGATGCCTTATTTTATGTGGCGAGACTCAGGCCATGAGGCCTGCTCTTCCGTCCGACCACGCAAATTTCGTTTCGGTCCCTTCACCAACTAGCGGAAGGAAGGTATTACTTGGGCGACGAAACCGGCGATTTGAATTTGGTTCAGAGACTTCATTTAGGCGTGACGATCTTTTACATGCAGTAAATCTACTCACACGGGATAGACAGCTTTAATTCCCCTCCGAAGGAAGGCGTGCTAAGGATTTTTTCGTCCTTAAAAATCCACGGATTCGACCGGGTTTGAACTCGCAAACTTTGGTAAAGCAGCCGTTATGCGAAGAACTACACCATGGACGACGCGGTAGAGTATTTCTTACAGTGTTATATAAAATGTAACAGTATTTAATCAACTCTTTCCCTCAACTATTTAATTCAATGTAAAGAAGTTTGAAAGAATCTTCATAAAAATTAACGCTTCAAAACAGTTGAATAACACCTTCGATAGGATGTAGTCCATTGGAACTCTTCAACAATTGAATTAAATCATAGTCACATCAAAAACGTCTTTTACGATATAATTATCGTAAGACAATTCCAGGTTAGAAATTGTTAAATGGCACCAATAGGTTGAATTTGGTAACAAGTGGAGAATTGAAAATATATGTCACATACTATTTTTTTCCAATTGCGTCATCCTATAAGTTAACTTAACGAGTTTCTCATCTACGTGTTTCTCAAGAAATGTTGACTATAATATTCAATTTTACGTGTGACAATATTCTGATAATATAAAAAAATAACTACTTAATATTGTATTGTGCATAATGCATGGTCAGTATTTACGAAAGCCTTCCTCTCGACTATTAAATTCAATGTATTGAAGTCTGAAAGAATCTCTATCGAAATTCACGCTCCCAAACAGTTGGGTAACACCTCCGATAAGAAGTAGCATCCATTCAAAGAAGGTAGCAGGTCTTTCACGGCGCGCAAGCGGTGCTGGCGAAAAGAAACGTTATTAGGAAACTCGACGAAACTGTTTCCAAACGGACCATCTGGCAACGGGATGCTTACGGACGTTGGGGGGGCTTGAAGCAACTTCCAAGATATTTTCGCTCTTCCGCTCATCGTTTTTCAGTTTCCCCCACTTTCCCCAACTTTATTCCGTCGATTCTGTGTCAATACGTCCTTATCGACTCTCCATCTCGAAGGAGACCTCCGCTGCCAATGCCACCGCTCGCGGAACTTTTCCCGCTGGAATTGGAAAGGGTAGATGTGTTTTCGAAAGCCGCGTGGCGCACCCCACCGCTATATCTTTGTCCGCTCGCGGTCTGAGGGGAGCGTAGGGGACAGGAAAGGAAAAGGAATGTCGCCTTTTCTTTTACCGCCGCACGACGCCACACTCACCACTCGGCGTGCCTCTTGGGCCTGAAACCATTTTTTGTTGTACTCATCTCTGTGTTCCATCCTGATGGACTTGTTTTAGTCATTGATGTGGAAGTAAGATGTTGTAAATGAATGGTCCAACCCAGTTTACAGACTCAGTTTTAAGCGTTGTCCGTGTCTTTGTTCACTCCTGATCTGAGGGAGTGGTAAAGGTCCGGTAATGAAAGGGTAACTTGATCCTTTCTTTTCTCATAGAGCTCTGCCACGTCCAACTGGCGGCATTTCTCCTGGACCTGAAACCTCTTCTCTGTTCGGTCCGGTTGCATATGTTTTAGTAGAGCGGATGTGGAACTATGGATGTTGTAAATGAAAGCTTGAGGCCTGCGTTTTAGGCTCATCCTCAGGTCAAAAATCTTAGGACCGCTGTATTTTTGTTCTCTCATATTCTTAGATGGTAGAGAGAAGGTGGAAGTAATGGCGAAAGTCTTCCTTTTCCGCAGCTTGATGTATCCATTCTTTGGAGTTTGAAACGACTCTCGTGACCTCGCTGTGTTCTGTAGATTGTGCATGTTTAGTCAATCATATGGAACTCGATCCTTGGAATTTTAAATGGTGTATAGTCATGTGCTGAGTAAAATTATGTAGATGAATCGAAAACATATTAAACCAGTATGAGTTCCAAGTCACTTGATTTGTACATTATTACAATTGCTCATGTTACTTTGATCGTACGCATTTCTTTTTTCATAAAAAATATAACCCAATTTATTCATCACCTTCACAGTAAGATAAGAGAGTTCTTCTTAATGAAAGTAAATAGTTATTGCAAAGCTGCACTAAATCTGGTGGAGCGAAGTCGCCTTCCATCGCATGCGTAATACGCATCTTATTATAGCGTCCTCTCGGCGCATGAACACGCCTCTGCCCGTTTTATTCATTTTCATTTGTTTAGTTGTCTGACACATCCGCAGTTTCGCTACCCGAATATATAAAATTAGCTTTGCGTATCACAACCTTTTTTTTCAGTGCTCTAAATGTATGGGAGCAGAGTGTGGGATTTAATGCGTGCGTATTACGGCCTGTGCGGACCGCACGCGTGCACGAACACGCACGCAAACACGCACATGAAATCTATGGTCGCTTCGGTAAGCGAGCCTCATACCACCCAATTTCATTAAAATTTCGCTGGCGGAATCAGCACGTTGCGAAGAAACCGTAGGAAGGATCCTGAATGTGGTTCACATGTTTTAAAATAATTACGTCGTTTCAATGAGTGATGTTCGCGAATTGGTACTATCTCGGATTTTAATTCGTAATTAACTAACGGGTTGGAGATTGTGTACACACGTACAGCAGGCCAGGTCGTTATTCTTTCGTAGTTGCCACGATTTGCATTCCGAGTTGGTGCGGTTAAATACATGCTTTCTTCGTGTCTGGTACGCGCGTGTGTGAGTCTGTGGAAACATTTTCCTATTTCCCTCAGTAGGCTATTCAATTCGTTGATTTATAGTGAGCGTGCAAAAAAAGCAATCAAGACTTGTGTCAATGGGAGATTTGGAACCGAAAGAATTCTACTTCTTCCTCTCTTTACCTTTCGCTCGGCGACTTCCTTCTTTGCCTTTGTATCGAATCTACTTCCAATGAGACTTTCTGCTCGCGCCCTCCCCGATACTGTGTCATGGAACCCACGGCCCACGCAAAAACCATCGCATTAATTTGTCAACTTCCCGGAATAATTAATCAAAATGCTCTCCCCTTCCTTCGACTCCTTTGAAGCTCTCTTTCACTCATCTCGACCGCGCTCGTCCTGCTCCCTGATTAATGCACGCCGTGCTTTTGAAGCAGAAAGAGAGGGAGAGGGAGGAGTGACACGAGGAGGAAGGGGGAGGAGAAGGAGCTCGTAAACCAGAATCAAAAGAGGGCACGCGTGTGTTTTCGTGGGCGCTGCGCGAGGAGTCCGCGACTTTTTTTGCCCTCGTTTGCATTAAAATAGAACAAACGAACGGACCCATTCACTTACGCTTTCCGCCAGACGCGTATTAATTTTAACGAAAGCTGCGTGCGGTTTTGTCATCTGTCCGCTTTCCTCCAAAGAACAACCGTCTCTCAAAGCGCCACCGTCAACGGTGTAAACGATTTCCCACTGGAGGACGAAACTTCTCTCGCCCGTGACGTACACTTTTTTGGGGTTATACCCTTATGCAAAATGTCAGAAGATTACATTATTTGTATTTTAAATATTATTTTCTTCTAATATTAGGATTTAAGATGTTCATTCTTTATCTCGAATCGAAACAATTTTTATATTCATGTTGTGCTGACAAGTCATTACGCCCAGCTGCTTTTTTTCAATTAAGCTTTAACTAACAAGGATATTGAAATTTTCAGTGTTCAGATTAAAATATAACATTTTTTAATATCATAAGTCTACCTGTGAGTTATTCAAATGATTGTTCAACGGTCACAGCTAGTTAGAACATTAATTTGGATTTTAAGTAGGTATTTAACAATATTTCTTCGTTACATATTTACAAATAAACTTATTTAATCATTACCATAAATTTACTTTTTATTTACGGTATTAGTATGACTTATTAGTTATTTTCAACGTTATCATGAATTTCGCGCCTTTAAATATGTGTCTTTCGATTATTTTTTAGCAACATGTACGAAGTCAGCGTTCCAGAACCCACTGCCCATAATTCATGACGCTACATTCAGTGTATTTTTTATAAAATTCCTTTGAGCTCAAATTTGAAACAAAATACGCCACAGTTTCATTGAGTAAGGTTCAGTTTTGATCCACCTTGATTATTATTTAGAGAGAATACTTTATAAACTACAGCTCGCATCATGCAAAGATGTAGCGTGTCGCCACAAACTGCGCTCTTTCCCAATATATGAACTTTTTTTATCGTATAAAGCTCACTTGTTTTATTTTCGTTTTGTCCAGCCATTTGCTTTTGCACAAACGAGTCCAGAATAATAGTTATTCGTCTGTCCTGTGCCCCCGGGTAGGCCCAGAAAGCTGCACGCAAGCGCGACGAGTTCTGCGGGTTGCGTCGGGAGCTAAGGGGAGGGCGCGCCCCAGCCACCGCGAAGCGACGTGACACGAGAAAGCCATTGTGAATTTTTATAATTAATGGCGCTGAGGTTTTTACGCGACTGACGTTGTTGTTTGTGACCGTTCTGACCTCTTTTTTTCGGGGGAGGGAGAGATGAGGACGCGAAAAGGATAGCTCTTCGTGCTAAAAATGGTCGCTGCGGGACCGTGGAAGCAGTATACATAAGAGGGAATTAGACCATTGAATTAACAAGGGAAAGCTCTAAAGCAGGTACACCCCCTCTTTTTTGCCTTCAGTGGCAAAAACGCTCGTTTTAATTGTTACCCATCTGGTATTCTCAGAAAGAGTGGCACAGATTTATTATTATCAACAACTTCACAGTTATTTATTTATTATTATCAACAACTTCATAGTGAAGATTGTAAACACATTTTGAACAGATCTGACAAACTACCTGTGAGCCATTTATTACCTCAGTACGTTTTGTATAAAGTTTGAAAATATAAATTCGGTATTAGTATCAATTGTCTCTAAAAAATTGTTCTTTCTACAAACAAGCATAAGAATGAAACATTTCTTAGCACACGCTTGAAACATTATATAAAATGCATAGTATTTGTCTACACCGTTTATTTTTCTGTAGTATCCATATTCCTTCAAACTATTACAATTTTCACTCATGAATAACTTCATATATATTTAATATTTCATTTACAATTCATTGTGGATTACGTAAGGGGTTTCATTCTTCCAAACAGATGTGTTTCTAGTATTTCCTAATATTTTAAAGAAACACGAATTTTACTTTATCTCAACAGTAATATTTAAGCAGGCATCGTATTCCATCGATCTCACACACTCTGGCGTCCTTCTCCAAAATGAACCGAGCATCATCTATCCGCCATCCATCTGTGAACTCCTGCCAACCTCTCCCTTTCTAACACACTCTTTGAACCAGCACTTTGTTTTCTCACAATGGATGTTCACAAACAACGCGCAGTGCGGTTGGTCAATAGCCTTTTTAATGGCTAGTAAACAGTCTGAGGGGCAGAACGCAGCGCTGTCTTAATTGCGCAGTAGCTCGCCTTAGAAACCCCTCGCTGTGACCGCTTGTTCCTCGCCAGCTCGTGCGAGTGGAAGAAACGGCGAGCAGAGAGACATAACATTAGCAGCTGTGTCCGTTTGCCGAATTGACGAATACCGTCATTTCATTCTGTTCGCTAAGTAGGAAAAGAGCACGAAGGATTTATTTCGAATTTCCCAACCAGCAGCGAATATATGTAATTCCTGGATTTTTTTCGGAACTTCCATATTCAATTTGTGCTTTTTTTTCTATTTTTACCGACGAGGATGGTTTAGAAGCTAGAAGATCAATTATCTGAAATCAAACAACTGTTTACTCGTTTCTAAACGAATTATGGAAAAGTAGCTCAAGATTAAATACATGGATTATGTACTTGGTGTAATAGCCCTTTACGGGCCAGGGCCTGCCAGCAGCGACCCGGTCTGGCGGCCATATGTAAGTGGGTACGTGTAGTTAGCACATAGACATCCCTACGCTGTTTTCTGGTCTTCTGAACCTGATAAGGGAGGTTTCTCATCGTCCCACAGCAGTATATACTGAGGCATTGCAGGGAAAACGCACACTATAATCTTGCCCGACCGGGAGTCGAACCCGAGGCCACGACATGGAAAGCGAGTACGCTGTTCAATGAGCTACCCACAAGATCATAAACGCAAGTATATTCAATCTCCCTAAATTATATTGTATCAATGACGAGAGAACCTAAATATTGGCCAAGAACATTAATCAGCTCACAATTGTCACAAATATAATTTCCATGATGTAAAACTTGTGGAAAATGTGCAGCATGTAGCTCGAAATTTATATCTTTGTTGCACCCACTATCACTTGGTGTTGAACTTTCTTCGCTGTAATGAAGTTTATTTATTTATAATCCCTTTCCCTTTATTGATGTAAAAAATGTTAGTGAAATCAATGGTAATTCATTGACAACTGTTTAGAAAAATATCGAGTCTGTTTTACTTTCTCTTTTCAAAAACTAAATATCCAAAATTCAGAATAATATATATAGTATAAGTAATGGCAATAAAGTAAGTACGTTTCGCGTCCATTTTGTTATTTTATTGAACTTCATTAAAATAAGCTTAATATCACGCTCAATATATAACATCGTGTTATATCGTTATTCAGCAGTGTTCATTTTATACAAATCTGCGTCGATTCGGTTGTAGTAACTACATTTCATTTTTTTAACTTCTAAAAAAAATTGTCATTTTAATGCATCAGTAACGGAATGTTTGTTGAAATTATTCTTCATATCCCTTCATGATTTGCGTGAGTCCGCATGCTTAATAGCTCTTCACTTTGTTTGCAGGTGAGTGCGAGGGGAGGTGATGTGCCGCTGCGGCGATGAGTGAGCTGGCAAATACGGTGAGTGCTTTGAAAACCTTCGAGATATAGTGTGCTGCCTAGCTATTGCTAGATAGTCTGCTGTCTTTGCCAGGTAGAATAGATGATCGCATTGCGTGGAACCTATTTAAAGCTTTTAGATTTTAAGTGACCTAAATTCAGTAATGAAAACAGGAACTCTGTGATATTATTATTATTATTATTATTATTATTATTATTATTATTATTATTATTATTATTAATTGTTATTAGTACTCTTATTTTAAGATCTCTTAGTCCCAATTTTCCCCAAGTAAAGTATAAAAATATCTCAGGAGTATTAAGAACACAAATCATTTTCAATTAAATTGGGGGTAATTGTAATAAACCTATTTTAACCTAAGAATACTCGAAATGTATCTGTTGACATGTGGACCACCAAAATATTTAGCTATCGAAATAATTCCCTTTGGCCAGGATCAGTGGTTTCTTGTATCCAACGTATGCTCTTTCACGAATAATCTTTTAACATTTTGATGAAATTTTTCTGAATTTTCTTTCTTGGAAGTAAGTAACCACAGCGTAGTGCTGCTCTGCACAGCATTTGTAGAGTACATTGCGTGCACTTGCTGCGTTTTCCAAAAAATGCAAGAATGAATTATTCAGGCATATTCTTACATGGCAGATGACTCAAAGAATCCAACGATGATCAGATATAGTTTGTACAATGCTATCAACGATCTGTATTTTCTGGCATGGAGGATAAGGGCCATTTTCAAAAATATTTCTCGTATATTGATGTTAACATGTGGATGAATATGACGGTCACTCTGAAAAAGTGCTCAAGCTACTCATTAAACATTCCTTTCTCACTTACACTTTAGGCATTATCATAATTTCTATTATTAGGAGATAAACAGCAGAAGAGTTAAAAAGAGTAAAAAATACGAGAATTACTGAGAGAAATGCGAAGTTCCTAAAACGTTTAGCAAAAACATGGATACTTGTTTACTAACTTTCCCTCTCCTAAAAATTGTTTATAAATGTCAATTCTAAACCTCAGAGTAAGACTTTTAAGTGAATTTTCTTTTCCCTCGTGAAGTTACGTAAACCTTCGAACGTATTCCAACGCTACCTCATAGTATATAGAAAAATTTATTTTTTTAAGAAAATCCCTAATAGCGTCAAAATTACCTGAAATATAAAGATGTCAGAAAGCAGTTGACGTACTTAAACATTTCTATTCGCATTGAAAACATTCTCAGCTAAAAGCTGCAGAAAGTGTGTTCATAAACGCAAATAAACTTTCCAATGGAAAAGCAGATGAGAAAACACTGCAGAAAGAATTTTTAAGTAAATTCAACGCCTTAAAAAGTTTGAATATCACAATATTTCGACACGTATATCCACTGCATTACAAAAATTTTGTTTTAATTCTATCATAATTTACATTAATGTTATACTCTAAATTATCTTATCAAGTAACCCTTGCACTATCTAATTGGATTCTAAGAGCTCGCATCCCGCACGCTCTTAGAATCCAATATTACGACGTAGACTAACTTCGGAGGAAGATCGAACGTTGCATCACGTCAAGTGCGTAAGATATGAACTCGATACACTCCACGATCGCGTAGCATGTGGATCTTCCCCCAAACTCAAAGAGGCATTACGTACGAAATGCTACCTTACAAATGACAGCGGTGCAAAAAAAGCTTATCCTACGACTGCAAGACTACGACCTGCCCGCTTTTAATGTTTGCTATTCTGTTTCGGCATGGAACAACAACTTTCTTGACATTTTGGTATGTAAAGAACTGCGTATTCGTTTTTATTTTATTATGCGATTGCAATATTCATGAAGTGTGTTTTTAAATACTTAATTCCTCGCTGTGTTACTGAGGAATATTTTATCCTAATACAACATTAATACCTTAACAAGGATTCCCACCCAATGGAAAAGTTGAGACGTGCTGCGGTTCTGGGGTTCATTTGCTGTACCTCCACATTTCTCGCTATGTATATTTCTCATAAAAATGGTAAGTACATCTCGATAGTATTCTATCGGATCCTAGCGCGTAACCAGTACGTAGAATACCCGAGTGGGGCAGACCTAGTCTAGACAACGTTGTTGTTTTTTTTTCCTGCTTTTCCGTTGAGAGCGTCTCATTTGACGTCACAGCAGGAGAGAGGGGCCCTTGTTATGGGCGCTGGCGGTCGCTGCCACACGGCGCTCCGCCTCCTCGTGGGCTAATGAACTGTCTCCGCCCGCGAGCCGCATCCCCGTTGAAAAGACTCGCTCCGATGGCGCGCGTGGCAACAGCTTGTTCCATTGTATTACGCGTGGCCTCGCCCCGCAGAGAAATTCGTTTGCACCGCCCCTCATTATTCCAATAGATTTGCTGCGTTTTTTCAGGGTCAGACCCCCTCTTTCTCACTTTCTCTATCTCTCTCACTTTCTCTATCTCTTTCTCTCTCTTTTCTCTCTCTCTTTTTCTCTCTCTCTTTCTTTTTTCTCTCTTTTTCTCTCTTTCTTTTTTCTCTCTCTTTCTCTCTCGCTTTCTCTCTCGCTTTCTCTCTCGCTTTCTCTCTATCTTTTTCTCTCTCTTTTTCTCTCTCTCGCTTTCTCTCTCTCTTTTTCTCTATCTTTTTCTCTCTCTTTTTCTCTCTCTCGCTTTCTCTCTCGCTTTCTCTCTCTCTTTCTCTCTCTGACCGTCCGACCGAGAGCTAATTAGTGCGAACGGACTAAGCCCCAGTGTTTATCCGTAGTCACTAATTAGGGATTTCAAGAATTCGAAGAATTATTTTCGGTGGAGTCGGAGCTAGAGGAGACTGAGGCAGCCGGGGAAATCTTGAAAAGGCTTCCGCCGCCATCTCCTTCCGCCATGAGCTTCCGGGAGCTGAAGATCACGTTCCTGAAGTTCGTTTACACTTGATTGAGCGTGGCCAACTTATTCTTGTTGCTATGGGATGATCTGGGGGAGTCTGTACGTATTGCGTCGTTGAAGATTAGGGTACTTGTCACGTTGCTGTTATTCAAAAGATGTTACGGTTTGTATTGTATCATCCGCCACCCACATATAGTTTTGAACGTGACTGGAAAACGGCTCAAATGCCTGAAAGGAAATTATAATCGGGAAATATCTTTCTTCTGTATTCAAGTGCATTACTAGAAATCGAATACATTTTGTATTTGTTAACTTTTAAATACCTGCTGATGGTCTGGATGTGATTTTACACAGTTTGATTCAGATGCACACACAATATTTTTGAATTTCCCTGGATTACATAATGTTTATAAGATGATTTATGAGACATTTATCAACATATCAATTCGGAAACAACTCATTCACACGGAGGCTCAGTTAACAAGAAGCTGTGTTTTAACGTCTCTGGAATCTATAACATTTTCTGTAGATACCTTCTCTGAAATAATTAAGGTAATTTTAAGGACCTGAACAATGTTTTACGATATTTTAACTATTTTTTTATCGCTCATGCTCGAACTAGATTATGAATTGCGTAGGTGTACGTTTACTAGCAAACGACCCGACATTTTGATAGACGGGAGTGTACACTTTTCAGGCGCCTTTTATCCCACCACTTTGACACTGCAGTGTTTGTGCGGCGCCCCTGTGATGAAACCATTTAGCTGCCCCTAAGCACGTGTCTCGAGCGCAAAAGGTAAACCTAGTTATCTCAAGCAGCCCTCCGCCTTCCACGGGCCGGAGACAGCCCCGGCGCGGCTCTTGCCTCTTCGGCTCTCCCTCCCGACGACCCCCCCCCCCTTCCCCGACCCCCGTGAGGCGATATGGAGCGACTTCGAGAAATATTAGAGAGAGAATTCTATAAAATTAGAGGAAATTATTTCCAACTAATTATTTATGTTCGGTAATGATTATATTTTTTAAATGTTTTGTGTTAAATTACAAACGATTGCAAATTAAAAATCTCAAATTCTCCCTTAATAATGCTTTTACTTCAAACATATAAATTATAATGGAAGAAATAAACTTTTGAAGCTCTTCTGGTTTAAAAACATATGTTTAGCAATCATTCATGGAAACTAGTACTTCCGCTCTTGATTGGAAAGTGTTTTTTTCATTTTGAATAAGAGTGTCCTCGGTGTACTCATTTCAGACTGCTCAATGTATCGTATGTAAACGTCCTTGAAAGGCAGAAATGGCAAAAAAGAAGAAATAAATTTTTTTTAAATGCTCAACAATCCATGCATTACTCCAAAAAGCCAAATTCGGAACTAGTTATTAAATAATTATTTTAAAAATTGCAAATTTTCAACTATAGAAGCGTTGTCGCAAATCGCCACCTCCTCGAATTGCCCTTGACTCCGCCACACCGTGTACTTCCCACCCGTTGATGAATTCTTGCCGGACGGTGGGAATTTCTGTAACAATTCGTCTGAAGTGCGCGACGTAACCAAACATTGTTATTGCTGTTGTTTTTTGTTAAGTAATGTATTTTAAACTGTAATTTTTACTTCTTTTCTGAAATTAACTGTTCCATCATCTATGGTTTTCTGAGTTATTTGGAATCAAGATTAGAAAATACATTTTCGACAAGTGTAAATTGTAAGTATCGTCAATGCCAGAAAAGACTAAAATCATCCTGAAATAATGTTTTCTTCTCTTTATTTCTTGTACAGTAAAACTTACAAAATGTGGAACGTGTATAATGCGTAAAATGCGGAAATCTAACCAATGTAAGCATAAACCGCGGTTCTGGCAAACAAACTGTACAATATTATATAGTAGAGTTCGGAATCTTGCCTAATGCGGAAAAAATATTGATCCCTTGAAATTCTGCGTTGATCTACTTTTATTATATTTCATTTCTGGCTGTTGTCATTCTACTCCCCACCAGCAGTTTACGTTTTAAAGAGCTGTAATAAAATTACAGTCCAACTACACCCTTACCGAGTTCCTAAGTTTTAATCACTTCACAAGCATTCTGCTTCTTTAAACGTAGACACCATGACAAAACGTGTGTATGTGGGTTGAGTTCTTTTATTAATTTGATTGTTGATTTCTTTCATTAATAGCGCTCAGCCTTCCTTAGAATATTGCAACACGCATGTTACCTCCATAACCGTGTGAAGAGTGCTTGAGTTTATGAAAAACATATTATGAAAAGTATAAAAATGCTAAAGAAAGTTTATTAAATAATAATTATTGTTATTCGAATATGAGTTACTTAAGGGCTATTCGATTTGATAGTGTACTTCGGATATATCGCCAAGGACCCAGAATGTTGTAGAATTTACCGTCGCCTTTAACTTACGAATCACATTTACGTGTGTTTCTTCGCCATCTATCTTACCTGGAAAACGGTATCTGCTCTCCTTCCTCGGGCGTTCATAAATTTGCCTGGCGCAGCTCCCGATCCGATTATTTGTCGCCAATTAATCCGAGGATCCAGAAGGCTGGCGGCGGAGAGTTCCGTGCAGTTTCAAAACAAGATGGTTATCGTGCTCCTGGAACGGTCATGAAATTGGCCTCCGCCGCTGAATTATGCGTCGTGGCAGTTGCAACCGTCTCTACGCGCGCCGTGCGCCCCTTCTTCATTACACTGTGTCTCTCCCCACACACTCCCGTCCTCCCCGCCCATCAGCAACAATTTCGCCCTTCCCTAATGACTGTTCCTCACTCATATTCACCAATCCTACATCATCTACGCCGCCTCACCCAACCCCACTTCATCTCTAATTATTCCTACCCACATCTCACCAATAACCCCATCCAAATCCCAACGCAAATCACTCAAATATCAACCCACATCCCCAGACACATTTCCACCCATCATCCCCACTCAAATCATTACACTCATCCCACCCTCATCCCCACTCACATCCCCACCCACATTCCCAATTACATCCATATCGCCATCGTCTATCCCGAACCTCACGGTCATGGCCTCTTCCAACTTTTCGCTCCGTAGGCTACTTCTCCGCATTTATCCTGCAAACTTACCCAAACTGAATACTTCCTGCCATTTCCAACCAGTCCTATTCCTCCAGTACTCTTCAGTCATCCCGTCACCCTGATTTGCTACGTACGTCAGCAGCCCATTACATTCATTTTTGCCGTCCGTTGTATGTAATTGCGTTTTGACGCTTTTCAATCATTGTCATCAAGACCCCGAAGCACCAACTCCAGAATCTTTGGATCCTTTACATCTTAATCACAACCGCACGGATGTAATTAAGTAGACCAGTTAGTCTGGAATTGACCCCTAGCCTGGACTCATTACGTTGAGAGAGAATTCCCAACCGAGTGTGCAGCTCAAATCGAAATAAATAAATCTCGCCACCGAATGTCATCTTTTACTAATCTAGGCCGCCCCGTTGCCCAAAGGCCCCGCTCTCCTCCCAGAGCTGCCTCGTCCGGCGCTCGTGCCACCCTCTATAAATCACACCGTGCACCCGCCGCCGCCTGACCCCGGAGGAGCAGAGCAAGAGTTTTGTGAGAGGTACTTCCTCCATTCCCTCCCACTGCCCTCCACCGTTCCCCCAACTTCTCTTCTCCGACCTCCGCTTCTCCGCCCTCCTCCTCTCCACCCTCCGCCCTCCCCCTCCCCCGCCCTCCCCCTCCCCGCCCACCACTTCTCCACCCTCCGCTTCTCCGACCTCCGCTTCTCCGACCTCCGCTTCTCCGACCTCCGCTTCTCCGACCTCCGCTTCTCCGCCCTCCTCCTCTCCACCCTCCGCCCTCCCCCTCCCCGCCCACCACTTCTCCACCCTCCGCTTCTCCGACCTCCGCTTCTCCGACCTCCGCTTCTCCGCCCTCCTCCTCTCCACCCTCCGCCCTCCCCCTCCCCGCCCACCACTTCTCCACCCTCCGCTTCTCCGACCTCCGCTTCTCCGCCCTCCTCCTCTCCACCCTCCGCCCTCCCCCTCCCCGCCCCACCACTTCTCCACCCTCCGCTTCTCCGACCTCCGCTTCTCCGCCCTCCTCCTCTCCACCCTCCGCCCTCCCCCTCCCCGCCCACCACTTCTCCACCCTCCGCTTCTCCGACCTCCGCTTCTCCGCCCTCCTCCTCTCCACCCTCCGCCCTCCCCCTCCCCGCCCACCACTTCTCCACCCTCCGCTTCTCCGACCTCCGCTTCTCCGCCCTCCTCCTCTCCACCCTCCGCCCTCCCCCTCCCCGCCCACCACTTCTCCACCCTCCGCTTCTCCGACCTCCGCTTCTCCACCCTCCGCTTCTCCGCCCTCCGCTTCTCCACCCTCCCCCGTTTCTCCTTCTTTCTCTGCCTCCTCTATTGCGCCCCCCTTCCTCTCCCTTCACCCATCCCTGCGCCCCAGATTCTTCACCCCTCTGGTCACCGTCCCCTGCTCCTTCAACCCCCTGCTCCCCCGTCCTCCTCCTCATCCCCTCCTACTCCTACGTCCTCTTTTCGGCTCCACCGTCTTTTCCCCTCCTCCTCTCCTACCCGCCACCACTCTACCCACCGCGTTCCTGACCGCCTCGCCCCAGCCCGCCGTCTCCCCGTCGCTGCGCGCCGCGCTCTCGCCGCGCCTGGCATGCGAAATGTCCCGCAGGCGGCGGCGGGGCTTGTGGCCGCACGCCCTCGTGCTAGGCGCCGCCGCTATTTCCGGCGCCGTATTTGTGCTCCCGCGCGCCGCAGGGACCTTCCTGGCCTGGGAGCATCTGCGTGCTCGGGCGCATTCGCCCACCCCTCCCCCTCCCCCTCCCCTTTGCCAAGTTGGTCATCTTAAATTTTCATTATTTCTTCTTTCTCCGGAAATACTTTGGAACTTTCTGGAAGTTCTTACTGCGGCAGGTGCACAATTCGGACTTCTCGTTCTTCTGTAGAACGAAGTAAGAATCTTATCCGTTCTTCTTCTCCCGCTGAGAAATCCTAAAACAAAGATGTGAGTCTTCTATTGAGAAAACGATTTGTTATCGTACTACTCTTTTTCCCCTCTGAAATTCTTGCCTCTGAAACCCCCATTTATATGAACATTCTAAAGGCATTACCTGTATTCAAAAGTATTACCTTATTGTAAAGGAATTTTTCCCTAAACTTTCTTACGGCGCGAATTTTTGGATTTATTTTCTAATACTTTTGAACTGTTCTCAATAAGATTTTGAGATAATAAATCTTGAACTGTAATAAATTAACAAAAAATAAGAAGTTCACGTTCTAATATCTAAAGTCATTTCTAGCACAGATTTATTTTTTATCTACAAGAAAAAATATAATTAAAATGCTCATACCATTTATTCAAGAACAAAACATTTTCCTTGTGCTTCATTTAATTACGTTTAAAATTAATAGTATTTCTTGTATGAATACTTTTTATGTTTGTACACTTAAATTGTAAGAGTGGAGTTAAGAGCTCAAATTTACGAAACTGAGTGCGAAAATGGCTGCAAAAAAAGTTTTAAATTTCTGCGTTATTCACGGAAGCCACCCTTTCTTATGCCAGAATGTACAACCCGTCTCAGCTACGAAATAAAGTGCTCATGAGATACATTTTAGAGAACACGCGGTGCTACCCCTTAGAATTCAAAGACAAAAAGAGAATAAAAGGATATGCAAAGTAAGCGGTACTAAACATTTCTCTAGAAACTTGGCACGCATGTTTGTTTTTTTGTTGTAGTTGGAAGCATTTACAACTGTGTTGGTCGTTTCAGGATTACTCTCACTCCATGATGCATTTAGAAAGAATTCTGCACAAATGCAAAAAATCTGCTTCAATATCTCACACTGATGCTGTTTAATCTCTCAACAAAATAATACACTATTTCAATCGTTCTAAAAGAAAAATATGAACAATAACCGCAAAAATGATTGTTGATAAATCTAGTTGAAGTTAAATGCGAGTTAATTCACCGATTGAATGAGAACTTTCTAAATATTGCTAGCTATCATATTCCTATTTGAGAATGAATAGACTTTACAACAGATTTATGAAATGGAAAAGCAACAGATCTGTAAACTAATAATCTCCTATTCAAAGGTTTTGTCACAGTTTGTTCGAAAGAAATTATAATTCTGAGATGTCAAATTTTTTTCAGTGTTTCCAAACATTAAAAAAATGTATTCTGTCATCATAAACCTTTATTGAGTTCCATTCAATGTGAGAAGATGGCACTATGATCGTAACTCCGCATCTTGACTCTCAAATCAACCATCTCTTGATCGCAAATTTCCCCAGCATGTTCTAGGTGATGATTACTGTAATGATAACAATTTTTAATATTATATGTGTTTTAATATTGGCAATACTAAAAAGTATAATATAATAATATCCTTTATTTTTCATTACGCTTGTGTTCTCTTCGCATTTTATAGAACATAACATGATTTATTGCATTCGTTATGACAACATATTCATACTAATGTACCACTAATCTATATTTATATAATACTCTAAGAAAAGATGGGCGTTTTGAACTTTTAAGAAAAATGTTCATCGAGACGTAACTCCGTAAAATTCCCACTGATGGTGAGGGGAATACCCACTAAGAGTGCATCAGACAGACCCCGATGCACTTCTGTCGCAGGGATGCCCCCAACATAACACTCTAACGGAAGCCTAACCTAAGACGAAAAATTTAATTTCATGATTTTCTGCAAAGAAATCAGCGGGCTCACATGCAATATGCAACGCACGTCATCATCAAGCAAACTCCTGAAAAGGCACTCTTAAAATCCTGTGTTCGTGTCACCTTGAGGGATCAAGATAGATTAGGACGCTATATACAAATTAGACATTTTATTACATTGTCTGAGGTTTAGTTTTTCTGGGTACATACCGTGCAGGTGATCAGAAATAATCTCGGTAAAATTAATCAATCGATTATGTTTATGAACATGATAAAACTCCCTTGGTAATAGAGTAAATTATTATTGTCTACCATCAACTTAAATCGTTAGAATATAATTGTCTATTTTATATTCAAAGTTATATAATCACACGAATCTAAGCTTTTCTGTTCGTGAATAGTCGCTTTAAAAAATTATAATATTTACCCACGCGCAATATTCATTTGTTTTATGTGCAGTTTGGGAATGAGAAGAAGTGTTCGCAAAGGGTCGTTTCAGTATGTGCTTAGTGGATGCAGAAATATAATAGTGAAATTTCCGCACGGGTCGAATCATTACCATTCCAATACACTAATACTAACGTGGAATTATGAAAGAAAACAGTGACGCTATTCCACGTTAAAAATAATTTTATTAAGTTCTTGTAGCTTTACATGTAGCTCTAAATTCTTTATCATTTTTTCTTGTGTGTTGCTATTTTAAAATTATTTTTACAGGGCAATCATTGTGCTTTATACCAATTTTATTTTCTGGTCCGCTCCTAAAACATTTTCAAGATTAAATTCCATCGAGAATCGGTTGTGTTATAATTTGGATTATGATTACGCTGTGAGAGACGATGTCGTGAGTAAAGTGCACGAAAATATAGAATTTAGAGAGTGTGTATGTGTAAGGTGAGTGTTATAAAAATTATGAGAACCCGATGTAAACCTGTCGCAAACCCTCTGCGTTGGTCACAAATTCCAAGTGCCCCTAGAAATGGAAAGATAACGCGCTGTCGGCTATAGTCAGGACGCCTATAATAATAGTACCACGAGGTAATATCACTCAATGCTAACATTAATAAAGGGCAATAACAAACATTCATTATTTCTAGTTATATGGTGCATTTGACTTCATATCACACATTGTATGTTATGTATGCTTGTGTAAATATTAGAGTAAGCAAAGAGATACTAAAGGGAGAAACATAGGGAAGGAAACCACGCAGACAGCAGGTACTTTGTTCAAGGTAATTTTCCAGCATCCGCCTGTGATTGATCACCGGAAGTCAGGAATATGAGCGAGTGGGGGAGGTCCCCGTATTCTTCTTCAAGAATGGCTTTATACGTGTCTACCGAGTGAGTATAGCAACGGCGAGAATCTATGTTACTAATTTCGAATACTCGCGGAAAGTGAAGGAAAACTATACAAGCTCTGTCAACAAAATAGGACTAACGACACCTAGAATCTCCAGAAAAATCACAAAACGAAAAGCAGTTTCGATTTGGACTGAAAAATGTACATAATTAATTGTATTTTCCCGCTTATTTTGTACTGTGTATATAAGCTAATTTCTCCAACTCAGTGTCCCGCTCCTTATGATGACACAGCTAACGTCATGCAACAGGAAAGCTCCAACGAAAAGGCCGTCTGCCATGCTATTCCCATGTTGCATTATGCAAAAAGCAACTTTTTTGTTTGGTGTGTAAGGAATTGTTTTACGCTGTATCCGAATATATACTATTCTATACTGTATTATTCCAGTATTCGTGATTGTTTTTGTTAATACATTGAATGTGTTGTTTTGTTATACTAGAGTACTTCATTTATTTTTCTTGAGCGTGTGCTATTTTATGGGAAAGCATTTTGCGTGGTTTTGTTCAGAAGAACTTTTTCTGCTACAAGTATCTATTACTAAACTACTATTGAACCTCAAGGTTCACGCAAAACCTTTCACCAAAGACATATTTTCCGTTCCATCTCACCTTTGATGATGAGTTGCATTAACATATTATTTTGGTCGTTTTTTCAGTCGTTTGTCAAATATGAAGTTTTCCTGCTTACCATTTAATGTTTCACGCGTCTTTCCAGCGTGGAATTTTTGGACATTGTCTACGCTCTCGCCTACGATAGAATGGACGTTTAATGCAAATCGATTTAAAAAAACGGAGGCCACAGAACTGCAAAGTTCCGACTCTCCGAGGTGACCTTCTGCCTTCACCTCTCATCTCTACCTCGGATCCCGTCGTCGCCTCTCACCGCCACGCGGCCGTCGCGCTTTTTCGTCGTCTCCTCGCGTCTTAGCGCTTCTCGCGTCCCCAGTAATGCAATGATTTACATAAAACAATGCGTTACGTTACGTTAAACACGTTACCTCCTCTGCGTTACCACACACCGCATTTGCATGGCATTTACATCTCTCCCACATTTGCCTCGCATTACTCCTCCATTTACATGGCGATCACATTTACCTAACGCCAAGCATTTCGTGGAGGGAGGTATTTAGAAGAGCATGTCCCCGTGCATGCAAATGGAAAGAATTCCAAGTGAGCCGCCTTTTTTTTCTTTTCCTAGGAGGTATACTGCACAAAGTCTGCTTTACGGCACTACGCCCTCTTTGCACATGCACTACTCCGTAGCGCAGGGGGGAGACCCCACTTCTTTCCACCAAGGAGAGAAGAACGTGATTATTGTTTCGTGGGTTCATCCTTGCTACGCTGCTAGAACTTGTACGACAGGTTAGATAGTTGTAGGGAAATATGTTCGAAAAATTAAATTGAAAAATTATAAGTGTATAAACGTTTAGTAAATTATTTCATTATTGTATTGTATTGAACAAATCTTCGCTGAATGTTTAAGTTATGTCAATAAATTTAAAAAACTTCTCTATATACGGTACGAATATTTGAACTTGTTTCGCATGTTTCTCGATTTGAGAAATGGAAATATTACTACTATTCGTAACATTTCTTAGTTTAGTTTTACATGGCGACTGGGCTTAAATAACTGCTGTAAGATCAAACGATACTTAGAATAACAAAAAATATTTTTCTTCCCCGTCAGTAGATAAGAGCATTATAGAAAGAATATCTGTAGATAATCTAACTCCTTTCTGTTTCAATCTCCTGCGCGTGTTAATTTTTACAAGTGCGTACACGGTTAATTTTAAAAATTTTGTTCCCAAATATTTCGCCTTCTTTACAATTAAATTCATAAATCTGCAACGAGGAGCTGCGTATGAATCATCGACTCCTTGCGCCAACTTCTGGAAGAGACCGAAGAAGTCTTCTTTCTTCCCTTTTCTTACGAATTCGATTTCCTGACGTCTCGCTTTGGGCAAGTCGTTCTTCCTTCCCCGTCCTTCTGCCACGGATCCCCCGGTTAAATGACGTCACTAAGGTTCAATTCCGTGCGCTAATGAATTCAATTTGCGTCCCTATTGTATTCGGGCTGCTCGTAAGGAAATTGAATAGGCGCCGCAACAGGCAGCCCCTCAGACGCGCAGGAGGCGGCGGGAACGGGTGAGGATGGCGCGGAGAGGGGCGGGGCGGGGCGGGGCGGGGAGGGGAGGGACGGGGTGCGAAGGCGCACCGGGGAACTTGGAGGATAATCGAGAACTTAAGTGCATATCACACCGTCGCTAACACAACGGATATTCTAATTGCCTGCCTGTTGTCAACACGCCGTGCTATCGTCAATAAAGCCACCTCCTCCTCTTTCGCGTCGACCCTCTGGAAAATACGTCTCGTCGCACTCTTGATCTGTTTAGGGATGGTACAAAATCGATTCGAGTATTTGCAACCACTTTTATCGAAAGTCCGTAAAAATTTTGCTTTTTGTTTTTAAGTTTCCCTTGTTTTCATGTTTTCAGTTAATTTAGAAGTGATCTTGGTTTTCAAAAGGATATGATTAGATTTCTCTTCTTATGTAATCACCGTTCCTGAATTTAGTATTTTGCTTGATGGTATAAAGTAAACAGATTATTCTATTTGATATTATTTTTTAATATAAAATAATCTGTATGTGCACTTAAATATATATTTTTAGTTCAATTAATTCTTACAGGCTCTCTATGTGATTTTTCATTCGTGTATCACAGAAAATCTACAGAAGATTTTAAAATATTTTCCTCTTAAGAGTCTGTTACGTACTTATGTCAAAAATATCCGTCTTAATGTTTCAGTAAGTATAGTTCACACATTTAACGAGAAAATTATTTTCTTTTTCATTTTTTTATAAAGGCACAATCTAGAAAGTACGCCATCCCCACTTACTTGCGAGGACGACGAAAAGACGGAGCCCCAACCCCCCTTTCTCATGAGTCAATTTTGTCTTGTGTGCGGAAGTAGGGGGATCCCTTAACCCGTTGATGCACCAAGCGGCGGCCGAAGAAGTTTACACAAATGGGGCCTCCGAGGCTTGGCGCATTTGATGTCTGAAAATTTCGTAATATACCACTTCCCTGTTCATCCCAGCGACTGTTTCTTGAATAGGTAAGAGATCATTTTTCAAATTTCATAATAAGAAGAACGGGTTGACTAAGGCGGAATCCGCCTCCCGTAGCCTAGTTGTCATCTCTCACTTCCATTACCTTTCTAAGACTTCTATTTTCCATTGATTCTCTGATTTCTTGTAGCCAAGTGTTTTTGGGCTACCTCTTTTTCTTGTCAGACTGTGTCCGGTGTCCTTTTTTGGCCACTGGGCATTCGCTGTACATATTCGTATTACCTTAATTCCTTCAATTCAAAGGTATCAATAATATCAACACCGATACCCATCTCTCCTCTGATGTCACTAATCCTTGTTTCGTGGGTTCATCCTTGCTACGCTACTAGAACTTGTACGAGATGTTAGAAATTCGTTGGGAAATATGTTCGAAAAATTAAATTAAAAAATTATAAGTGTATAAACGTTTAGTAAATAAGTAAACATAATTTACCTATCTCCCTCGTTAGTCTACAGCACCTCCGCTCGAACACCATCTCTGCAACCCTCAACTTTGGCTTCGTCTTTTTTGTCATCTCCCATATATCCTAACCTAATCCTCGCTCCCCCTGCCTGCATGTCGCACATTTAAATGCCCAGTCTCTTCCTTGTCATTTCGACGAAATAACGGAAATAATATCTAAACACCGTTTTCATGCACTTCTCATAAGCGAAACCTGGTTGAAGCGTTCTCTCAATTCCGCGCTAGTAGCAATTTCAGGGTACCGTCTGATAAGAGCTGATCGGAAGGCCAGCGTCGCCGCACATGGTGGAGGTGTCGGTATATACCTTCGCGACGATCTTAGGCACAAACTTGTACTATCTTCAACAAACACGGACTGCCTACGTAGTGAATATCTTTTTATTGAAGTTGTAGTTTTAGGAAAAAAATGTCTCTTGGCTGTCATATATTTACCTCCTAAGACTGACAGCATAGATATGTTGGATGAAACCTTTGCATCAGCGATCAGTCCTTATGAGCATGTCATTGTAATGGGTGACTTTAATCATAATTTATTAAAAGCCTCCCCCTCTGCAGAGCAGTTTAAGCGTTTTTTTCACAGCATGTGCCTCGAAATATTACCTCTAGCACCAACACACCATTCAAAGAGCACGGAAACTTGGATTGATCATATTATAGTGTCTAATATAAACAAGGTTCGAAATCACGGTCAATTTCCCGTTCCTGGGATTTCAAAACACGATCTAATTTATCTTGTTTACAACCTGAAGTGCCCTAAATACTCACCTCACATAATCGAATACCGCGATTTTTCAAAATTCGATAAACAAGCATTTAATATAGATGGATTGACACTTCCTTGGTACCTTGTGCACGAAGAAGAATCACTGGATGCTAAAGTTGCGATTTTCACTAACTTAGTAACACAGCTCTACGATCGGCACGCGCCTTTAAAAATATCGCGCGTAACTCGTCCACCTGCACCATGGTTAACCGATGAAATTCGAAATTTAATGAAAGATAGAGATGCAGTGCATGCTATTTTCCGGAAAACTAAATGCGAACTACTTAAAAAACAATACAAATGCTCAGAAATTTAGTCACGCAGAAATGTCGCAACGCTAAAATTAAATATTACCACACCACTTTCGGCAGAACCCGCGACTCGAGAACGATTTGGAAAAGTCTGAAATGTCTAGGAATAGGCAAATCTCATCCACAAATTGACACGTATATCTCCTTAGAATCACTAAATCATAGTTTTATAAATAACGTTCCTTCATTTGACAGTAATTTGAAAAAGCAATCTCTCGCGTTTCTCCAAAACTCGGAAACAATATACAAAGACGAATTTTTCTTTTCGTCCGTTGAACATGAGGATGTAATCAAGATCGTTCAAAGTCTCAAATCAAATGCTTCAGGTTCCGATGGTATCAATGCCAAACTGCTAAAAAATAGCCTAAATGTGATTTACCCAATCATTACCGAAATAATAAATTTCTCACTAATGAGCGGACAATACCCTTCATCTTGGAAGACTGCACTCGTGCATCCTATTCCCAAAAACAACATCAAACAAAAACACTATTGAATACCGCCCAATAAGCATACTCCCAACTATCTCTAAAGTACTCGAAAAAGTCGTCCGGAAGCAAACTGAACAGTATCTCCAAAACAAATCACTTTTAAATGATCAGCAATCAGGTTTCCGTTCCGGCAGGAATACTGGAACCGCGCTACTAAACGTTATTGAAGACGCCAGAAAAGCAATAGATGACAGTAAGATAACTATTTTGATACTTTTGGATTTCAGCAAAGCGTTCGATTCCGTAGATCATGACATCCTGCTCGCAAAACTAAAAATCATGGGATTTGCACAGCAGACACGTACATGGTTTCTCAATTACTTAACTTCAAGAACCCAAAGAGTGGTATCCGGTAGCCGCAGCTCAAGTGACTTGGTACTAAACCGCGGAGTTGCTCAAGGTACTGTGTTAGGGCCACTAGCCTTCTTAATCTATGTAAATGACGTAGGTAATGCGCTTAAATATTGCAGTCATCAAATGTATGCGGATGATCTTCAGATATACCTAAGCGGTCACCCATCTCACCTTTTCTCACTCGCACAAAAAATTAATGAAGATTTGATGACACTGAGCAACTGGGCAGCATCCCTAGGCTTACAGTTAAACCCAAATAAGTCACAGTGCATGATTATCAGTTCGAAAAGCACTATGAATAAAATCTCATCTGTTGCTCTGCCTAAAATTTATATTAATGACACCGCTCTACCTTGGTGTTCAGAAGTCAAAAACCTAGGTGTGCTTATCGACAACACCCTCAGCTGGAACTCGCATGTAGATTCAACCTGCCGTAAAGTTTTTGCCTCAATGCATTCCCTGAAACGCCTACGAACACTTTTACCAATTAGCACACGTGAGACTCTCATCAAATCTCTTATTATGCCACATTTCGACTATTGTGACTTTCTTCTGACCAACATGGCATTTAAATTACAACGTAAACTTCAAGTAACTCAGAACGCATGCGTACGGTTTATTTTTGATTTAAGGAAATACGACCATGTAACAGATTTTTTCGACAAACTTCAAATGCTTACTCTAGACAAAAGGCGGTTATTTCATTCTCTACTTCTTCTTTATAAAATTTTAAACGGTACACATGTAACACGCCTTATAAGTAACTTCAATCCTCTGAAATTAAATCGAGCTCGTGATTCAGCACTGCTTTGTGTACCACGTCACAACACTACTTCGTTCAGTAGATCATTCACCATTACAGTTATCCGAGCCTGGAATAAACTACCAGCAAGCCTAAAACATTCAAATACCTTCCGTAAATTCAAAAATGAATTAACCACATGGGTAAGGAATAATGACGTGCAGAATGGCTGTTAACATCTCCTTCAATCTCCAGACTTTTCCCACCTCCAAGCACCCGGTCACCGCACCCTCTAAATGCTGTACTTTCCGCACTCTCTAAATTCAAAATTCTATCCCATACCTCATGACTCTCTTCACTTTCCATTCTGTATCAACCCCTGTAAATTATTTAATACAATCATATAATTTTCAGTGTATCTTAATGGAATTGTTTAAATAAAATATACATAAAGTGACTAGCGACATTCCAGATAAACGTACTTATACTTGTAGCTATTTTTGTATTATCATCATAATCTTTACTGCAACATGTTGGTATAAATACAATTTGATGTTAAGATCCTACTATACTTTTATATTGTTCCTGAATACTGTCAATATTGTATTTTAAATTATTGTTACTATTAGCCTATAATGTATTGTACTCCTCTGGTGTTAAAAATGATTTTATACTTATGTAAAGTGCTCATGTAAACCGAATGTACCTTGATGTAACGTCTCTGGAATAACTTCACGTCTTCCGCCTACTTTTTCTTCCTCCTTTTCTTCGCTTCTTCTCCCTTCCCTTTGCTCACAAACTTCCCCATTTTTTCATTATGACTCGCCCCCCTCCGAACATCTTTCTCTTCTCTTTCTCTACTGTGTATATATTATGCTCTATTAATGTTCGGCCCTAAGCCGCCATCCTGATTGAGATTTTTCTGGGTTTACTCAATCGCTTAAGGCGTACGCCGGGATGGTCCCTTGTATTGCACTCCCAGTCATAAATGTACAGTTGTCCCCCCTTTTAGTCTCTCTCCTTTCTTCTTTCTCTTTCGACCTTTCTTCTTCATTTCCATCTGCATTTCCACTCTCTTTCACTTCTCTCTTTGTTCTTAAAATGTTCGGCCTTTAGCCGCCATCCTGATTGAGGTTTTCTGGGTTTACTCAATCGCTTAAGGCGTATGCCGGGGTGGTCCCTAGTTTTGCTCTCCCAGATGTAAATGTACAACTGGCCCTCCCCCTCTTAAAATATTATTTCTCTGTATTAATGTAGATTGAGTGGTTAGGCGGAAGAGCAGGCCCTATGGCCTGAGCCTCGCCATTAATAAAGGCATTTTTATTATTATTATTATTATTATTATATATTTGCCCCTCATAGCATAAAGCTTTCAACTATAGATTTATTAATTCTATGTTTATTCCTCCTTGGTAGCTTTTTACTCTATATCATGCTATTAAGTTTATTTGTTGCTGCTCTGCCTTGACCCAGTCTACATGTTATTTCATCTTGGCAGCGATCTTGGTTAGATATCTTCACACCAAAAGACTACAATAATTAATTTTTATTCTCTACTCCCCCGAGTTTATATCTTTCCCTGCTCCTCCAACTACGAGATCCGTCTTACAGGTATTTTCAAATTTGTAATGTTAATAATAATAACAACAACAACAACGTGCGGGACGATTTAATCGTCTTGAAGTGGGTAGAATGGGACGTCGGCGCGGGTGGAGAGGTGCGAGGCGAGGCGAAACGGTGTGATGGGTGACGAAGCGGTACGGGGGTGGCTCGAGCCGGTGCAGGGCGCAAGTCTTGTTTTGACAAACGACTAAAACACATAAATAAATGGGTCTCTTGTGGAATGCGCTATATAATGGATGGTGATTGAAAAAGTTGTTGGGTGTTGTTGTTACGTGTTGTATTAGTTAGGGAAAAACAATTCGTCAGTTCGTTACAGACAATTTGACTCGCTCTTCTCGTGTGTGCTGAAAATATGGCCTTCGCGGTTAACACACAATATACTTGTATCCAGCCAACACAACATTTCTTGAGAATTTTGCAACAAAATAATTTTTTTTGCTCATACTGTCTCACTGTCCTCGCATAACTACTGTTAAAGTATGCTTACCTATTTATAGAAGTACATTTCACACGTGCTTCATTTGTCCACATGCTTTACCTGTTAATAAAAAAGCTCTCGCGTGCGAGACGTAGAATATGGCCGACGTAGATCGAACAGCACGAAGCGGTGCGGTACAGCACGAGGCCAAAAGAGACATGGGGAAACGGAGCAGAGCAAGAGCAGAAGTGAGAGAGTGGAGCAGAGCGGAGAGTGACGATTGATTGATTGATTTTTTCAAGCGCACAAACCATTAGCCCCATTGTAGTGAATGTTTTATTACCCCGGGAGATTGTGGTGATTCCTTCCCCACTTGACAAATCAGGCGCCGACCTACAAATCGGTTTGCGGGTGGTTTCCTTCTCCAGGTTCCTGCCCCCCGCAAGGCACCGGACCCTGTCGGAACAACCTCTAAGCTCGCGACTGGTCTCTCGATATA
Organism: Acheta domesticus; assembly: GCA_031308135.1. Lineage (NCBI taxonomy): Eukaryota > Metazoa > Arthropoda > Insecta > Orthoptera > Gryllidae > Acheta > Acheta domesticus. The sequence goes on along the minus strand of JAHLJT010009419.1, from coordinate 30,616,036 downwards.
TGTGGCAATGTATTGCATTTAGGTATTAAGTGTGTGGGAGAGGACAGGTTGAGAAAAGGAAGGAATAATTACGCACGGTTCGCGGCCCGTTATTAGGGTACTGCTCCGCCATTCGCCTGGTATTGATCGGAGAAACCACGTGAAAACTACAGGGTCAGATCAGCGGGTCGCTAGAATTCTCTTCTAGACACTCTAACTAGAATCCTTGACCAGGAGAATTCGACCCGGCTAGTGTCAAAAAATCCGTGCCAGTGGCCGTGCCGACCTCCCTGTGTCGCTGCAGAGACAGTGGCAATTCTGGCTCTGAGCCAAACTCAGCCGGTAGGAGCGTCTGGAGATGGGGAGGGATAGAGTCCCTGGATACAGAGAGTAGCGCATTCCATTGTTCCAGGGACCCCGCCATTTTATATCCAATTGACAGAAGAATTAGAACTGTGAGATATTGTGTGTGTTGAGAACCATGAATCTATTCCAAACCAATATTAATATTCTTCATAATCTCCATTACGTCACCAATTGTTATCATTTCTGTTCAACTTCTGAATTCTGCTTGATAGAGCTATCGGGTGTGAGGATATTAAATGGCGGCGGTTGCGCTACTCTCTGTATCTGGGGACTCTAGGGAGGGATTGGGCTGCACGTGGAGGTGCGGGAAGTCCAGGGAGGGCGGCTTGGATTGGGGGCGGAGCGGCCCGGAACGGAGCGGTGTGGCGCGAATGGGCGGGGCGTGGCGCGGAGGGACGGGGAGAAGGGGGCGGGGCGAAGAACGGAGGCGCAGAGTGTTGATGCCGCGAGCGGCGCGCCGTCATAAGCAGGCATTGTCGAGGCGCCGTAGAAACCCCAAGACGCGGTCGGTCCTCCCTTACCTCGAGCGTGGCCCTGTTACGGCGGCGTAAAAGTTTACTGTCAATCAGCTGGACGCGCCTCTCTCCGCACAAAGACGGGGCTTACAGGGATCTCCCGAGTAAGCAGCGAGGAGCGCAAGACCCCGCCCCTCCCCGATAAGATAGCGGCACTTCCTCTATCTCGGAGATAATGCTTGCACGGCGTGATATCGCGCAAACTTCCATATAGCGCGAAACACTGCTCCTCCCTCTCACGCCTCTTGTCTTTCGTTCTAGCCACGGGTTCTCACACCCGCCTCCAAACCTCGCCCCCCACCCACCCTCGCTTCCCTATCCCCGCCGCCCCTCTTTACTTCACTCCTTTGTGCCACCCACCACCCCTCTCCTCCCCCCGTAAGCTTGCTTCTTTGGCGAACAATTTCTCAGAAATCCCCACCTCGCGTGATTCCATTCTCTTCTTCAAGTCTTCTCAGTTTCAGTTGCTCTCTCTTCTCCGCCTTCTAATCTAATCCGAACAAATATATAACCAGGCTCAGCAAAAAATATCTCGTAGTCTTCGGATATTTCCTGTCATTTCCTTCATTTTTCTGTCTCTCTCTCTCTCTCTCTCTCTCTCTCTCTCTCCTTCCTCTCAATTTCTTGTTTCTCCCCCGCTCTCTCTCTCTCGTATCTCTCTTTTGTTTATCCACACCTTCGTTCTCTTCTCTTCCGTCCATTCCTTCTTTCCCTGTCCCAAGCTTCAGTTTCGACGATACCCGTTCAATTTCCACAGGTTCCTTCCCGTCTATCGTCTGCTTTTTGCCTCTCTCTCTCTCTCTCTGTCCTTTCCGATCCCTCCGCGTTCGCTCGCCCGCCGGCCCGCCACGCCGCGCCGCGTCGCGCGCTATACCGTTGTAAACTGAAGCACCTCACCGGCCCGCCCGCGTGCCTGGCTGGCTGGCTGCTCCGCGGCGGCGGGCGGCGGTGAGTGGCCGTCTAAACTTGGAGAGGGCCGACTTAAGTGGGCCGTATATCTGGGAACGAGGATGGAAATTTTAAGGGGCCGCGGGCGGCGCTGGGCAGGTGCTGCGAACGGCCACGCGCGCGCAACTTTGTCCGAGGGCGAGGCGCCCCGCCCTGGGCGGGAGAGGCGCCCGCGGAACGAGGCGGGGCGGCGCGTCGTGTAGTGGCAGTCACCAATCACCGCACGGCTAGGCTCGGCTGGAGACGGGAATAGGCGCAAAGAAGATAAGTTTGTACAGTTTTGAACAGCATAATTGTCCCAACTAACATAAAACTAAAATTAATAAAATTAAGTTCTTTGGAAATGTTTGTACTTCGTACAATTTTGTACACATAATGTTCCAATTGACATAAAACTAAAATTAGTTTGGAAAACTGTTTGGAAATGTGTTGATATTTTGCTCTGTCTTTTTTAAAATTCAACTCTGAATATTAAATCAGAAAATAATGCAAGCCTAATATTTAATAGCCTACGTTTCGATACTTTGTCCAACAGATGAAAATGATTGCCGAGCTTTCTGGAATGTTTTTCCCACTTTTGTTACTTTTTTTGCTACTCGTAACTTTCTTTCAAATTAGTTCTTATTGTATTAAAGATTGAGTTCTGATAAAATAAATCCACGAGTAATGGTGTATGAAGCTGTAATTTCACTGTCTTGGGTGTTATCGATGAATGGTATATTTCTAATTCGGCAAATTAATTTTTTCTTTCAGAACGTTCATTCCCAATAGACTACAATATCAGTTTTGCGATTTAAAATATATTGTGCAATGAGTACAATACTAGCGAGAAATGGTGTTCAAGTTGGAGAATTCGTTTTCAGAGCAAATGGTTCTGTAGATGTAGATTATGTCATTATATTGTTAAACATCCTTTCGAAATAGAAGTAAAACTACAAAACAAGTAACATAATACTGAAAACGTTAAATAATATCGCGTTCCCTCACAAACTTTCCTCACAATCTATTGATTTTATATTCCTCTATGAGAGCACATATTTCAAAAAAAGTTAATATTTCTTAAACAAAGCACGTGGGAAACCGAGCATGCAATATTATATTTTCGTGATAATCTTATAAAGATCTACAAATGCGAGTCTTCTAAACTTTCTAAATGTCGAAGTACAAAGTTTTATTTCCACCCATCTGAAATACGTTTTCCTCCTAGTACAATATTATTTTAAACCCAATTATATTCGACCTCTGGGCTACAAGGTCCACATAAAAGTGAATGTATAAATATGCATTAAGGGAAAGACTGCAGTATCCTGAGGAAGCAAAGGTAATATTCGAACGGCGGAGGGCAAAAGTGGCTCATGAATAAGTGAGTGGCAGTCATTACGGAACGCCAGAGGTTGCCGTGCCCGCGCTACACTGAAGCTCCGCCGTTTTCTAACTTTCGAAGCACTTCTGACCTCTTCAAAAATTAACGCATTATCTCCTCTAATGCGGATGCTGGCTGGCTTTATCAAAATCAGTGCACCAGGGAATTAGCCGAGCAGGAACTGCGAGAAGGGGCGAGACGAGCATGTCGATGCGAGAGCCACGTCATCGAAGCTCCAGGCGTAGATTCCAGTCGAATCGTAAGGAAGGCTTCAGGGATTAGGGATCAGGAAAACTTGTCCTAGCTAAATTAGATAATCGCCCATACGACAAGGCTTGCAACTTCTCAAATGTTATTCTGTTAACTCATTATGTTAACTGTGAGTTTTTTTGGTTCATTGCGTAACAGTTTTAATTGCATCAAGAACTTTTATTTTGAAAACCTAAAAAAGCTCATGTCGTAGGATTCAAATCAAGCATAAGTAATTGAGCCTATAAAATCGTAATACACGAAGTCTTCTCATTCGTGAAAATGATTTTTTAAATGCTTTATGCAGAAGACATGTATTGTGCCGGTTTTCACGAATGGAGAAGGGACTTTCGAGATATGTCTACTATATTAAATCTAATAAAGAAATGTGTTTCTTTAAGAAGGTAGGTATTATTCTTACAGCTATTCTTCTTCTCATTAAAAGTAGATTTAATTCATTGATTGACGTTTTTGGGCACGTCAACTGACAAGGTCATTAGTCTCGTTAGTTCAGTGAATGTTTTCTTTTTTATCCCGAGAGATGGCGGAGTTTGTCCTCCGCTGTATGGTGAGATCTGGCGCCAACCACGTCGGCTTGTGGGAGAATTTATCCTACACTCCCCCTAGAGGGACACCGCCCCACCTCGGTCAATCCCTTCCTCCTGACATATCTGGCGATGTAATGCATGTAAGTGTAAGAGGAGAGGACTGGAAAAGGAAGAGGAAGGAAACATCGAGCGCGATCCGTGGCCCGTTTTTTAGGGTACTTCTCCTCTAGTGTCGATAGGAGGAGCCACGAAAAAATACCGATCAGAGCAGTCGACCACTAGAATTCTCTTGCAGAGTGTGGATGAATTTGACTTAGGTACAAGATAGATTCAAGACGATATTTGATTTTAAAATCAGTTCAAAAATTTTTTTAATAATTTTCTTATATATTTGAAATACTTTGGAGTTCTCTGAATGCATACTATACACTTTTATCTCATGTTTAAATAACAATAGTCTGTATGACGATTGAATGGTATGTTCTTCTCGAGGAATAAGCCTATTCCGTCATTGGAAGAAAACAGTAATAAAGAAGGAAATGCTATTATATCACAATTGAGGATAAGATTTGACTTTCTGATTGCATGATGCAAACTAGTTGTTCGAATGTCTCATTTCCAATTATCATCTGCTAACATATCTGAAAACTTCACTAGCATGGCAATTCCGCCTAAATCCGTTAACTAGAATCACGTGACAGCAATCAAGCGCAACCCAGTGCAGTCAATCACAGAGGCTATTCGATATGCCGATGCCGGGGCAACCCGCGACCCGGGTAATGACTTCGGATCTGGAGACTAGTGGTATGAGTGAAGGATGGGTCGTGCTACCCCATCCCCGACCCACTCCCATTTCCGACGCTCGTCATTTCTCCTCCCAGCCTCTCGTCCCCCATCCCGTCACTTGTCCCCGCCCCTGCTTTCACCTGCTGCTTCTCCCCGAACACTGCAAAATGCATTGCCTTCCACTCCCAATCCCGAACTTCCCGTTCTAACCGACCCCGTCAACTCTTGTCTCTGCCCGTCCCCACTTCTCCCCGCACTTCTCTTCTCCTCCCAGCCCCGTCTCACATGTCCGTGTTTCCGACCTCGTGCGTTCTCACTTTTGTCCTCCCCACCTATCGCTGTCCCGTATTCCCTCGACCCTGCCCATCCCCTTTCATATTCTTCCCCGTCCCAGCCAGTCACCATTCCCCGCGCGTACAACTTACTTTCACTCTTCCCCGTCCCCGACACAGACATGACTTTCTCCACCTCCGTCCTTTTACCGCCCGTCCGTCCTCTCCTCCCCCTCCCCCCTATTCCAAACCCATCCCACCCACATCTCCACCTTCACCCCATCCCTCCAATCCGTTCCCGTCCTAATCCCGGACCTGACTTCCTCCACCTCCGTCCCCTCTACCCCCAGACTTCTACTCCTCCCCTTCACCCCATTCCAAAACCCACCCCACCCCCGAACTTTCCCCATCCCTTCATCGCGTTCCATGGAGGAAGGTCTGACTTCCTCCACCTCCGATTCATCCACCACCCATCCTCCACCCCTCCCCACCCCCTTGCCCCATTCCGAAATCCACCCCACCCCCGGGCCTTCCCCCACGCTCGCGCTCGCCCTCATCGCCCCGCCCACCCCGTGCAGATGTCGTTAGCTGATTGCGCCGGCCGGCGAGCGGCTCGGGCGCGGGCGCGGGCGCCTAGGCGGGTGCCCGAGGCCCGATGTGGCAATGCCATTAGGCTCCGTCGCGCGGCGGTTTATTAGTTTCTATTGCGCGCCGCGTCGCCGCCTGGGGGGGGGAGCCGACGGCCCGCGCCGCCGCTTTCAGCCGCCTCTTTCACCCGCGCCTCAATGGAGCGCTCGCCGCCCAGCGCAATCGCCGCGCGCGCGCGCTTTTTGCCCCCAGGCGGCGCTGCGAGCGGTTGACTGACGCGGAAGCGCGCCCTCGCGCGTTAAAAGCGAGCGATTCGCTTTCCACGGGTCGCCCGGGATGTCTTCCGCTAAGCTCCGTCTAATGAGACGGGAAAGTAAATAAAAAAATTTCTTTTGGGGAGAATACATTCAGTAGTAGTAGATACTCTGTGGTACACCATAAGATTTAACTACAGTACTACATAAGTCACTTTTTGGTGGAGGTTTGGATAGTTTTATCATTAAGGTTAAAATTGATTAGCATTGGATTGGGTTTGGTAGACGTCGACATGAAGCACTTTCATGTGAACGACGAATGTATTTTAAGAAGGATTTGAGAAGTAAAAGGATTTGAGAAGTAAAAAGGTGTTTATGTTTTAGGTATTTGTTCAGGCTTTTTCGGAGTCGCAGAACAATAATTCATAAACTACAGTCTTATTTGTGAGACTTCCTGAAGTGTAGAATTAGTCACTTTTGCAGGTCCATATCCACGTTTGTACTTTAAATAAGTGACAATTTCGAGAAATATTTCTAAAATGCAATCAATAAGATTGTCCGTCACAAAAGAAAACAAATTAAAGACTCCCCAGGACTCTCTCTGAGAGACAGTAATTTTAACCTTTGCATCGAAGAATCCACAGTACCCGTTTGGCCGTATTTACGACTTTGTCCGAAATGTACAGAAAATTTGCCAATACTGAACAAAAGCACGCCAAAAGTGTTCTTGGAATTGTAATCTGATCTTAACCTATATCGTGATCTTTTTGGTTAACATTTCTTGCTCGAATTCAAACGTAAAATAATTCCGATAATTATCCCTTTGCTTCAATTGCCTATTTTATTATCTTCTTGTATCCTCAAATATCAATTTTCTTCTTCTCTACCTCTTCCTCTCTACAGAATCTTCATCATTGTTCCTCTTTCGTGCGTTGTAGTAATAGCTTTCATACCTCAGTTCGCGCACTCGTGCTGATGTGCGTCAGTAGATCTTGTCTCTTCTTATTGAGTCATATCCCTACTACGGTATTGGCGATCAAGTGCAGAGAACAACGCCTAGCTTTCTTTTGAAACCATGAAAGTGAATGATAATTTAGATAGTACTTAAGTATTCGTGGTGGACATTGCCTTTATAAACTCTATGGTCTGCAAATCGTCGAATTGATTTTTTTAGCCTTCCGGTTAACCCCATCGAGCGGGCAACTTTTGAATTTCGTAGCTTGAACATTTTGGAACTACTATGCTGAGAGGCTTATTAGTCTGCCGAATGTTGGAGATTGCGGACGTTTGATATAATCTCGTGTTCGGTGTGTGTCTGTGCGTGTCCCAGGGGTCTGTCTATGTGTGTGTGTGTGTGTCTGTGTCTAAGGACTCGGAAGATTGATGAATCAGCGAGTATCAATTGAATTTCTCGGCAAAGCAGAGTTTTCGGCGATAAAATCACTGGAACTGAATCAGAATCTTTTCTCCTCGGTTGATTTTTTTCCTTGCCCGTGACAACGCCCAGCCCTCATTCGGCAGCAGTGAATTGCCAGTTCCTCGTTGAAAAGTAAGACACGACTTTCTACCGTACTCCTTATTCTCCTGATTTGTCACGTCCGGACCATTTCTGCTTTCCAGAACTGAAAAATGATCTAAATGGTACGCAACGATTACGCAACGTTCTCACCCATAACTCGCTGATAGAGGGTACCGCAGCAACGGTTGCACTGTGGTGAAGACCTTGTTTTCTTTGTGTAATTTATACATACTCTCAATAACTGTTCGTAGAATCATGCTGCACCTCACCCTTTCACCAGCAGCAAATCATACTTCGCGTCAGAAGCTATCCACCCGCGTCTCCAACGAGAGCGAGGGCGGGGACGAGGGCGAGGGCAAAGAGGACGCGAGGGCGAGAGGAGGACGAGGGGAATGACAGGGACGGGCGACGGGTGGGTGAGGGCAAGGACGAGGACGAGGATTAGGACGAGGACGAGGTCGTGGGCGTTAACGCGGGCGCGGGCGTGGGCGCGGGCGCGGGCGTGGGCGCGGGCGAGGACGAAGACGAGGTTGAAGCGATCGCGACGATGCGGGCGAAAGAGAAGCGAGGACGAGGACAAGAATGTGGACGAGGGCGATGACGAGGACATGAAGGATGGCGACGCGAGGGCGAGGGTGAGGGCGAGAGCAAGGGCGAGGGCGCGGGCGAAGGCGTGGGCGAAGGCGCGGGCGCGGGCGAGGGCGATGATGAGGGCGAGGGCGGGGGAATGGGAACGATCGCGGGCAAGGGCGAGGACGAGGGCGAGGGTGAGGGCAGGGAATGGGAACGGGCGCGGGTGCGGGCGAGGGCGAGGGCGAGGGCCAGGCGCGGGCGAGGACCGGAAGCGCGGTTGCCACGGAGGCAGCTCGCGCCGAGGCCGCGCCAACCGCCCGAGCCGGGGCAGAGCGCGTCTATAATTCAGGCGGGTCGCCCCGAATAGCTTTACTGCCGCCGCGCGGCCCCGCGCCACCCGTCCAGAATGCACCAGCGCCGGCGCCAGCGGGCGGAGCCCTGAAGGCGACAGGCGCAACGACGGTCGCCGTGCCGCTGCGCTCGCCCAGAAAGCGGATGCCCCCGTGGCGTCCCCTTGGCGTGTGGGCGTGACTTAGGGAGGCAACCGCCGCACCATCTTGCCAACTCGCTATTTTGAGCTTACTAGAATTTACACGGTTACGTAAAAGTGTAAGATTTTAAATACACTTCAATAATTTGTATTAAATGGGTTTAAATCGTGGGATTTGTATAATGATTTAGTTTTATTTTTCGGATTAGATTTCAAGAATTGTTGCTATGTGCCATGAAAGTAGCTTTTGTTTCATCAACGTACAACATTTACCAGTGATCCACGCTTTTTTTTTTACAATTCATACGATCTTTAGGTGTCCAGATCTCAAATGTTATTGTTTTCTTATCTTATAGAATATGTTAATGAGTGTCTGATAAGTAATAATAATCTCGCTTTTTTATTCTCAACTCTTCTCGAGTAAATATTCTCGTGCATAAGGAGCAAGTGATATCTGCAGAGCCTGAGAGCAAGAACATAGACAATAGTTTCCTTTTGCATTAATGAATGAGAATAAATTGAATGCAAAAGAAACTAAACTTCTCTCAAACTACTGAACTTACATGATCCTTGAGTGAGGCATTCAGTGTATTCCATCTGGTTGGGTTTTCACACAATAATGACAGTAAGCGAAATGCTAAAATAGTTTCCTTGTAATTGGCACGAACAATGCAAGTATCTTTAGGTATAAGTATAGGCACTAGTAATTTTGTGTCATATTGCTTTAAACTCAAACTTGTCTTATTTCCTACGTAGATTCACTTTCTTTCAGATTCCCTTTTAGTTCTTGGGTTATAATTCCCTAATGTACCATATCTTCGAATAGTTGCGTGCAAATACTAATGTGAATTCTGTTACGCGTATATTCACATCCCTAAGTACCAACTACTGCGTCATTGAAAGTTTCATATGCATGAAGCCTAGTTAGTAAGCTGCATAATGCATGTTGTAATCTATTATGCGTGTTTGCTACCAGTAAATATCCATTCCTCTTGAAATGATTCCTCATATTTTATGTACCATTTTCACGAACCATATTTTTCGCACATTGTACAGTACACAATCTGTCAGATTCTGATTAAGAAGATAGTTACTGAAAATAAACGTTCAAAGCCGTGAAATCATGTAAATATGCAATCGTTCATCCCCTTATCGGTTAAACCTTTTGGGAATCAAAACCAACTAGCAGCTACATCATTACCAAATATATACCAAAAGCAGCTACATTATTTAAGTTATTTTTAGTTAAAAGGCCTTACTTAAATATATCATTTTTAAGAATATATTTCATCAAGAAGAAGGATCTATATTATTGTAGTTGTAGGAAGGCGTCTGAAAATGTAAATTTTGTAATTTTCAAAAATGTTGATAATTCAACGGAACTCGGACGTTTTTGTAAGTGGGTTGTTTCTATCTGAGAAAAGAATTAAAGAAAGAGAATTTGGGGGGGGGGAGGTTGAATACGTCTTTGAGACGTTATGTAATGTACCTCCTAAAGTTTGAGGGTTATATTAAATTCAGTAGCCGCGATATTATCCAGATTGATGGGGTAATATAAATTTTGGCGGAAATCCTACTTTAGCCGCAAGTTTTGTTCTCATATCGGCAGCCATACGAACACACGTTTTGCCGTAAACCAAATTTTTGATATCAAGACCCTACGAAACGTAGATACTGATTACACAACGTATTATAGAGTTATTCACTTTTTCGGTATATAAAACATGCAGCAATACTTTTTTTGCCTAAAATGCCATATTTCGTCGCAGCGTTGCATAACTTTATCTATACCATGTAAGTAGTATAAGAGAAAGAAAAATGTAAGTTCCCCGAACAAAATTGATCCCTGTAACATTAATTCAACAAAATAAGAATGTACTTGAAAATGTGCACGTTTATTATATGGTTCATTTTGATATGTTTCTGTTCAAGGAAAATGGCCGTAGAAAGTATTTGCAATGTTTGCAACCATAAAATTAGAAGGTTATAATTCAGACGCCTCTCGGTGTACCTGCCAAATCCATGACGTAAGTTTCTTCCTCAAGAAAGTGTCTAAAACTACTACTGTCAAGGGATGAGAATATTTGTTTCTTAACAAAACTGTAAAGTAAAGATTTCGAATATTTTTCGCACAAAGAAAACTGAGTTCTGACAGTTCGCACGAGCAGAAACTGCAGGAAAAGAAATTTTTCGTATTCTGATAAACGTCGATAATAATTAAGATATCAATACGTAAACGGTTTATATTTGTTTCGTACTTTGCAGTGTCAGCAATTCTAACTAATTTTCATTCAACATCTTTTCAACGTTTCCAGTATTTTCAAAGAGGTTTGTCAAAAAAATTAACCATTGTGAATCACAACGGTCACTTACCTTCATTTTTTTCTCTTTAAAATGTTCATCTAAAAACTGTGGATTCTTTTCACGCATTTAAACTAACTATTCTAACAGAACACAAGAGATGCAGCGAGTGTTTTATATTCAGTACTATTCAGCTACACAACTGGAGACGCAGTCTAATTTTTTCCGTGTATTGGAGTTTTCTCAGCATCGTTCCACCGTCAGTGGACGAAGAGACAATTAGGGCGAGTCTGGAAAGCGAGCAGCGCTGGGCCCTGGCGTCCAATGGGCTTCGCGGCTCGGTGGCAGCGCAGGAAGGCGACTCAGCTGGGAGACGCCGCTGATACGCGAGCTGGATGGCAGAGGGCAGCACTGAGCTGTGGCCGCTCACGTGGCGCGGCCATTCAAAGGAGTCGAAAAAACCGTACAGATTCTCAGGAAATGTTACGCAAGATTTCGCAGTATATTGTTGTACTTCTACATTAATGATACAATATTTGTAAAAAGATAAATTTATTTTAGAAATGGAATATTTTAAATTATTTAATTAAATTATTTTTATATAATTAAAAATTTGTTTGAATTAAGAATTTGAATATTTGAAAGTATGAATAAACTCACAATACAATAGAAGTAGGCATGATAAATGGGATAAAGTTATATTTACATACCAATCGGATAGTCTGCGTTTGCCCGTCCATCCGTCCGTCCGTTGCATTCTGTCTTGCCCCTTAGTTTCCTTCCTATCCACAGTCCACCGCGTAAGGTTCACCTTCCGTCCACCAAGCAAGGTATCAATCGTTGCGTCTCGGCTTGCTGTTGGGGAACTCGCTATTTTTTCGTATCCTAATTTTAAAATTTCAAATTAATAAATATAACAATAAAGGGTAAGGAAAGGACGAGAAAGAAGAAGGAAAGATCCCGCGCGTTTCTCGGCCCTTTTGTTAAGGTACTGCTCCGGTATTCGCGTGGTATTGATTAGAGAGACGACGGAAAACTCTCGGTCAGAGCAGCCAGTCAGTAGAATTCTCCTCCAGATATTGGCTGAATTCGACTTAGCTGTCTAAAACCTTGCATCGCCGGGACTCGAACCTTAGGACCAGCCGGTCAGAGGCACTGCAACGGGGCTGGGGAGACAAGTCGAAGGAGATAGGTCTGGGAGAGGGGGCGGGGAGCAGCGAGGAGAGGAAACGTGAAGTGGGCAGTGGCGCCGCGGGGGCGAGCCGAGAAAGAACAGCCGGAGAGAGGCGTGGCGGGGCGGGGCGAGGGGCGAGGGGTGAGAGGCGAGAGGCGGGGCGACACGCGGCCGCCGCGGGGCGCGGAGGTGGCGGGGTGGACGCCCGGGGCTTCTGCGGGAGGCGGCCGAAGCCCCGCGCGCCGTCGTTATCTAAGGCCCACGTGCCGGCAACTGTTCTGCCCGTGCGGCAGGCCCTCATGGCGGGGAACGGGGCCCTCCAGTCGAAATCGCGAACAGCAGGGCAGGTAGCCCTCTGAAGAAAATCGTGTCTTAGCGTCACTTCTTTGCAGAAGAAAATACGCACAAACATTGTTGATAACAAATACCAAACACTCGATGCTTTGAAGTAACCAAGAATATTAAATTGCCCGTTATGGAGAAACGTACTTTGTCATAATTTCATTCATAATTCAATTCACCTCTTTATTTCTTTGGTTGACCTGTTCAGAGATTAACCTATTTAGTTGATCATGTAATAGATAAATTCATAAAAAAATATAATTCATAAATAAAAACAAATAATAAATAATATCAAATATTTTGTCAGAAACTTTAATGAAGTCGTTTAGAATAATATCTGCTCTTAATATGAGCAAAAATGTATAAAACAGTAGAAGGATCAATAAATATTTGCAGATCGAGCAGAATGTTAGAACTGAAAAAACATATAATGAAATCACAAATATTCCCTATCAGATTCACAAGCATGAATCTAAAACTTCTGAATGAATAAGGGTAAAAGGAGAGATTTTGTAAAAATCATTGAAACAACAAATTCAGAACCACTATCTCCTATGTCACTTCAATGTACATTGATTTCATGTAATTAACAACACTGTTCAAAACTTCTGAATGAATAAGGGTAAAAGGAGGGATTTTGTAAAAATCATTACAACAACAAATTCAGAACCACAAGTGCATTATTTAATCTCCTATGTCACTTCATTGTACATAATTAACAACACTGCCTGATACTACTTAAACATGAGTGGCCGTTGCAAGTTGCCTTGATCTTGGCCTAGTCCCAGCTTCACTCGCCTCTCGCTCGCTGAGCGGCAGAGAGATTTGTGCGGAACTCCTCTTCAGCAGTTAAATTGAGCGCTGCCGCGGAGTTCATGCACCAGCAGCGTTTCGCTCGCCTCCAGCGCAGCAGGTCGCGACCTCCGCTGGCGGGCGAATGGACAGCCCTCGCTAATAACGGGGCCTGCGGTGCCGCGTTAATTGCGGCGAAGGCCACCGCCACTGCTCGTCGCCACTGTCGCCAGAACCGCCGGCGCCTCCGATGCTGTCGCACTGACGTTTCAACCACCGACGCAACCACAACTACCCACACCCACGCCAACGCCGCGCCGTAGCCCGACCGCTAAAACCAGAACCACTTCCGACGCTGTCATCGGCGCGCTCATCTCCACAACCAGTTCTAAGAAAAAATTTTTATTTGATATGCCATTTTCTATCAAAGTTAAACGCATTTCATAGTACTACGGGGTTAACTTCATTGCACCAAACTATTAAAAAGTGTTTGTAATAAAAAAGCCTAACAAAAGAAATGCTGGAGTTTTCAAATTCAATTTCGTTTCATTTGTTATTGTCCAATTACTGAGGATATTTAGTTACCATATGGAGGGCTAACTACTTACAACCTTACTACTAACAGTAAACAGTAGTAAAGCAGTTAGAATGATAAATCCATTGTTGTATTACATAAATTTAAATAAAATAACGTATATGTACTATTTGGTCGTTGATGCGTATTATATTCGGTACAAAACCTTTTTTTTTCATAATTTTAAGTTTCAAATATGGGGTGCATATTAGATTTGATGGCCCATTAGAATTGCGTAAGTACAGTATTTGCACAACTGCCACCATCGGGAAGAGTATAATCGCTCTCGGGTTCAGAATGTTCCTCTTTGACGTAGGTGTGTTTATTCCTATCATTAATTAATTTACATTATCAATTAATCAAATGAGATTTGCATTACCTTCTTAATTTGAAAACGCTGAGTTTTTTCTGAAATAGTGATCACAATAATGTTTACTGCATTTAAATGTTCGTATATCCACTGTGTTTATCAAGAAGACAAAACAATCGACAAAACGCTTAACCGTTTTCATTCCCTTCTATCCATATGAAATTGATATGCGTGCAACGCTGTTACATAAAGGTCAATCAATATCCTGCCTCGCAACAAAATGCAAAGAGTAGAGATATTTTCCGACAGTCGCTCAGAACCTCTCTTCCAGCGTTTTCCTTGTAGAAGCGGCCTCTATTTATGGATTTTACCTTCACGTCAAGCGTCCGTTACATCATGACCAGTGCCCGCATCAGCCCTCTCTGCCCTCACTTTTCCTCACCGATATGCCGCCCTTGCGTCTTTGCCTTTCTCACTAATCATTGTTCCCGCCATCATCTCCGACCCCACCGTCGTCGCTATCCTTCCCCGTCCTCACCGCCTTCGTTTCTCTTATCCTCGCCTGACAACCTTCCTCACCCTCCTCGTCTTGATCATCCTCGCCACTTTCGTCGTCCTCGCCATGGTCACCGACTGCTCTGTCCTCCCCTACTCACCATTCTCGATGTTTTACCGTTCGTTGTCCTTGCCAGCCGTGCGGTACTCGCGTCCTCGCCGTCCTCGCCGCCCTCACCGTCCTCGCCGTCCTCGCTGTCCTCGCCGTCCTCGCCGCCCTCGCCGTCCTCGCCGTCCTCGCCGTCCTCGCTGTCCTCGCCGCCCTCGCCGCCCTCGCCACCTTTGCCGTCCTCGCCGTCCTCGCCGTCCTCCCCGTCCTCCCCGTCCTCCCCGTCCTCCCCGTCCTCCCCGTCCTCCCCGTCCTCCCCGTCCTCCCCGTCCTCCCCGTCCTCGCTGCTCCTGCTGTCCGCGCTGTTTCGCCGTCCTCGCTGCTCCTGCCGATCTCGCTGCTTCGCCGAGGGGTCGCCGGCGCTCCCTGCTCGTGCTTCGTTTCCTCCGGGTTTTGGCTGTGATTAATGAATCGGCGTCGATCGCTTAACTGCTCCTCTGCTATTTATTCAGGTCGTTCCGGAGCACGAAGACAGCACGCAACGGGGAGCTGAGCAGAACTTCCTTTGCTCACAGCGCCTGTCGATGAAAGCGCTGCTGTCCAAAACACACAGCCAAGTGAATTTTCTTTTTGGTTTGTTCTGCGAAATGTGTTAGTTATATTGAAAAGCGTCAGGAGATAAGTACTCAGTCTAGAATATTTTACGAAAACGGAGCGAATGAAAGAGCAAGCTGATAATGGTCAGATATATGGATACATTATAATTTATAGCTTTGTTGGATCCTTGACTTTTTACCAAAATGTTTTATTTCCATGTAAATACATGATTAAAATAGTGAGGTAGGAAAAAACCAACCAAAAGATGAATTGTGGGACCTTGGCAAGTCATTTGTTTTCTGTGCAAATGTTGCAAGTTAAATATTATAAGTCTTTTGATTTAAAACTCACATTAAATTCTTGTTTTCCACACATTAATCCTTGTTCACATTCATCGGTGAACTAAATCTACAGTTACATTAGAGTGGGATGTACACCTCCAAAAAACATTTAAAGGTGAAAAAAGGCTACACAAATGGAAGGCACTGGTTTTGTGCTGAATCTATAAAATCGTGTCTTCTTCATAAGGTAGATGAGCGGCGGATGGAAGGGAAGAGGCGGCGGTGAGGTGCAGCCGCTGGGGAGGTGGTGTGTGGGCAATGACCAGCGGGCGGGGGCGGAAGGCGGAGAAGAGGAAGGGCGACGGACGCTCGCGTTCCAATCGGAAGCGGCTGTCAGTTATTCATAGGGCGGGGAGGGGGAGGGGCCGACGGGGGCGGCGTCGCGTGCGGGCGTCGCGTGTGGGACCCCCTGCCCTCGACCGCCGCGCCGCGCCGCGCCGGCCGGGCCTCTCTCTGCCACTCGCTGCACCCCGCAGAGCGCCGTTGACCACATACTCGGTCCACTCGTCTGAATAAAGGGAGCTGTTTGGAAGGATGTGCAGAGAACTTGCACTGCGTTGAGGAAACATTTCGTCGGTGCACAAGAAAAATACACATCTCAAAAATCATCATTTTTGAGTTAATGAAAAATTATTATTAATAAATAGTACATTTTACATGAATATGTCGAAGACATAGTTCATCAAGCAGCCTAAGTAAAGAGTAAAATATCTTGTCCTAGGTTGCGAAAAAAACTCTCAAATTGAAACCTGTCTCCCGAGTAAATGAGTGTTTTTCAGATGTGTCACTTTTCTCCTGCAACGACGTTACCGTCAACTTCTGTGTAATTGCGATCCATTTTTCTCCTGTAAATGTTCTCTTCCAACGTATTTTCATTAATAATTAACTACTCGCTTAGCTTTGGGTACGTTTTTGTTTATCTTCTGTAATAAATTGCTTCTTGTAATCGGTATGTAGTAGGCGTATTTCGAACTCCGCTCTTGTCATGGATGTCCTTCCCTCGCCTTTACTGTGTTGTCACTCATAGGTGTGATATTGTCCGATGAATGATGCGAAATTCAACCCCTTTTGGGTTTTGAAGGATGGGTTACCTTCAGTGGAAAAAATCTTTAAAAAATTAGACATGGGATTAATATTTCGATAAAATAGTTTCCTCGTAATTTGGCCCTAAAATGTTCGTTCTGCGCCCTTTAAAAACGTGTTGCAAGAATTAGAACTTAGAAGATTAAACTCCTGGATTAACTAATTGAAATCGTGATACTGTTAGAATTGAAGATCATACTTACTTTTCACCCTTTGCCATTCACATTGCCACATTTATAGGCTGTTGAAAATAACTCCAAAAGGTCGCTGCTCAGAAACTTTACTATATTTCTCATGTCCAAATCATCTTTTTTTGTTTACGGCGCGTCCGAACGTGAACTATATTTTATTGGATAGCGATGCTGCCCTTTAATCGCAGGTTCTCTGAAGGCCCGAAGGAAGGGCCAGAAATGGAATTGAGGGTATCGCTTTACGATGTGATGGTTCCGATTTTTCCGATTCACCTAAAAAAGTACCTCTTTTCACGGTTTATTGTCTGACACACCAAATTTTTTTGTCCATCTGAAGAAATCCAAAAAGATAAGCCATCTTTATTACTTCCAAGAAACTTTCAACAAGCATTAGTAACTTGCAACAAAATGCCATTGTTTTCGAGCATATATTAGTGACCTACATATTCATACAATAAATTCCCCTGATTTCTTCGCTAAATACAAATCTTTCCAAGACTTCTTTCCATGTCCGGGACATTTTCATGATATTTTATACTTTCAAGGTAATTGCCTTTACGTATTTTTACTTTCTCACCTTTCGAAATACTTTTTTCTTTGTATTAAATATACCATACGAGAATAAATAGGTAGGCGCGAGTGATAGCGACAGTGTGCACTATGTTGTGAAAACTCCTTGTGAAGCCATAGAAGGTGTCTGCACTGAGTCGCTCAAAACAAATGGTATTGTATCGCTACGTAACACGTGCAAGTGACAAAGGTTTTGCTTTGCCAATGGTTTACTTCCATATTACATACGTTGATCTAGTTTCTTGTTTCCTCTTAACGTGCAAAGCTTGTTTAAAATAATTTATCAAGTCATTAGAAAATGGTAAAACCGTTAAATAATTAAGAAAACTGTATTATTTGCAATGTGTAATACACTCTCTTTTTTCTTTTTTATTCATATCGTTATCGTTGACAATATCGATTCAATTTTTTAATTCATTTCAAAATACATTCGCCTTCGTAATAATTGTAATAATGAACTTCCAAAATCAATTTTTCAAGTGCGTATCTTGGCGTGAAATCTCATGTGTCATAGTTACAACCTAATACCTGTGACCAAACGTGTAGAACCGAATACCTGTAAACACCAAATGCCGAGCTTAGGGGAGCTGCAAGCGTCCGGTAGCAAGCTCAGAAGAGAGAATAAATAAACTCGACACTTCGGGTCTATGGATCACCGCGTCGACCGCTCAGCCCTACGCCTTGTAATTAGGAGAAGAGTCTGCGTGCATGAAGCCTTCGGAAATTCCAAGTGGGTACTTGCAAGGTACGGACAGTCTCTTGTTGCTCGCTCATTATTTACTGGTCGCTAACCCCCTCTTCGTTTCTCCCAGTGCCGCCTTTCTCCGTCTACGTCCGGCCTCAACTAACCCCATCCCTTGACATTTTATACTCCGGCTTCGTGGAAGGGCAAGGGTTATCCCGTGATTAATCATAATGACAATTTCCTTTCCGTGTTTCTTTTCTCTTTCTGGAGAGTTAACATCCGTCAATTCCATCAGTTTGTCAAAACCTTTCATGCAAGTGCTTAACGAACAAAAATAAAATCATCTAAAATCCTTCACACCAAAGAAATGTGATCAGTAAAATGATTTACATTGTATATTTATTTGAGATGTATTTTGGGCTTCTGACGAAAAACATTAGTAAATATTTTCCTCATTTTGTCTCAGTGAATCATCTACCATTTCTAAGAAATTAGTTCATTCTCATTGTGAATTGGAATTTGGAATTTTTGTACTGTTGTGCTATTATCCGGAATGGGAAAATGAGTTGTTCTTTTTAGAACATTCACGTTTTGGCTAACATTCTAATTTTTTCTTCCTTAGTTTTTACTTCCCACTCAAAAAGACTTCGCTGATCACCAAATACCCTTGGCACAAACGCGAGATAGCGAAGATCAACACTGACTGTCTTGCCGAAAAAACGAAATCAAAATGACGAATAAAAGCGAAATGTAAAAAGCTAGAAATGAACGCAAATTGAGATGGCCGATTTCGGTGTCCTGATGACTGTGATGCATGAGTTGAGGATGAAGACCGTGAAAGGAGGCAGGTTGAGAAGAGCAACGCAAATGAGAAGGTAGAGTCCTATTCTCTGGTGACTCAGATATCAAAATGACTTCTCCACAAAGGTGCGGTAGAGTAAAATAATTGGAAATGAGAGGATAGCTGTCTTCGACACTCTGAAGTTTGAGATATACAAGGTCAAAAAACATAAAGAAATTACGAATTGAACATATTCAAAGCTCTGGACGCCGTAACAACTTAGACGAACGAGTCCAAAATGAAGACAACGAAGCAGTAGGAAGTGGAAAAGAAATTGGGAATGAGCGCATGCAAAGTGCAGAGGGCGACCTCCTCGCCTCTCGCTCATTATTCAGCAGGCCCCGCTCGCCGACGCCGAGACGCTCCGCATGCGAGCAATGAATGAAATATGCCCGAGACGCGAGAGCATCGAATCGTCGTCGTTTGTGGCGAGGGGGGAGGGACGGTGCAGCTCACCGGACACGCAGCCGCCGACGCGTCAGTCGCATTCGCGGCCGCAGGTTCCGCTCCGATCCGTGCTTCCGCGCGCGGCCCGCCCGCTCCACCCCGCGCCGCAGCGGACGGCCGCCGCCGCCGCCATCGCCACCACCGTGACGAGACGAGTCGAGTCGAGTGGCGCCCGCACCTGCGGGCTTTCCGACGGGTCGCGCCGCGCCGCCCCCGCACCGCCTCCGCCGCTGTCGCCGCCGGCCCCCCGTGCGGCTCGCCCCGCGAAGTCCGCGCTCCTTCTTCGCGTGCGACTGCCAGTGGCCTCTCCGACTGCCAGTGGCGTTGATTCGCGAACCTCTGTAGACTTTGCGAGGTTCTGTACGTATACGTTGTGATGGAAGCGTTTTGACTGAGTGCGAGTGGCCTGTCCGGCAAGCGTTGATTCACCTCTTTGGACTTTCCGCGGTTCAGTACGTGTACGTCATGATGGAAGCGTTGACTTGATTGACTGCGAGGGGCCTCTCCGATGACAGTGGATTTTCGCACCTATTTGGACTTTCCGAGTTCAGTATGTCATGATGGAAGCGTTGGCTTGACTGACTGCCAGTGGCCTCTTTGAAAAGTGTTGTCTTGCGCTCCTCTTTGGACTTTCTGTGGTTCAGTGCGTATACATCGTGCGTGACCACCTTGAAGCGTTGTCTTGAAATCGACGATTTTTGTTTTGTAATCTGATCAGTGTGTTTTCTCTTAGAAGTGATTTTTCAGTTAATTTTCTAGATTTGTCTGTACTTTACGCACACGATCATTCAGCTTTTGGTGATATCAAGAACTTTTATGTGTTTCTTGTGTCGTACTTTACATTCTCTTTTCTGCGTCTTTGCATCAGAAACAAGTTTTTGTGACACAGCGTGTTTCCCACGGCCAGATTATCAGCCGACGACCGTGCAGCAAAGCGATAATCCATAAGGAATTCAACCTCGTGACCGCCCACTCTCCAACTTCTCAAAAACCGCCGCTTGCCAACCGCAGCCCCGCCTAAAACGGCTTATCTTCGGGTGGCACGACTCTCCCGTCGCCAGCTCGTCGCAGCATCGCCGCGAAGGCAGTCGTCGTGTGCATCTTCCGCGGACCTCCCGCGCGCGTGAAGAGCGGCGGCGCCGATAAGCCAGCGGGCAGCCGGTGCCCGATCCGATTACACGAATATCAGCGACGTAATTGCCCGACGGCGCCCGGTGCCGCCGGCCCACATCCTCATTGGAGGACTTCCCAGCGCCCGCTGGTCGAGCCGCTTCTCCGCCGGTCCCGCTTCGTTGCTCCGACGGCACGGATTCGCGGCTCATCTCCCGCGATCCACCAATAACTGCGGAAGCGGATTGACCGAACGCCATCGACCCGGCGGCGCCAAGTCACCGACGGCGTGATTGACCGCTGTCCGACCGACCGGAGCACGAACGAATCGATCGCGCCAGCGACCAAGTGATCGGTGGCGAGAGCCCGCCGGGACGACCAGCGCCGGGGACCGCCAGGCCGCCGGCTTCGCCTGAATTGCAGCGAGCGCTCCGCCGCGACGCCGGGCGACCGCCGGCCGGCCGGCCGGAACGCGCGCCGTGACGTAATTAAAAGGCCGGCCGCGGGCGGGCGTGGGCGGCGGCGGCGGCGGCGGCGGCGGGCGAGGAGCCGGGTGGCCGCCAGTATGAAGCGCCTCAAGCCCGACAGCGGTGAGTACGGAGGCGCGCGCGGCGGCCGCGGGCTGTGGACGGCGGAGTGATGCCGACGAATCTGGGTGAGTGAGGCGGACGAACGACGGAAGTGCTGGGGGAATACGTAAGAAGAGGGAACGCCTATGACTGAACTGTTTATGGCGTCGACGCACTCAAGTCAATGATGTGTTCGATTTTTACTTCGTTTATAGAGGTTTTGTTTATCTTAACCTTACTTAAATGCAATCTTAAAATAATGATCTGGAGATTCAAACAAATAAATGTGGAAGTACAGTAATTCTTAACATATTAACTTAAACGATGAGATGTGATTAAAAGTTCTCAGGTTTCGATCGTTCGAAAAAAAAATTAAGTTTTTCTTGTTTTTTATTGGTTCTAAACTCTATAATAATAATAATAAAAGTTATATTATTTGAATGGGTTATGTTTGTCGTACGCTAGGTTCCATCCATTCGTTGAATTGGTGAGTGGTTGCTCTGATTTTCTTCTCTCTCTTCCTTCAAGGATGAGTTTTGCTTCAAAATAGAAAGGTCATATTCTTCTCTCTGAACTAATAATTGATTCAAGTGTTCTTAGCTGTCCGGGTTTCAGTGCTCTTGGCCACGGAAACCTAATGCCTTTATTTAATAATTGATTCAACTTGATTTATTAACATCTATCTCCACTGAGAATAGTACCAATGATAAATTATTCTGAAATAGGTTAGGGTGACTGAAATATGCAGTTTAAATCCTTCTTTTCATAGATATTAATAAGAGACTACAATTAAATGGAATTCAATAATTAAATTACATTGTTAATTATCACACAACATTTTCATAAGCTTTTGATGAAATAAAATGTATACAGTAATTTCATACAGATAATCAGCCACACAGATGTACATACATTAATGCGTAACCTGTTCAGCGTTTATATGGTTTGCGGTTCTAAATTACTTTTCTAAATACGAAATAATCCATAATTAGAATACATGTCACTAAATCATTGCAAATTCGCGTGTGTCACTGATATTGAAGACCCAAAGGTGAGGTCTGTGAAACTAGAAACATCGCCTAACCAGTACCCTCAAAGCTGCAGTTTTCATCGACGTGATTAAACTTTCGAGTTTTTCTCAGGGCTCACGAATATAGTGTTTACTCCAAGAAACGCAAGGCCTGCAAATCTTCAGTAACATAGATAAAAAATGGACGTTTTATTATTTATTTAATGTCAAGTGAATAAACTTTGTGATGTTGGGAGGAGAGAGAAAAGCAGCTCTTTTGGACATCCAGAAGCAAAGAAAGCGACCACCTCAGCAGTAGTACAGAAGATCTAGTGAAGTAGGACGAAACAACCAATCTGGAAAATGTAAAAGAGTGTGCAGACCGCTGTGCGCGTGTTTGTGGGTGTGGGTGGCGAGGGGGTGGGGGCGCTGGTGACTCACCCGCGGATGGTCCTCCGCTGACCTGCAGCCGCGCGCTCGCTCGGCTCCAGCGCTTAACGCGATGATCGCAGGCCGTTGCGCGACCCACTGCAGCGCCTCGGGAAGTGTCTTGTGTGACGCAAGTACATTGTCGCGTGCGTCGGTCCACGCGATGGCCAGGAGTGTGAGCTCGAGGCTGATGCAAAGTGGGATAGGGCCCAAGTTTTCATTCTTCACTTTTCAACGTTACGTTACCGAAGTATCAGAGTTACGTAATATTAATTTAATAATTAAATCAATGAAAATATAAAGCGAAACTACAAGTTAATGTAAATATGATATAATTATGAACGAAATTATTCAAATCCCAAAAGTTTGGATGTTACCCCTAACAGGTACAAAAGAAACACTAGATGTGCATTATCTTTAGAATACGGAGTGTGTTTATTAAATATTAAAAAAATAATTTAGGAACTGAAATAGTAATCAGGATCAAGTCTAAAATTTAATAAGTCATTTACAAAATATTGCTTTAAATTTAATCTTCTTTTAACATTTTTTTCAATTTTTTGCTTTTCTGAGTTTGTGATCTCACAAAAAATGATTGATTATTTTTCTTCAGATAAACCTCCATTGTTTGCGGTTACAAAGTAAAACTGATTCACGCTTCTTGCCACAAACTCGTCTCGGTCTTTTAGAGACTTCAGCAATTTAAAGTCTTCAGGAGAAAATATCCTGCAGGCCAACGTATTCTCTAAACGAAGGCTAGCTTATTCAATTGCACAGAACTATGTCATCTTTGTTGAACACTTCTTTTCTTTCCATATTTTGCATTGAAACTTAATTTATGCTATAGGAATTACTATTTTCTTTTTTGCATGTTACGACCGACATGCCTTATATTCCTATCATGAATAAATTTTAAACTTAAATACATAATTCCTTAACAAAACCTGGCGTTGCTAGGACATTTATCACAACATATTAGATAGTTGGCGTATATGGCGTTGGATGGGTTTTACGAAAATAAGCTTTACATTAATAGTTTGTATTGTGCGTGTAGGGCGAAAAACATGAAGTGTAATCAAATTTACAATTTTTGTTGAATATGTATTTGAATCTTGATGTCAAACTAAAGTGTCCCCCGTTGGTCCGGTATCCATTTTTCGCAGTTTATCAGACCGAAATTCTACCTATTCCCCCTCTGTTCGCTCATTTCTATTAATTCTAGTGCATCCCTGAACCACTCGACCTTACCCTGTTCCCACTCCCGAATTTCCTATCAACTTCATTCCCTTTCTAATTAAAACTATTAAGAAGTCTCTCCTAAAATAAAAAATAAAATATGTTTACTAACGTTTATGCTTTTTGTGGAGTATTACGTATCATATCAATATAATAATGTACACTGCCCTACAAAAATTATCCAATCTGTCAGTTTTAGAGTCAACGTTTATTTACATTTCTTGATTCCTGTCAAGTTTTCTATTATTTTTTATACTTGTCTTGTATTCTTAATACATTCATGCATAGATACAATTAAGGTCAATTTTCAACTTACCTCTATGAATATAGTTTATGTCAAGAAAAATTGGGTTAAAGTTATAATTTCAAATGGAGGCAGTTCGCATTACGAAATTGGATGTAAAAAGCACACCCTCACCAAGTTTTTAATAGTTATTTGGATTTCATTTCTAGTAATACTTTTCATTAATTAACTATTCAATACGTTACATACCTAAACGTATACAGTTCACGTACAACACGAAAACACAGTTCTTTGCTCTCGGTTCACGTGTTTGATATTCTCGTTATAAAGTTGGGTAAGCTACCGTAGTTGGTCTGCGGATACTCCAAAGCTATTATATTTTTTCTGTAAAAATCACATTTTAGGAAACATTTTGAATCTCAAATGTGCTGTTTGATTCTTGTTTGGTAAGAATTATTCGTACTAAATTTGGGATCAATCATTTTAGTGGCATTCTTTTTTCTGACACATGTGGTTGTAAACAATATCGCTTTTGCATAATATATGTCAATCTCTTCTTCAGTTACATATTACACTCATTTATCTCACTGTCCTTACCTTTTCCACACTTCCGTCCAGATTACGGTGTCTAAATGTCCGTCTTATATTACTTGTCTAGTCTACTTGTCTTCCTCGTAGTCCACCTTGTCGTTGAATACATTTCAGGGCCCAGATAGTTGCAAGTGCAGCCAGTGATTTCGTTTCATTCGAACCACGTGACCTGCTCATTTTACCATTGATCATTTTGACCATTTACCTGCTCATTTTACCATTATAACGCATCTCTCAGTCAATTTTCATTTATTTTATGTATATTTATTAGTCTTTTAGAGATATTTGAAGAATCGTTTATCCATTGTATTAACTGTCATTTGTTTTATTTTCTTCTGCTTTACTTCTCAGTAGCCATGTTTAGAATACTTACTGTTACTTAATTATAGGTTATTATTAACATTATGAAACCCGATTGAGTATATTTCCATAACGTATTAACGACAAGTGAAGCAAGTGTAATTAAAAAAATGAACGGCGACCAGTTGCCACTTGCTGGTGAATTTGTTTCTCGTATTCCCACATTCTATGCACCACAAATTTTTCACTGAATGCAGTGTCGTATCATATAATCCGTTTCAAATCTTTTGCAATACTCTCGGACCCGGTATTAAATTGTACAATGTTTCTGTACTTTTGCTATGTATGGATAAAATGTTTATGAACAGGATTGTTCGTGAAACGTCTATGTGAAAAAACGATTGTAATAACTATTACTCTCGTGAAATTAAAACCAACACTCTTTAACCATACATATTAAATGCTCCAATCAGGACGGTGCATCTCAAAACGTTTATCGCTTTTTGTTATGTTCAGAAAATAAACATTGCACGCTAACTTCAACAATCTATTCAATCTTTGTTACAAATGCTGGTGGCCATTTCTCGGACGGTTAATCGCCTCTTCCCCGCTGTCTTCCGAGCCAGTGCAAAATATGACACTATCTGTGCCTGTCCCCGGTCCTTCTCAGTCTTGCTACGGCGTCTGACGTATACGTGGCGGCCCCCACGAGCGAAACGTTGCCGCTCGTAGGCGACTTCGCTCCGTCGGCTTCCCTGCGTCCTGTGCTCGGTCGCTCCTGGGCAGCACCTCTTCCCCGAAGACGCAGTGAGCTGGCGGCTGAAGTGCTGACCGACAGACCGATTCACTGGCTGTCTTCTGACTCACTGACTATGACTGCTGATAGTACGGCGGATCAGGGCCTTTTAACTCCCATATACCGCGGTGGAGACCGTTACAGTGGCGCGCTCTCCTGTATCACCTTCTTACAGGAACTAAAATACGAACTGCTGCCGACAATTCTTCAAACGTGCGTGGGTGCTGCCTAGGTTCCCGTGACGCAAGCAGGCGCGTAATTTTACAGAAAATAGCGTCGATGTTCGCGCTTTCTTCAGCATTTTCTTGTATTTATGTGTTATGAATAATTGAGCATTAAGAAGACACTTTCGTATATCTCAGAAATCAGACAATTTTTATGTGCGGAAGTTGGCGAGCCTCACCTGCAGCTGTACCCGGCGCCACTAGCGCCTCCTACAGTAGCACCCTCAAGCTTTGTCTCCGGTTTTGGTGGAGAGTTGCAAGGCCCAACGGCGGATTGACTCCCGAGATGGCGCACGCAGACCCTTTAGTACGGGGGGTGAGGCCCTGGATAGCCTCGCCTCGAGGCTCCCCGTGTCGCTGGCTGCGCTCCGCGCCAGGGGGCCCGTCGGTGCAGCACCCTCTCCAGAGAGTGTGCTGGTCGGTGCCTCTCCAGAGGGCGTGCTGGTCGGTGCCTCTCCAGAGAGGGTGCTGGTCGGAGAGGGTGTTGGTCGGTGCGCGGCGTGTCGCTGCGCGTGCCATGTACAAAAAGCTGACCACAGCACTTTTATCCGATTTTTCTTTCTCTCTCAATCTGAATCAGTGAAAAACTACTGATTGACAGTGACTATTCACTGATGGTGTCAGTGATAACCCCGTCACTGACAATCAGTGAATTGAACTGAACAAATCAGTGAAAATCTGGGGAACTTTTTGAATCAGCGAAACTTCTCTGTTTGAATCAGTGAAATCTGTGACAACTAGTTGATGGTGACGACTGAACGATCAGTGAGTGATGGTGGCGCGGCACTTTCACCACTGACGACCAGTGAAATGCTGGCGGTCATTACGAAAAGGTTCGCATATTCCCTGATTGTCAGCGAAACTACACTTTTCGATTGAAGATATTAGTGACTTCGGCTCTCACTGATTGAATCAGCGACAATTTCACCGATTCAGATTCAGAGAGTACCGCTCCTCCCTACTGGCCAATAATAAGCTGCGACTAATCTATCTTGGCGTTGGCATGTATCGATCGCAGTGTTGACGTGCAATAAACCGCTTATGTACTATAACATAACCTCTTTGATTTTAGCATAGCTTTCAGTTATTTTCGATTTTTGACGCTCTTGTTTTGGAACTCTGTTGAACATAATTTCATTCGTGAAATAGTCCTATTATATACCACTCGTGCTTTGGAAATTCTCAGAAAATCCCCTCCTCTGTTCGGGGAGAACATTTCTTTGCTATGCGAGTCGGGGATTTATCGAGAATTTCCAAAGCACTCCTAGTATATCCTATGACTATTCCACTCGTGAAATGAAAACCAATAGTGTTTAAATACTCATACAAAAAGCCCCAGTCAGGGCGGTGTATCTCAAAAAGTTTAACGCTTTTTCTACCCGATTTTTCTTACCGCTTCTCCCTACTGGCCAATTATAAACTGTCTCATCTATCCCAGGAGGCGGTATACTATCTTAGGATCCGATCGCTATGTTGATGTCCATTAAACCACGTATGTAGTGTAACATAACCTCTTTGATTTTAACATAACCTTCAGTTATTTTCAATATCTGGCGCATTTTGGAACTCTATTGGACGTAATTTCATTCGTGAAATAATCCTATTAAATACCACTCGTGCTTCCGAAATTCTCAGATAAATTCCCTCCTCACTTCG
The DNA here is from genome assembly GCA_031308135.1 of Acheta domesticus. Taxonomy (NCBI): domain Eukaryota; kingdom Metazoa; phylum Arthropoda; class Insecta; order Orthoptera; family Gryllidae; genus Acheta; species Acheta domesticus. Next base: position 30,588,570 of record JAHLJT010009419.1, on the reverse strand, counting down.
CGAGTCGGGAATTTAAAGACAATGTCCAAAGCACTCGTGGTACTCTCTCAGTCTCAATCAGTGAAAAATACTGATTGACAGTGACTATTCACTGATGGTGACAGTTATAACCCTGCCACTGACAACCAGTGAATTGAACTGAACAAATCAGTGAAAATTGGGTCCACTTTTTGAATCAGTGAATCTTCACTGTTTGAATCAGTGAAACAGTGAAAACAGCAGCACGTAAACGACTGAACGATCAGTGAGCGATGGTGGCGCGGCACTTTTACCACTGACGACCAGTGAAGTGCTAGCGGTCATTACGAAAATGTTCGCATATTCCCTGATTGTCAGCGAAACTACCCATTTCGACTGAAGATATCAGTGACTTCGGCTCTCACTGATTGAATCAGCAACAATTTCACTGATTCAGATTCAGACTACCTATGATAAATTAACAAAGAAAGTTTGGAAATATCGGAACCCAAATCTCTCGAGAGGCAAACGTTCTCGGCTCCCCCGGCTTCGTGGACGAAGCAACCTGGCGCGCGCTGGCTCGCCCAGCGGCTGAGGCCGAGCCGCCGGGCGGCGCTCGCGTGGGCGGCGGCCGCCCCTCGGGCGCTGTATAATTCATCCCCGGCGCGCGTCCGGACGCCGCGGCTCAGCGCGCCGCCTCAATCTCGGCCCCTTTGATGCCGTTGTTCCCCACCTTTGTGGCGAACGCGCGGGCCTCCTTTCGCGTGCGCGCGCGCCTCACGAGCACCTTTCAAATTTCTTGGCCGCGCTTTCATGTTTGTTTCCTTAAGCTCCCCGACGCGACCGCGCTCCGTCCTCGTTCGCCTCGTCGCCTTTTCCGGCCTCGCCGACGCTCGGCCTCTAGCGTAGATCCTGCCACGACCGCACTCCTACTCGTGTTTCTGGTACCCTCCTTCACCCTCGCCCTCGTCCGTGCTCTCGCCCTTTCCTTTGCCTTGCTCCCGAGATTCTGCTGCCTCTTTCTCGCCTTCGGCTTTCTTCTTGCCTTTCCTTTGTTTCCCTTATCGTCTTTACCCTCGCAACTTCATCTTCCCTTTCCTTTTTCGCCATCATCGCCCTCGCCGTCGCCCTCGCCCTTGCTGTCGCTCTCGCCCTCGCCCTCGCCCTCGCCTTCGCTTTCGCCCTCGCCCTCGCCCTCGCCCTCGCCCTCGCCCTCGCCCTCGCCCTCGCCCTCGCCCTCGCCCTCGCCCTCGCCCTCGCTCTCGCCCTCTCCCCTCTCCTTGCCCTCGCCCCTCGCCCCCGCCCCCTTCGCCGTCGCCCTTTCCTTTGCCCTCCCCTCACCATCGCCAACGCCATCGCCTTCAGCGTCCCTCACTCCTTACTTTCGTTCATTTCCTCGCCCATGCCTTCACCTTCAACCTCCCCTTCTGCCCCCCATCGCTTTTCTGAACCATAGCGTTCTCATGGATCAGCTGAACTCTCCAGGTGTTTGTTTAGAAGGGAATGTTTCAATATAAACATTCTCTCTCTCTCTCCCTCTCCCTCTCTCTCTCCCCACCCACCATGAACGGAAATACAAGTTGACCATTGTCCTTTAAATGCGCCAGGGAATATTCGAACAACATATCCCGACAAACTCTTTCGAATAAATGCATAATGTTGTGTTTATAAACTGGCCCGAAAAATCTAATAACATCGAACTGTTGAAAAGTATGTGCAAATTGAAACTATTCGTGTAATTTTTGTTTTGTACGTAAGTTCTGGCAGTGGGAATACCAAAACTCTCAGAAAAGAGCGGCGCAGAATTTGATTTCTGATGTTGTTGTTCTTGTTTTCATTCATACACGCGTAAGTAAGTGATTGAGAAACTTAATTTTCAAACCTCAGTAAAAATATAATATGTTAATCATTCAACCATATACTAAATAGTTATAGCATTGTCGAAAAATTCATCGCTGGTTCATCTGAAGCTCTGTCTCATATTTTAAAACTTTTGTAAATGAATTTTGATTTGATTTTCAAAGATTAGAGGATTAATTTTCCCTGCAAAATTTTCAAACCCGGTACTATCAACGATACCGTTAGTATCATTGATTCCATTCTCTGGATATTTAAAATTAATATTGTAGCTACCTGACTCCCAAATAGTTTTAGTACTGCAGAAGAACTTAGAAAGCTATAGCCGAACTGGATGACCGAGGTGGCTACGGCGTGTACCGACTCAGGGCCTTAGTCCGAAGGGTCGCGGATTTTAGTCCCGCCGTGGGCATGGTTGTTTGTCCCTTATCTTTCATGTATGAGTGTTGTCGCGGAAGGTCTAGTGAGTCTGCTAATCACTGACCGAGGAGTCCATATGTGTGTCTAGTTTAAAGGTCAATATGTGTCCCCATGAGGGACAGAATGGATACCCGGTGCGGATAGCCGGAATCGGCATTCCCTGAAACTCGAAAAATCCCAAGGAAGAAAAAAAGAAAAAAGAGTAACTTAAAAAGCAATGATATGATATGATAAGCTTTTTCATTGATTTTTCGTCAATGCAATACCACTTTTTGTTAAGAATGTTTCTCTCTTGCTCTTTGAGGCACTTGAAATAAATGTGTTAAGTTATAATTCCAGTAAAATTATGAATGATATACACAATAGAGATGAAACTCAAGAAGGAGACATATACTTTTCCTACCTCATACAAGAGTAAAAAGCAGAAAATTGTGGATGATGAAATACTTTTTGTACATGTCTCCCCAATGAAAGCAAACCATTAAGCAATTTACACGATACATGTGAACGCTCCCTTCACTAAATTCTTCCCAGAATCGAGCCACGCATAGCATTCGAAACTCCAAAACACGCTAAACAGCAACGATGCGTTAAACTCGCTTGTCGACAACCTCTCTCACTTAACGCTGGGCTAACGAGAGCATTCCTGAACAATCGCCTCAGTCCCTCACTGCCGCCGCCCCACACCGCCCCGTCCCGCCCCGTCCCGCCCCGTCCCGCACAGCCACGCACCGCTCCGCATCACTCCGCACCGCCCGCATCACTCCGCACCGCCCGCACCGCCCGCACCGCACCGCCCCGCCCCGCCCCGCCCCCAACCGCACCGCACCGCTCCGCACCGCTCCGCACCGCCCCGCACCGCCCCGCACCCCCGCACCCCCACACCGCCACACCGTCCCTTCCCGCCACGCCCCGCACCGCCCCACCCCGCCCAGCCCCGCTCCGGCAATTAGAACGACAGGCGATGGATGGGACCGTGGAATCCATCGGCGCCGAATGCCCCCTCGGACGCAGGAGGCGCTGTTTTATCGCCCCTCCATCCCCACCCCGGGGCTACGGAGGTCCCGGAGGCTTCGGCTGCCCGTTGGGCTCCCCGCTCGTTTATTTCGCCACTAGCAGTTGCCCGCCCGCCCACGCGTTCTCGAATTAATCGCCGCGAAAACAGCCGTATTCCTCCTACGCTGTTACCGTCTGTGTGCGTGGTTTCCTGGGGCAGGTCCTTGCATATAGAAGTTAGCATATACATGTTGCATATACAGTAAACTTGCTCAATGCGGAATCTCAAGGGACCAGTATTTTTTTTCGTATTAGACAAGATTCCGAATTATGCAGTGTAATACTGCGGGCATAACGTTTGTCGGGACCGCGATTTATGTTCACATTAGTCAGCTTTCCTTATTATAAAACTTTCCGCATTGAGCAAGTTTTACTGCACCTTAAGCAATACCTTGTATACAATACCTTAAGCAATACTTTGTATACAGGGCAGCAAACCGAAAGTTTCTTTTGGGGAAGCTCTTTTGCAACACATCGTTGCAACTTGTACATTTTAATCATCGTGGTGATCATAATTTAAATGATGTCTCAACGACTTCAATGTATAATATAAGGATAATTATTTTGTCGCTCTATGCAAAATAGTCAGTATTCGGTCTATGGAATCATAGACCGAATTTGGATTCACTTCCCGCCTAAGGCATTGGCGTTCTCATCATGTGTTTGTGACATGGGCCATTTTGTAACTCCTTCACTGTATCCTAATCCTAATCCTAAAATCATCCACCATCTTTTGATATCCAGTAAATTAGAAGCAAGTGCTGAAATGAGTCTAAGGACTACTTTGGTGTAGGAAGGAAGCAGACGGAGAGGGGCATGTTGTCTTCGTTGGTAAGACATGAGAGGAAGTAAATCAGTGTATCAAGTCGGACAGTTATCTTCACGTAGAGTGGTATGTTTGCCATTGTGTGCTTCTAAGATTCTCTCTGTGGTGTCTTCTCGAAAACCAGGCATAGGGGATCGTTCTTCCGCAGAAAAACGCTGCCTAAATTCTAAAATCTAAATTCTTAAAAATTGTGAATTGAAGTGTACCTGGAGAGTGTGAAATGAAATGTAATCTAATTGACCCTTATTTACGATTCTCACTTATCTTTAAAAGCAAATTGGTTAATGAAGCACCCACATCTGCCAAATTAAATAATCAAGAAGTGATAGTATTATTTACAATTCTCGGGGCACTTCAGATCCCTATTTCTGGCTTTTACTCTGCATGAGAGTATTCAAGTTCATGAATCTCAAATGCCAGCGCGAGACGAAAGTTTCCTCGTCGAAACGTAAAAACAAGAAATAGGAAAATCAATTTTTCTTAACTTAGAGTACATGTTTAAAAACGTCAATACATTGACATTGAACGATTAAATTTCAAAAGTTAACATTTTCTGTAATAATTTATGAGAACATTAGCTGAAGTGCCCTGCGGTTCCCGAGTACTTATTAAACACAAACCCCTTTTAGTCAGGAAAAAGAATGAATTCTAGGTATAGTGTACTTCCCCTTACCTTATGTGCCACCTTGGCCTGCCTTTCTGCGTCCCTTCTCCGTCTGGCCTGATACGGATCACCCTGCCCCATCCCCTTATCCAGCTAACGCCATCGGTGCTAATGCCATCTTTGCTGTACAGTAATTGCAACCGATTGGATTGTTGCCTACTCCCAGCAAACATCCAGTAACAATTTTAACATGTACTAATTACTCGAAGCGTAATTGCGTTTTATAAATTAATCAAAAGACATTTACAAGGAAATTTTACGAGGTTTAAAAAGTCTTTAATATACTATGGTGAATTCCTTCGAAATATTCGCAAAAAACTGAAAAAAGCGCGCACTTAAAATTACTTTTAAGCGGTCGTTTAATCAGTCAGTGGTATTTTTACGAAATCTCATACAGACAACTTTTCTCTTGTTTTGAAGGTCACATGTGCAAACTTTAATTACAATAGGAATAAATCGGAATACATTTGTACGAGAAAAAAACAAATAAACGTCCTCTCTGAGTAAGAGAAAATAATTTGAAAAAGAAGTAGTGTAAGTTTGATAAAACACTGCCTTTCTGCGAAAACCGCATCAAATTGATTAAGCTGTTCCGGAGATTACCTTGAACAGACAAAAATCGTAAAAACAATTCATTTAGTTTTATATGATCTAAACAACCAAATGAGATAAAAAAGGGCAGTTATTTGGAAATCCCCAGACACATTTGGTTTTATCTCTATAATTTAGACATCGTACATTTTCTAAAGCAGTTTGAATGGAATCTTATTTCATAATGTTCAGTAATATTACGCACCTAGGAAGTTAAATCTATCTAAAATTCATTATCAAGTAATTATTCATTTTTCGCTTACTTGTGACTAATATTCACGAATCTAATTCAATTACGGCAATGAAAAAGTGCTCATCGCTTAAGGATGATCCAGTTAATAATAATGCAAGATTTTGAGTAATAAAACTTCACAAATTTTTACATAAATACAGAGTTAACATGACACATAGAGACGCAATATTTGTAACAATTGTCATTTATTATTGCTGGACCGGGTACTACTTCGCTATTTGCAATGTATTACACTTCACATGCTACTGGTGACGTAATCATATTTTAGGTAGGTTAAATATATTTTAACCTACGCACTGCAAAAATGTAAATATGTTGACTTCTCGCGAGTATGGGTTTGTTCTATGTCCTGGTTAGGATATGGTTGTCATGTATCCTATTGTTAAAACGTTCTCCCTCAAGTTCGGGTGCGCATTCGCTGTGACACTCTCTTGGAGAAATTATATTTACATGTCTGAGATAACGATCAAGTGATAAATCCGGTCGATATTTCACAATCGCAGGGACAGAATATGCAGCGAAGATGCGCTTAGTACTTAAGGGTGCGTTGTGTTTGCGTAGAGCTTTTGTTCAGGGGCGCTTAAATTATAAACGCATAAATCATCACCAACGCCCCCCATTTTGCATCTATGTGCGACAGGCTTAAGCACATTTCCATTAGACCCTAATACCTTCGTGCAAGTACAAGCAATAAGTTGACAATGTTTTATCGCAATCAAATGAATGGTGCAACGCATAAAATACAAACAAGCAAACATTGATTTTTTATATATTTCCATTTTCGATTGCATCATGATCGTTTCCATGACACTTTGGAACCTCTATTTGTTCCAAATCTGTTTGTCCGCGTCGAAATGGTATGACGTCAGTACATTCAAGGTAAACTAAAAATTTTACTTCTTCCTTTCGATTTTACCGATGAGATTCAAAGTCAGTTTTGTTTCAAAGATATTCCCTTTGTCGAAAGAAAGCTCTGAATGTTCGTCTTATTGAAAAAGAACTGTAACAATGACAACGATAATTCTTTACTTATTCACTTCTGACCGCTCATCTTTCGACACGTGTGTGGGCCATTGAAGGTGCGCGTCGGGGGTCCTTGGACAACAGAGCAACATTGTTTCCTCTGAATCCGCGCGGGGCGGCGCGTATCTCGCGCGCAATTTGCGCCTAATGGAAGCCCATTCCGTTGCGGCGGATTGCGCGGGATGAGTGGAGGTGCGACTTCCCCCGCCGCCACCGTCAACGCCCCAGTCCCCGCCGCCGCGCCCCCGCCCCCGCTCCAGCCCTCATTCTCTCGCCCCCGCCCCTGACCCGCCCTGACCCGCCCCTGACCCCCGCCCCTGAACCCCCGCCCCTGACCCCGCCCCTGACCCCGCCCCTGACCCCGCCCCTGCCCCCGCCCCTGACCCCGCCCCCCCTGACCCCGCCCCTGACCCCGCCCCTGACCCCGCCCCTGACCCCGCCCCTGGACCCCGCCCCTGACCCCGCCCCTGACCCCGGCCCCTGACCCCGCCCCTGACCCCGCCCCTGACCCCGCCCCTGACCCCGCCCCTGACCCCCGCCCCTGACCCCCCGCCCCTGACCCCGCCCCTGACCCCGCCACCTGACCCCGCCCCCTGACCCCGCTTCTGCCCTAGCCCCTGCCTCCATCCCTGCCCCTGCCACTGCCAACGCCCCATCCCCCGCCATCGCCTCCGTCCCCACCCTTGCCTCACCCCGCCGCCGCTCCTGCCACCGCCCCCTGCCCCTTGCCCCTGCCCCCGCCACCACCCCAGCCACAGCCACCACTACCGCCTCCGTCCCCTCCTCAGCCCCCGCCGTCGTCCCTGCGCGTCGCCGCACCTCCGCGCCGCCGCGCTACTCGCATGAGGCGGACAAATGGAATTTTAGAGCAGGACACGGCAGGCGAACCCCCGCTCGCCCGCGCAGGGGTCGCCCCGCCGCCATCAATACTGCACTCGCATCGAAGGCGGCGCGGGTGCAGGACGGGACCAGACTGCTGGGGTGGTGTGGCCGTGAATGACCACAGGAGTCGCCCTCGCCGGGAGCTTTTTTTAGAGGCGGTTCAAAAAATTAAAGACTTCTGTCTTAACTTGATTGTTTAATTGATTTTAGTTTAGGGTGATTCAGATGCTTCGGCCGCTGACGCCCGATGATGGGGAGAGAATAGGAAGGGAAGATCGCGCACGGTTCATTGTCTGTGGTTGATACGTTGGAAGTAGCTTGGAAGGAATACCACTGATTGCATCAGTCGGCCTACGAATCTGTTCAAGATAGCACCACAAACCTCACTGATATTAAACACATCGAACAAATTTCTGACCTCCTGTCGAGGTGCGAAGCTCAATCGCAATGACACCCTGAATTTAGCTCAGAGCCATCTCCTCCGCAAGGTGACATGTGTGTAATCGCCGGAGCTTAGCGTCCAGTCGGGAAGGAATCACCGCCATCTGCCTGAATAAAATACTGGCTATTCTTCGGCACGGCTATTGCCCGCACTGCTTGATAAAGTCGCAATCATGCGTTCCTAGCGGCAACAATCGAGAACGACGCGAAAATCGTGAGATATTCCATTTTGATGACGCGTCACCGCGGCCGCCAAGAAAGAAAAAACCGAAGTATATATAAAGTGGACTAATGACCATAGCAGTTGAATGTACCCGGAAATATCAATCTATTGATCGCAGTAAGTAGTCTTTACGGTCGCCGTTAAAACTAGTGTCACGTGTGGTCGGTGTTGATGATATCCAAGGAGGCGGCAATGGAGGCAACGATAGTAAAGGGTTTCACAAGCAGGCAGGGCGGTTTCCATAATGCTACATTTACGGTTGGGTTATTTTTCTTCTCTTAATTTCCTAATAGTTCCTACACCTTCAATATGCTCGAGATTCACGTCAACGACCTTATACCAATCACAGCCGACCTTTTGTCTCCACTTCCGCCTATACTGATTTCCATTTCTAAGTTCATCACTTTTGAGTTACATCATGGGGACCAAGAAACCTTCGAATGAAGAGTATTTGTTTATTCATTTGCCTCCATCGTCTCAGTTTTTCACGAGGATAAACTGTAGGCTCCATAAATATCCCGCGCTGTACAAGCTACACCCTCCGGACGCAGTGTCGATGTCTCGACTCTGACGCCAATGGTCCTCTGCGCGAGCGATCGAGCGAATGATTCGCGGAATCCCCACTTTCAATTTGTATCACAGATGAATACAGCATTTTCTATTGCATTTGCGACCGTCAATCATGATGAAGTGATAAATAAATTATTAGCATTAATGAAATATGACAGACAAATTGACACTATAAAATGTGATAAAAATGTCTAATATCTCTCTGCATTTTATCATTACATGACGTACTTTAATACAATTAAAAATTAAAACAATTATTAATATTGTATAGTAAATTTAATGCAATTGAACGTACACCACCCTCACGTTCGACACGTATTTCTAAGAACTTTCAAAATCTTCGAAAAAGTTGTCAATGTAGGTTGTTGACTCATATGAGTACCCTCGGAAATATGTAATTGATATAAAATTAAATACAATTATTTTAATTGCCTAGTTTTGAGTCCTTGAAATCGTCACATTTGACAATACCAGCCTCCTTAACACCATAGCCATCCTCACTTTCCTAGATCTTGCTCTCCCGTTTCCGATCTTTGTCGCCCTCACTCTCCTTTGCATCCTGCTACTGCGCGTTGGTATCATCTGAAAAACTTTGACGTTCCCGCTGGCGTCACCCTCAGCCCCTTCTAATGCCTCCAACGCTGACGACCGCCCACCACTGTCCATCTTCCCGCAACCTCTCGCATCCCCACGACCGCCCTATTCTCTTAAGACCGTCTGTACTGATAATGATCGTCATGCGTCCTCAACTGTCCCAACCGCCCATACCCGCCCCACCTGCTCCCAACCGCTCTCAACCACCTCCCAACCACCCCCTACTGCCCCCAACCGTCCTAGCCATCCACAACCACCCCACCACCCCAACCACTTTCAACTGCCCCCAACCGCCCTCAATCGCCCCAACCGTTCCCAACCACTTGTAACTGCCCCTAACCGTTCTCCGCCGCCAATGGCCCCCAATTGCCCCCATCTTCTCCTATCGCTTTTAAAGCACTTCCAACCGCTCCAAACCGATTTGTATCGTCCCCAACCGCCTCCAACCGGCCCCAATCGGTCTTAACCCTCCTCAACAACTCCCAACCTCCTACGTCCACCCACACCCTTCGCGACCTCCCTCCACAACCTCTACCAGACTCCATCGGCCTCGAACAGCACACAACCGATCTCAACGCCCCCACCAACACTCAGCCTCTTTCAACAGCCCTCAGTCGAGCGAAGCCGACGACCGACCTCTCTCTCCACTTCCATCACCACCCCAGCTACCACCACCACCCCCCTCTCTCTTCAGCTACCAACACCGCACCTTCCGTCCGCGGCCGGCCGGCGGCCGACCGGCTCGCTCATGTAATTTGATTGTCCGGGAAGGCGCCAGCCCTTTGATGTCAGAAATCGTTTCGCAGTAATATTTCTGTTCGAGTGGCGAAAATTGCGCGGCTCGGCTCGGCGCGGCGCGGCGCGGTGCGGTGCGGTGTGCCCCTGGAGCGGTCGCCCGCCCGATCATTAGCACAGTGGTGGCGGGGGGGGAGGGAGATTGGGAGGGGGCGCGGCCTCCGCCGGCTTCACCGCGCGCCGCGACGCTCTTTTGGCAGCGGCCGACGCGGCGCCTGCGTAATATCCGGCGCAGAACAGCAATTTTCGACGGCTTTCCAAATGAGAGCACCGTATAATATTGTTCTGTGTTTTCGCGCGGGGATTGTTGGAAATTTCATCTCGCTGCGGCATACCCTGCGTAATTCGGGGAAGGTGTTGGATTTGTCTACGAGTGGAATTGGAGAGGAATTAGTTTTCGGTAGCCTTTGGTGGTAATTCGATTGTTGTAATGTGGTATAATTGCGTCCGCCTGTTCTCAACCGGTATCAAAAAGGGTGATTTTTTATTTGACTTGATGTTTTTATTCAGCTAGTAGGAAATATTGCCTTAGTTTTCAAGGACCTTCGTTTATTACTATAATAGATTTTAACATCTGTAACAAGTTCATTCGGTTTTTTCCTTCAAAAAGTTGACAAATCATTTTAAGTTTAGTTTGGCATTCATGCATCTTAAAATAGTGGATTGGACTATTCACCGATGTTTCAATATTAGTGCAATCTTGTGTGAATAATTAGATTTTCTACTTTCTATCATTAAGCTATTAATACGTACTTATATGGCTATCCGGGAGAGCTATTAATAAGATCCCATAGAATTAAATATTCCATACTATAATTTTAAACAGTTACTGGAACTTGCAACTTGAAACATGCCTTTCCGAAATTTCAGTTTATTGTTTTTTCTATAGACTAGTCACATTTTTGTTCCATAATTTATTTCAAGTATTTTTGTTAAACTATTAGGCATAGTCACTTTTTTTGTTTCATATTACTTTATTGCTGCCTGTTGGATCTAATTCACATTCGCCAAACTCGAATTAAGTAAATTCCCCTTTAAGCTAAACTCCCTCCCTGTTGGAGAAAAAGAAAACAGCGAATATCTTTATGACTTGGCAGCGGATTCCGGGCGTCGTAAAGGGCATGACCCCCGATATCGACGGCTCTTCCTATTTCGAGACCGTAATTCCTAGCCGTGTATGCAGAATAAACTGCGCTCACGAGGACCGCCCGCCTGCAGACGCCGTAAACCTCAACGATCGGCAAATAAAACGCCATTGTCGGACCGTGGGGAGGGGAGAGCTGCGAGCCCTGAGGACGGATGAATGGGGCGGGATCACGTGAGGACGCCGCCGGCAGTCAGTCCTCGCGGGCCCTCCGCGCGCCGCGCGCCCCCGCTCCTGGAGAGCGCTGCGAGGTGAGTTCTAGAGATCCTTTAAAGGTTCTTCGCTCGCGAAGCGAGATGACGGGTAGTTGCATTCTTTAGAGTACACGAGCGTTTCGTTGACGCGCGATAAGTAACGCGCGTCGTAGAATAACACTGTACCCTATGTGAAACGCCACACGAGCGCCGTTGGTCGTTCCGCATAAGATACAGTGTTTACTTGCGACGCGAGTAACTTAACGCGCGTCAATGCAACGCTCGTTTGACACAGAACGGAAAGGAAGTCTTAAACCTGTCGTCGGGTTTGAGACATTCCCGCACTAAGTAATCGTGAGGTAATGAATAGATAGTTTCATGGGCACTTTCTGTTGGTTCGCATTTGATATTTGTTTTGCATTTGTTGACCATTGACCATAAAACTAAGTTTGTGATATCGGCACACTTAACCGCTGTAAGTTGGAACTACTTCCATTAACATAAAGTTGACGTATATTCTACGTAATCGACAAACGAGGTGGAATATCATGATCCGATTTCTCTCTCTCGTAACGTTCAATTTTATCTAAGCGCACACGTCCATAGCTGATGTTCAGAGTACCAGACGCTATCTAGTTCTACGTGGTGGAAATATGCATTAATTATCCTGGAATATACTATGTAATATTTGGTGATACGCAGCCTGCAGCTTTGCATACCACTATCGGAAGCTCCGACAATGATGATTCGAATCCCACGTAAGGCAATGGAATACGCTGCAACACCAGAATCTTTCGTTCAGTGCAAGACAGGTTGCTCTCTGTAATATGTAACTTAATATTATTTATTTATTTTCTCAATAAATACTAATTCTATATTATTTAGGGAGACAAAAACTTCATTTACTTCTTCAAGGAAAACAGAAAATCATTTTATCATAGTCAGAGGAGCGCCTGGAAAATGAGAGAAAAATTTAATTGCAATTGCGATCATAGATCAAAAATTTAAATTGTTGTATTAATAATTTAATGGTGGTGATTTTATATTGATTACAAAGAAGGTAATATTAAAGGCTGCATTTTTAATATTTTTTAAATTATTTCTGGCTTCCTTCACTGAAGTGTCGTAATATTCTTTGATAAAGCAGAGAATTCCCATTTCAGTTGTGAAGCTCAAAAGCTTCAGAACATTTGAAATGTGCGTACACAAAAATTTATAGGCAGCATTTATGTCATATAGTATCATTATTGACCTAATATGGTTATGAATTTCACATTATTTAGAATAATTTACTGACATTCTTCGTGACTGGAAGTGCTTTCATAGTATGTCTCGAAAGAAACGCCGCTTGTGAATATATTAGACCAACACCAATGAAACATTTTATTTCGATATATCTACATCCTACCAATAGTTTCACTTCGTGAATGAAGAAATAATTCATAAAACAGTAATTAAACAAAATAATGTAAATTCAATATGCAATTCTGCCAATCTGGAGATTAAAACATCTGTTATTGGAGTAAGTAGGAGCCAGGAACCGGAACGATGCCGCAGGATGACGAAGTCCGCGACCGAACTTCGTGACGAGCGCTTTGATTTCGGGCGATCGACCCTTGGATTGCGAGGGCGGGGCGGGGGCGGGGGCGGGGCGGCCCGGCCGGCGAGCGGGCCGAGCGCCCCCCAGTGCCTTGGGCGGGCGCGGAGCGTCCGTGGCCGACGAGGGGCGGCGCGGCGCGGTGCGGCGGCGGATGCGGTGGTAGGCGCTTCGCTTCCGCCCGCGCGCACCACGCGAGGAGGGCGCGCGCTGCATGTTCCCGGCCAAGTGCTGTTTGCTTCTGAACATGAATCAAGGTACACCACCGGCTGGCTCCTGGGGCTTTTTTTTCACTTGTCGCTTTTCAGCTTTTTATTCAGTGTTTTGATCAGTCTCCCAGACGATTCGGAATTCGTGCTTTATACTGATTCACATACGGACAGGAAGGAAAATCTTCACCGAATGTAAACCGGAATCTTGCAGTCGAATGCAAACCCGAATTTTCGTATGTTTAACTCTGCACATTCCTAAAATCATTGAGCCTTACAAAATCTTATCTTTGAGTCTTACAAAATCGTTAGATTATTTCAAATCACCTATTTAATTTTAATTTCTGAACATGAAACAATGCACATGACCGGCTGGCTTCAAAAGGTGTAGTGGCTGGGGCTTTCATTAGACGCTTTTCTGCTGTTTTTCCTATTTCTTTAACCATTTTAAACATGATTTTATTCAGTCTTCCACGCTATTCGGAATTCGTGCATTGTACTATATACAGTCGTATACAAACAGAATGAAAAATCTTCGGCGTATCTTACTGTTGAATGTAAACTGGAAATTTTGAATATTTAAACTAGCACATTCCTAGAACATGTCTTTGGGCCTTACAAAATTATTAGGTTATTTCAAAATACGTATTTCATTGGAATTTCTGAACATAATTCAAAGAACACGACTGGATGGCTCCAAGAGGGATTGGGCTTTCACTCGTCGTTTCTCAGCTTCTTCTTGTTTTGTTTTTTTCTTAATCGTTTTTAACGTGTTTCAATCAGCTCTTCAATCAGAAATTCGCCTTATCTACTTTTTCCTATACAATGAAACATTTTTGCGTATCTTGTCAAACGTAAATCCTAATTTTCGTACGTTTGAATCTGCAGGTCCCTAAAACATGTATTTGGACCTTATAAAATTATTAGATTGTTTCAAAACACCTATTTTATTTGCATCCCTGAACATAAATCAAAGTACATGACTGTCTCCAAGAAGTGTAGCTGCTGGGGCTTTCCACTTGCCACTTTTTAGCTTGTTCTATTTTTTTAATCTGCCTCCCACACTAATCGAAACTCGTGTTTCCTACCGCTTCGTACATAAACATAATGAAAAATCTTCTCGAATCTTACTGTCGAAAGGAATACGAACCGTAATTTTTGTATTTGTAACTCTGCATCCCTAAATCAGTCTTTGGACCTTAAAAATTATTAAATTATTTCAAAACACCTATTTAATTTGATTTTCTGAATGTGAATCACGATACTCAACCGTCTGCAAGAGTTGTGGCTGCTGGTACTTTCCAATCGTCGATTTTCAGGTTGTACTTTCAGTTTCAGTACTTTCCAAACGATTTTCTAAATCGTTTTTAACATGTTTCAAACACCTGCCACATTATTCGGAATTCGTGCTTTCTGCTGTTTCGTATATAAACATAATGAAAAATTTTCGCACATATTACTGTCGAATGTAAATCGCAATTTTCGTATTATGTACGTTTAATTCTACACATCCGTAAAACATATCTTTGGATCTTACAAAATTATTAGGTTATTCCTCAATGCCTATTTCATTTGAATTTCTGAACTTGAATCAAAGTACAGAGCCGGCTGGCTTCAAGAGGTGTAGGTGCTTTCCACTAGTCGCTTTTCAGCTTTTTTCTGTTTTTTTTTGTTCTTTCTGAAACATTTTTAACATGTATCAATCAGCATCACAGTATTTGGATTTCATTCCAAAAAATTCTGGTTTTCCGCTATTTCTCATACAAACGATGGAAAAATCTTCGCGAATCTTACTGTGGAATTTTCGTACGTTTAACTCTGCACACCTCTAAAATATGTATTTGGACCCTACAAAAATATTAGATATTTCAAAACACCTATTTCATTTGGCTATTGGTTAAGAGCCATTTGCATCTCATTATGAATCAAAGTGCACAACAAGCTTCAAGAGATATACAAAGATCCTGGTGCTTTCGACTTGTTTCACGATTGCTTCTTGAGATTTTTTTTGTTTTGATTTTACGTTTCAATAATTCTCCAAAACTATTTGATCTCGTCCTTTGAATTCATTCTCGGCATAAGAAATGTTTGTTTTTCTTACTGGCTGAAGTGGATTAGTATTGTCACATGAACTTCTGCATACCTTTAAAACGTGAATTTGGACCTCGCGAAAATAAGAGGTTATTAGAACACTTCCATCTGCTTTGCTATTGTCTCGCCTCACACCAAAACTTGAGTTGGTGAGACCTTTTTTTATTTTGGCACATTTAGATTCAGTGCACCAGTGTGTTCCGTTATCTCAAACAGCATGGAATTCAATACTACTTGCCAAATAATCAGAGATTGAGGAAAGTAAATAAAATATGGGTAAGGGAACGCACGCTTATAAGTCCATGCAAGGTAAACGGCGTATGTTGTTTCGATACGTATACGAAAACGTATCCAATTCTCTTTGCATCATATTTGTCACGAAAAATAAGTTCGAATTTTGTTTCAATTTACCACAGTGGTAAGTAAGTAGGGATAAAATTTGTTTTATGGCAATGTGCACGTCGCGCTGTGCGATTGCGGCCAATTGCCATTGGCTTCTGAACATGAATCAAATATTCATGGCTACAAGAAAAGTAACTGCTGGTGTTTCGACTTGTTGCGCTTTGGCTTTTGAGATGCGATAGATGGTTTTCAGGATCACTTTCGAGCTTCTTTTGAAAGTTACGAATCTCCTATTCGGTTATCGTTGACTCGAGAATCACCGCTGAAATTATCAGCTCCTATTTATCAAATTTCTTGCCATCTTTGAACATGTATAAACAATTATCTTAGCTGGTATAAAGTCTCAAACACTATGGTTTTCAGAATAACTGATCAAGATACATGTCGAGGAAATATGTAATTGCAAAAGGGTTAGCTAATGGCGGAAGTTTGATGTCATGGTGAAGTATGGTTTAAAGTCAAATGTAGTAACTGCTTTAGTGTTCTCTTAATAGCTTAACCGAGATTGGTAATCAACTATTAATTAGCTGTTGCTGTCATATCGTTGCATTTGCGGTGTCGATTTATTGTTGGATTTTCACCTTCATCCGAATTTCAAATGCAGTAATGGGCAGTTCGAACATTGTGTAATGAGGAGCACCTGCCTCTGGATCACAATTGCATGAACCTATGAGGAAAATGCAGCATATTAATCTACTACAAAACACACCTCAATCTTAGTCTTATCTTCAAATTTTCTTTTATATATGTTGCTGTTTAAATGAAACACAAATTCCGTTTTAGTTGAATTGGGAAGGTTTTTATACATTATTTGAATCAAACTATTTAAAATCATTGGTGAAATATTTTCACGGGTGGATGAAATATTGTAATTTTTGATTCTTTTAAGAGGCAAGTTGCTGAGTTCGTGAGTACGTGTCCATTCTAGCATTTAGTATTTTCACTTTATTACTAATAAAGTTACTTTAATTTGTATGGACTGGTCCTAAAACAAAGTAGGAGTTAGAAACAAAGTTACAAATTTTATATTACCTCTCCTCAATAAAAAGTAAGGCGAATATACATATATCTACCAATTTTGAGTGTCGACATTTGTTAATTCTCAACTAGGATCCAACGGACGTAAGAGTCAAGAATGTAATGTCGAAGGGAACAAAATTTGAGTTCATAACATTTGCCCTTCTTTCTGAATAAAGACAAAACTATTACTATATAGTGATATACAGAGACCGCCAAGACTAATTCAAGGATTTTATCTACTTGCATTAATACATATTTAACACGATACATTTATACTAGTTGTTCAGTTTACACGGACAGTATTGATTGATTTAGTTGTTTTTTTAAATAATGATATTAAACTCATAACACATTTTTTTCGAAATCAAGTACATAGTTTTATTCAAAAATCTTCTTTATTTTATCCTACAAAAATCACTGGTGCAACAAATTTCTGAATGTATCGAAGTCAATCGTTAGCAATACAAGTAAAGTTTTAAGTGTGTTGTCTTCAGAAAATGCGTGTGCAGACATCTCACTCTAGAACTTAAATCACACCAAATAAAATAAACCGTAATAAATATTCCAATTTTCAATAATAAAAATAATTTCGCGACCAAGTTCCTCCAAAATTATTGTAGCTATATTATCTCTGCAATCCTAGGTTTAAAACTGAAGTGAGAAGGCGCATCACGGTCAGGATCACTGCAGGCGATAAGTGCAGCTGGAATGCATGACTCCCAACTCTCCCCAAAAGTGTCACTCTGGCCGAATAGAAACGTAACTGAAACTATAACAATATCTACACTTGTAATGTTTGTTTCTACGTATGTTTGTATGAAGAGTGTAGTATTCTTCCACAAAGATTGTTCCTTTTCTAAAATATCCGTTTCTATAAATCATACAAATATTTGCCAATATCAAGAAAGGGTAGATAATGGCTCGTCTGCATGTCTGCCTTTGGCTAAATATAAATGTTTTTACAACTACTTTATTTGCAATTGTACTATCTGCCATAAGGCAAGTTTGGTTACAGACTCTGTTGTCTTTGTCATTGTAATTGTTGACTTGGTTCCTATAATTCTTGCCGTTGCCTACATTGCAGAGTGTTCTTGCCGCTGCTGTCGTTGCGTGCGCTTGTGTGCCACCTCTAACGCGCGTGCGCTTGTGCGTGTGTGTGCGCAGGCGCGGTGGGCGGCGACGATGACGGCGACGACAAGGAGAAGGAGGAGGAGGCGGAGCGCGAGCGGCAGGAGGCCATCCGCGAGGCGGAGGAGCGCCGCAAGGAGAAGCACCGCAAGATGGAGGAGGAGCGCGAGAAGATGAGGCAGGAAATTCGCGACAAGGTACCCGCGCTCGGCCCCGCTCGGCCCCGCTCGGCCCCGCTCGGCCCCGCTCGGCTCCGCTCGGCCCCGCTCGGCCCTGCTCGGCCCCGCTCGGCCCCGCTCGGCCCCGCTCGGCCCCGCTCGGCCTCGCTCGGCCCCTCTCGGCTCCACTCGGCCCCACTCGGCCTCGCTCGGCTCTGCCAGGGGCAAGGCCGGCCGACACGAAACTCAGCGAGACAACGGGACTCAATCTCACGTGCCACGTGAAGTGCAAGCTACTTGAAAGACGGTTAAATTTCGCTTTTACAAATATGGGCCAAAATTGCAGCGGTCAAAATATTAAATCCATATTTTTAATTCATCACACTGCATAGTTTATTATTTTATGTTTGTTAAATTCGTCGAAGTGTTGGTTTCAAAGTTCTATTGTGCACTATTTCGGTTCTTATTTTTTCACATTATTTATTAACGATCGCCGATCAGTTATTAAACGTGTTATCTTGGCGCCTGGAACTGTCGATTGTACCTGGCGGTAAGGTCATCCCGCACGGTCTCACTACGCCCCGCTCGGACCCGCTCGGACCCGCTCGGATCCGCTCGGATCCGCTCGGACCCGCCAGACCCGCCCGGACCTGCCCGGACCCGCCCGGACTCGCCCGGACTCGCTCGGACCCGCCCGGCCACACCAAGAGCAACACCGACCAACTAGAAACTCAGAGGGACAAGTCTCATCTCTCAATAATTTCACGTGTTACATTCAGCGGAAGATTAGAGCTTATTAAATTTTGCTCTTAAACAAATGAGCCAAAATTTATTCACTCAAATGTCATGTTTTGCATAAAATTAAATCGATAAGTTTAATTCATCACCCTGCAACGTTTTACCTGTTTTTAAACAAGTGTAAATATTCGTTCATCTTCATGACAGCTTTTACTAAGCACCATTATATTACGAATACTTTGAGCGTTTCTGTTTTTGATTATTTATTTGTTTGTATATCGTGATTCTGGACACTTGTCAGTGATCCTGCACACGCGCCCTCTTCTTCCTTTTTGCTTAGCCCGCCTAACTACGGACGGCGGCCGGCGGAATAATAAATTTGAATATGTATTAATAATTGAAATTCATGCGAAAACATGTCAAACAATGAAGGCGTGATAGAACAACTGATAACAAAAATTGTGTAGGTAAGATCGTAATACATATAACTCTGCAACGTAGAAAAAACTCCCAATATAAAAGAAATTGGGGGAAACTGTAATGTTTATTTGGAAGATTTCTAATAAAAACACTATTGTGAATACATTTATTACTTACCTATATTTTTTCATTATAGTTATTTATTTATTTATTTATTTGTCAAAAAACAGTAAAACTGTATATGACGTGTGGGGAAAGAAATGTATCTGCGCACATTTTCTTGAGGGCCAGAATTTTATTTTTAAAAAACGAAAAAAAAAACGAAAAAATGAATTTAGAAAATAATTATTTTAGAAAAATAAAGATATTTGAAAAATGTTTTTCCCGAGTTATAGAAAATCAATTTCAACTGTAAATGAACTACAAGCAAAAGGAGTGCTCAACAAAACGTGCGCACAGTGAAGCTACATTTTTTTATTTTTCCAAGGTAGGCTACCAAGTACACTTCCTTGTCGACAGGGTTGCCTAACTTTGCATTTATTACTGAAATAATGATTTCGTCTTATCCCTCAGCTATCATGTTCATCGTGCCCTAGATTAGTTATCAGAAAAGTGCTGTTCGTACTTATTCTATCATTCCTTCATATTTTGTCAAAACCAAGCTTTCATGCATACGTGAGTTTTTAATTGATTCTAAAGCCAAGAAAACATACCAAGCTGTGTTAAGGTATTGTACATTCCAAATAGTAGTGATGTATCTTACAAATGCATTAAGAAATGTTAACCCACTAGAATCCAGTGAAAATATATTATATATTAATAACTATACATAGGGACATTATATTTTACAATGCCTTTGTAATGTTTTGATGTCAGGAGTGGAAATAGCTATATGAGTTCTTTGTATCAGTTTTTTCTGGCATGAAAGCCAAACTTCTTCCCTTTTCTTGCCAAATTCTCCATACGTAGTCTCCAAAAAGATTGTAGGTTATCATATTTAATCATAAAATATAATATAGAAATACATTATGCATACACTCCTTATGTGAATTTTCTTCCCTAAATCAAGCATGGCGTGCAAGAACAATAAAATTACGAACCTGCGCCGTTCAATACAACACATATTTTTCGTTCCTTCCTCAATGCTCTAAAAGGGAATAATTCACTTTCAAAGTATTGATAAACGAATAATTTGAATAACAAAGAGATTATAACTGTAATAATAACCATTGTGTAATGAATGATAACACAATATTCGATTAACATTTCAAATCATTATTCTTAATCCATGAAACATTAGCGTACTTCAGGGTACACTTTTTATATTCAAATTAATAACCTGTCAATTGAAACTTGAATTAATAACTAATAACCTATCAATTGATTGGCTCCATATTTCCTCGTGATCTGATTGACATTAACATGAATCATAAAAATATTGTATAAAAATAATTGAGGCAGATAGACATATGTTTTACGATATCTGGAAAGGCTCTCCTTGACCCAACAAAGAAGTACACAGTTTCCTACACGCTGTTTCAGTGCATTGTTTTTATCAAAGCGGTTTCTTTGCCCTTCTCTTAACAATGGCTGAACACTGTACCCCTTCACTCGCAGACCTCCTCATCCGTTCTTCCTACTTGCTACCATTGGTAATAGAATCCTTTGCCACTAGCACCCTTACACATTGGTCTTCTAAACACTCAGTTTCTTTCACGAAAAGAGGCCAATACCCTTGCAATCGTTAGTTTAAATGAGGATTCTGATTGATTGTAGTGCTGATTTCAACGAGAACAAGAGCACGCGTATCGATACTGAACGTATTTGGAATGAGTTACTTAATAATATCATAACAAATAATTAAATTAAGGCTTAGAAAAGTCACATTTTAGTCAAACTTCTCATATTTGGCAATTATCCATTTTCGCCACCTCTTTAAACCTCTCTTATAATTATATGATGAACTAGGCATGGTTAGCCATCCGTCTTCGATGCCAATCCACATAGAGTATTTTTCCAAGGAACAAAAGATGACTAGTTAGTGGGGATTGCACTGTTTTTAGTCCACATTGGTGGACAAATTTGGACCTAATTTATTGAATTCAATTACATCTCCAAAATTGTACGATTATAGTTAATTTGCAGAAGCTTTGAATGTAGATATTTCCTTTATAACTATTATGAGAATAATTTCAAAAATAATATTCCTTATTTTGTACTTATCTTTTCGGGCACTAGCTTATCAAACTCTTAGAATAACCCAAGACCTACTTCTTGTAATAATCCTCAATCAAAAACATGAATCGTGTAATAATGGATATCGGGGTTTCTGGAACTCCATGACGTCTGCGCTTCGCCCTCCGCTTTGAGTCGGGGAGAAAAACGACCTTCCTTCTGTTCCCCGCCGCCGTCGCCGCGACCCGCTGGCTGACTGGCTGGCTGGAATAGCCTCGCCAGGGCCTGTATTTATAGATGCTCTGGCGTGCGCCTCCAGAGGTAACTTCGATCCCAGCAACTTCCCGCAACGGCTTCTCCTCTCCCCATTGCCCCAAGAGCCAGAGCCAAATGTCTTCAAGTCAGAATATTTGAGCGTAAACCAGCGATTGTTTTGGTTAGTTCATTTTTATTTTCAAGGCTGAAATATTATGATTATGAAATATTAAGATCCACTCCGCCTTCTTCCCAAATAAGTATCAGTATTTTCTGGCTTTATTAATAGTAAAATTTGGGTAAAAGGTATCCGGTTGAATCATGACGCTTGCCACGCCATTTTCATTTCACTTCCCATGTCATAATAAGACCATCTAGAAGTACCCGTTACACTGTACACAGAGGGTCATGGAAGTGGGTAGTAATCGTAGAAAGCTA
This sequence comes from Acheta domesticus, assembly GCA_031308135.1. Taxonomy (NCBI): domain Eukaryota; kingdom Metazoa; phylum Arthropoda; class Insecta; order Orthoptera; family Gryllidae; genus Acheta; species Acheta domesticus. The sequence goes on along the minus strand of JAHLJT010009419.1, from coordinate 30,566,448 downwards.
AATGAAAAGGATACTTAACATTCTCTAAACCTTAAGCAGGTTAAACTTGCAGTACTCGTAGTACACGGGTAAAAAAATATCATGATCTGTATTGAATTTTTCTGTGCCCAATATACTTGGTTAAAAACTGCATAATAAAATATTTCCTTATAACGAGAATCCAAATATATATTAAGTATGTTGAGATAAAACGTAAAATGTAACTAGATAGAGAAATTTATTAAAATATTTCAACAATAATGATAGTTTTACAGTATCTCTGCAGCACTCCCATATTGTAAGTTTAACAAGTTTCTTATTATGTCATGTCTTCATGAAGTTTTCAGTCAAAGAAGAAATCAGCGCAGAAGATCAGAAGATGCCACAAAGATCGACTTAAGAAACTCAACTGGGGTCAAATTGACTCTAGTAGGGAGTCCGTTCAATTGACTCTGTGACTCCCTAACGGAGTCAGATTGACCTCGTTGGAGTGAACACGACGCAACTTCTCGAAGTCTACAAACCCTCAAGTACCTGATTGGAGGAACCTCGCCAGTCGAACGCAGTGGGCTTCAAACTATTTGCCGCCAACACTCACAAAAAAGAAAAGGAGTATCCTTTTATATGCGCAATGAACCCTTTTTATTTTAGAATGATGTCAATGTATATGTCAGTGTTTTTGTTTAAATGAAATATGAGCTATTGAGAGCAGTAATAAACGCTTACGCTTACCAAATTAAATTCACTGGCATTTCTAATGTCTCGATACCACGTATTCTGCTGTAACGTTAACTTTCCATTTCAACATGCCTTCTCTATACCAATATCAGTACATGACTATTTAAATCAAACGTTTAATGTAATAGTTAATGTTTCTTATTATTAAAGAATGAATCCCGTAAAGCGACTTTCGGCGGCAAATGTTTGAGAACCATTGCGTTAATGTTGTTATTTTTTCTTCATTTTATATTCTTCTGGGAACTGAAACAAATTCAAATGCCCCATACATGTGGGTGTTCACTATAATGATGGGTGTAATCTAGAAATTTAGTAAGAGAATATATTATATTCGCTCTGGTATGGAGTGATTCACAGTTATTGAGAAATCTTCGAATATTTTTTCTTCCTTTATCTCTCTTTGATAATTCAAGTTGTAGAATATTAAAATAATATCACCATTAATTAAACGTTGTGTTTCTTTTAAAAGTATATATTACCATATCAGATCAGTAAAAAGATCGTATTTCTCAAAAACTCTAATAATTTCAATTCTTCCAAACGTATTTAAGGTGTCTCAGATTGCTTCTCCCCCTCGGGATTCACACCTTGCCTTCACGGCATGTCCTTATGAAGCAACAAACTAATTTAAATATTTATTATTATTATTAGTTATTATTATTATTATTATTATTATTATTTATTGGCTTTAACCTCAGTTATACGCCAGGATACAATTATGGAAATATTGAACAATAGTCAAATCAATAAGAATACAGTTACTCAAAAACACAAAAACTTAATTGTAAAAACTTAAAACTAACAATTTTTAACATAATTGCATTACACTAATTTTAAAAACATTCACAGGTAAAAAATCTTCGTTTAAAATCTTAAATTTAATTCAACAAACTTATATATTACGTTGTATTTTAATTATCAAATTGACTATACTTTTAAGGAAATCTACATTTGTCGCTTCCTTAAAAACATAAAATAGGACTCCAAACCATCTTGGACGATATATTCGAAGAAAATGACGTACTTCCTTTAACCTACATGAATTATACGTTCCACTGGTTTAATAATTGCTTTACATTCTGCAATAAAATTCAAATAGGAAGTCTAAAATGTTGTAAGAAAATCTAAAATTATTCCTAGAAACCTGAGCAGCAAACCCCACTTGACTTTCTTCATTTTGATTTAGATTTATGTTGGACCCATTCCTGATCATAACGTGAGAAATTAACGTTCCCATTAATGTGAGAAATCGATCATATATTAGATGTGCATTGATGGAAGTCGCCTTGAATATTTTCCTCTGGCGTGCTGGTCATCAGAAATAGCCTGTTGATCACCGGCTTGCCATCGTGTTAGATTAATACAAGCGTGTAGTGAATGACACCTAACTGCTCAGTGAATCAGTCCATCCGGAAAGGAAAGCCAGCTTTAGGCAAACATAGCCTCATCATAACAATAGGCTCACACAGCAAGAAATCATAACTGACAATTTCTTTGAGCAAAACCTCCTCGAAGTCATTTCTTGCTACCCACGATCGCATTAAGATAATAAAATGGGCTTGTAAACGGCTAGCGCAATGCAAATGTGGAGTATTCTAGGTACAAAAGGCTGGACATAGTTTAGCCATATCCCAGTGGCGTGCATTCCATGGAATGAAGGGAATAAGTCGTTCCCCTAAGTAAAGCATAGAAAAAATCCTTTATGTATTCGAAATATTCGTTGCTTATGGCCAGAGCAAAATATTGTTCACTCGACTCAGATTCTGAGCTAAGTGAGACGAAGTGTGTGTGATGTTTTCAGAACGGTGTGTAGTTTCGTCTCGTGACGTCAGCGAAGCTTCATTGGAGAGTACAGGCGTTTGACTTCGTCATGCCTCGTGAAAAGTCGGGTCGGTTCGTGAGTGCGCGAGAATGATAATTTAAATGCGTTGTGTTGTGATCGACTGGTAGCAATTTGGGAATGGGCGAGCTCATTCCGCGCAGTAGTCTTGGCATCTAGCGAGGAAAGTGGGGGGAACCCGCGTTGACAAGCAGAGCACGGCGCAACGCCCACGGATCCCTTGCGATACTCTCCGTTTCCGGTGATACATTCGAAGTGGGCACGATCAACTTTCAGGAGAATAAAACATTACTGATATTTCGAGGAATCACCACACATAACAAATGCAGATGGAAGTTTTGGATCGTATTCGCCCTTGGTCTATTATGAGATAAATTCTACCAGGATTGTCGCAAGAGCTGATACCTAAAATAATACAATATTTCCATTCAGAGCAAAAACAAGAAACACAAGTTGCAAGAAAGAAAACCAACAAGACGTGAAATTTTTCCGAGGAATTTAAACCGCAGAACATCCAGAGAATGTGAAAAGTGTAAGAAAACAGTAGAACGGGCATCACATCCGTTGTTTGTAAAGATTGTGAAAAACATTATTACTGAACTCTATAGATACATTATCAAATCAACATTCACCATATATTAAAGTTTATGCACACATTTTTCATTACATGAAAGAAAAAATATGCTTTAATGCATTCATGGATTTTGGAAACTTGTGTAAATAATTTTAAATAACAAGTACTCGATAAATAAATTTAATTTATAATCACATAAATACAGAATTATATTTGTTTATAATGTTAGAAGGCATTTAGGCAACGAAATTTTCCCTGGGGTCTGTTTTCTCCCGGGCGACCAGTTACCTTCGTATGCAAAATGCGACCTCTCCCGGTTTAATATTCACATTTTGAGAAAATTCATATCATCTTTATCGGTTGTACGTTTTTTTATACCTTGGATTTCAAAAGTGCTTTCCCTACTAAAATTATCACCACACGCCATTGCCATATCCGTACTTGAATTCGTGACCTTTTCTAGAATAACTTTCTTCGGTGAAATGTTGATTTTACAATAAATGATATTTTTAGTTTCAACGCACTAGCAAATAAGATAGACAACAAATACCATTCCATTGCACCGTGTTGCATTGTAATACATTTTCTCTATTGTCTACCTTCATCTTACACAATAGAACCTCGTGTAGAACAGGTAGGGAATGTAACTGATAGAGCTTTGTGGAAAACAGGTAGGGTTTGTAATTCTTAACTCAATTAATCATTCCTTATTTTAAGAATACGAATTGAGTGACGTTGAAAAATCCCGTGCCTAATTTAAATTGACAATACAATTTTGAATTCGATAATTTTCTGGTCGACTATTTGATATTATGTTTTTCTCGATAGTGTTCTGACAGTTTAGGAACCATTTTGTCGTAATATATTAATTCAGAATCCATCTATCAGAAATATTTATTTACTAGGGCTCAGAAATCGAACTCACGCATATTGAAATGTAAATGCATATTTTAGTTATTGAAAATTGGTTAAGAGATTGTTTTTAATTTAAAACTTTTTATGTTGGTTGATGAATTTAATAATCGTGAATTCAATTAACACAACAATTATGAGTTCAGAACTGTCCGAACCCAATTTGTCATCTGATTTTGATTTTGTCATCACATCACACCTGTTACTAAACGCAGTCTACATCACACTTTCATTTTGATATAAAATATCGACTTGAAAATTAATAAACTGATGATGTTAGAGCGTACCTTACATTCTTTGGTAGTGGGCCCTGTAAAAGCGTCGGAATAAAAAAAATAAATATTGCACGATTCATTATTTTATAATTATAAAACCTCTTTTTATCGATAAACCTAACTGATTAACAAGTCTGTATAAGTCGCGTGGAGGTACGTAATAATGTTTGAAAGAAAGTATTAATTATGGTGTGCGAGTATTTATTTGCATTTATCACTATACCCTACGTATTTTATACTTCGCGGTGCTACAATAGCACGTACTTTCTCGCATCAGAAACTGTTACGTAAAATTATAATACCGCAATTCCTGTCCATGTTAATAGATCTCGGACCAATACCTGTAAATCGCATTTCTTACCATAGCGCATTAGACCGAAAATTTAATTCATTTAAAGATAATACATCAACACAAATTCTACAAACCAAACCTCCGTTCCACACACCAGAAACTCCGCCCGACAATGAGAAGTTATTCTGAGAATTTCAAACTGCAGTGTCACGGTGTTCCTATTGTATTGAACAGTGGCGTAGCCCGAGTTTTGGCTTAGGGTATGTAACTCGAGAAATGAGAAAATAATTTAAAACTCCTAAATGTTCCTCATTCACCAATATCATTTCTGTCACATTGGTCAATTACAAAAACTGATCCAGTAAAAGTAATATTGCCTCACATACTCCATGTAGTTTACTGGTTGAAAGTTAGAAAAAGTTGACTTAAGTTCACGACCTAGCAAAATATAAATGTGTGTCATACTTTAATAACAAGAGCACTATCAAACCCAATGATTTTCAAAATTGTCAAATTCATATCATTTCGAACCCATTAGAAGTGGCATAATTTATAAAATGGAAAGTAATGATCTACAATAAAAAATTAGTACGAAAGAGAAAATCAAACAATTTACAAACACGTAATGAAAAACATATGACAGTTGTCCTTTGCTGCTTACATCAAGGGTTTCATCCAGTATAGAGGAGACAAAAGAGGCTTTAGAAAATTCATTTTTAATGTCATGGGACATTACCATGCTCACACTTAAAGTCCATTTAATCTGAATTTCTGTCGAGATTGCATGAAACACTGGAATTTTCCATATCATCCTTGTCAGTTTTATCACATTTCATTATTACACTTATATATTCCACGAAATTTTCTCTATTTGATGATCCCCTATTTTCATTATGGCTATAAAATACAAGCCCTTGTCTCCCAAAAAAGCATACAACTCGAATGAAGTGTGACAGAATTTCCCTATTTTCCCTTATCAGTGTTGAATTGCTCAAAATAGCCTGCGTTGGCTGTTTAAATAAAATTATATCCTCTCATTTTTTTCAAATATTTTAACTGTTTCTCACGTGCTATAATTTGTCCACGGAACAAAAATACGACTCCTTGATTATGTAGGCACTTTGGATCGCGTTGTGCTCGCCATTCCAGGGCACAGATGTGTATTGCACAGTCACATACCCTCGTGCATTCAACCAGCACAATTCCTAACCTAAATTGGCTACAAATATATAATTGCGAAATGCATTAAAACAAGGTAATAAAACTTAAATAAAACGACAATGTTCATTAATTAATCTCGTTCTCTTACAAACACCGAAGAGAACAATGTAAATAAAACGACAGCTTTTTCGTGGGCACCTTGAATGTAATGGGTCATTGTGCATCTGATTCACTGCGCAGGCTAGGCGCATAGAGGAGAGATACAACTAGAGTGCGCGTAAGCCTACCGCGCAGGTTTCAACATGAGGTGGTCGTAAGTCACGTGACTTTGGGACACCGGCAGCTCCTGCTGTACGGTGCTGTATGTAGCTTTGCTTGCTGTTTGTGGTGCTACAGCGTAATTATTTTGGGACGTTGTGGATATTTGTTCACTGCTTACGATCCAAAATTCTTTTTCTTTTCAAGAAGTGCAATAACAATTTAACTTTGCAAATTGTGTTCCACAGGATGAAACAACTGTCTTAAATGTCAGTTCACGCCAGTATGCCACAAGTAAATGATCCTGAACTGGGCAGTGAGGTACCAACTGACCATATGTACTTGCCATCAGTACACAATCTTGAAACTAGATTGTCTCCCATGTTGTGTACATTGTAACTTAAATTGGAGGATTTTAGTTACAAAGTTGCAAAAGTCTCTTGCTTATGTGGACTGTAAGCTAGTTCTTAGCCGGACTGATACTGATGAAGGATCATATTCCTTTCATTCAGAGGAAAGATGATTATGGACTGAAATACCCTTCTGCAGATGTTATAAAAATCTGCAAAAGAGCAGAGGTAGAAGTAAGAATATTTCAGGGGAGAGGTGACATTTTTAAAAGGCAGCATGTTACAATTGTAAATAGATGTCTTAGAGAATTTGTGAATAGTTCTGTTTTTAGTAATTTAACTTATCATATTATTGGTCAAGAGGCCATAATGAATCACAGTATGTATTTAATAAAGGCAATATTGTTTAAATATATTGACATCAGATTAAAACATATAGGAAGAGAGCACACCCAATTTACCAAAAAAATAGTATTAGATCAGTTAAAACAAAATGATTTTATTTAGAGGGCATTAATCCTATATGTATTTACTGGTGTAAGTTGTGTTTATAGTATGTTAGTGTTAGTAATTTGTATGATTGTAGTTGATTTTATTAGTAAATTCTTTGAAAAATATGTATTTCAACTTCCAGGTCAAAGACCCCCATTTCGATCCGGTTTTTGACCAGTTTTCCTGATCTATTTAGAAACTGCTGAGATGTCCCCTTGTTTTGCTTTTGGACATAAATGTAGCTTCATTACGCCCACAGTTTGCTTGAGCTTACTTGATAGTAGTGGTAGGAGTAAAGCCAGTGGCATGTTACTGTTGTTAGTAATACAAAGAAAAAAATAAAACATGCAGTTGGTTTATCGATGCATTTAGGTTTTATACAACTCGTGAGGGAAAATGTCTAATGTTATAGTTAAAATATTGGAAGAGCTTTTGAAGCTCAAGAAAATGAGTGCAGATGGAAATTTTCCCCCATATATCACATACAGTTTTTACTGTTTTTTGGCTAATAAATCAAAATAAAAATCAAAGGTAAAAGCCTTTTTTCCCTCTATAAATCCTTGAAATATCATTTTGATAATATATCTAGAATCTAAATGACACTGATGTGAATCTTCAATAGTAGAATGTCCAACATTGAGTAACAGATATTTGGATTAATGCATCCCATGGAGTTAATTATTTTACAAATATTTTTTTATTTATAGTCCTATGTAATTGTACTTGTAAAACAGGTTTAGTGGAGTATGTAGTTGAAAGTTTCAAGTTGGCCAAAAATCGGAATTTTCATGTACTTGAGCAAATAGAGCAGAAAAACTTAAATTCACTTTTCTGCTATAAGGAACATTTTTAGGGTTACTTAATAAATGAGAAAATAACGCTGGAATGAACATCTTAAGTACGTATAAAAATAAATCATTTAATGCGAGGCGGGTGTTCTTATAGATGCCACCTAGCTGTCCCAAAGTCACGTGACACAGGCGCGAGAGATGTTGATACCCGGCCGGGCCTTCTGCGCAGCTCGGTGCGCACTCTAGTATATCTCTCCTCTATGGCTAGGCGGCATTTCAGACAGATTCGTTCATCCTTGTGAAGAATCGAATTCTCAACGGCGCAATGTTTAAAATATAATGAAATATTTTGTAGTAGAAAAAGAAAATAACAAATGGACAATTTTTAACCATTTTAAAATAAAAATAGCTCATATTGTCAGGGTATGTAACACATCATCCACATCCATGGACGCTACGCCGCTGGTATTGAAACATAACTCTTGGAAGATTCTAGCAAAATAAGTGCGGCTTCTAAGCAAAATAATTACGCTAAGCTTCTCTTATTTAAAAAAGAAAATGAGCATGACCTTATTTCAAGATCTGTATTTAAGCAATAGATTTTATTAAGAAAAAGATCATCTTCAATATTGAAGTTGCAGGAAGACGCCGAAAAGAATATGAACTTTTAAAATTTTCGAAAAATCAGGGATTTCAACAAAAATTAGAGACACGCCATTTTTTAAAAGTCCTTTGCAGTAGTCGAGGGCAAAATTTAATTCTTTTTAAAAATGGACCATTTTTAGAAAATTTTACAAATTTTGAGGCTTTATACAAAGTACTCCCAAAAATCAAAATATCCGTTTCAAACTCGAAGTACCTCATTTTCGTTCAGATCGATTGGAGAATGCAATTTTGGATATAATTATCTGAACGGTTTAGACGCCAGCGTTTACCACAGGGAGGCAGATAGACATGTTTTACCGTCAATCGATTTTTTCGGTGTATCCCAAAACATGGATTCTGATTACATCATATGTTATCAGAAGTAATTTTCTATATATATGAACAAGAATTATGACCAACGTTTTGACCAACTATGGCTAATCAAGATTTTATGACCACTTTTTTCTTACTAGGGCCCGGCAGTAAGAGTTGTTCTGCCAAAAAAATCGTCGTTTCTTCCCGCAGCAGTACAACACTTTCTCTATAGGCTACTGCGTAAGCAGTATGCGAGAAAGTTAGAGACGCAAATTTCATTTAATAAACTTTTAATATTAATTTTTCCCGGTAACATTGTCTGAACCCCCTCATAAAGGACGACACCATTAATTAACCTACTAATACGAAATAACTTAGCAAACGTAAGGCATCTCCATCGGATTAGTTTTAAAAGTATTTTCATTTATTTAAGTTTTATTAATTACATTAGACACAAAATAAAATGACCAGTTCCTCACCCGTAGACCGAGACACGTCGAATGACACACTAAATGGTGGGTGATAAATGTTTTGCGAGCTCTTTCCCCACCACTACTGTGGAATTTCCCAAATAAACTCTCCAATGAAACAAAATTCCCTAACTTTGGAACGAAAAGTATACTGCAAATTATGGACCAACGACATGATCTGTCGCTGACCGATCCTATTGGCTGTTCCTTGAAATTCAAATCAACCAATCGTCGTCCCTTGAACTGCTTGAAGCCTTACATTATCTTCCCCTTTCTCGTGATTTTCTTGGTCTATACCTGTCGTTTATTTTACTCTTTTTTACCCATAAAAATGAGAGAAAATAACGTCTTTTGTTCCTTTTTATTCATAATAATTCAGAAAATAATATTTCTATCTCGACTCCGAATGAAAATATTTTCCCCAAAATGTCCCCAAACATTTTCTCGTCCATTTACGTTTCTCATTCTTTCCCCACAACGAAAAATATCCCCATTTTGGAATGGTCGGACACGCATACGCTCACGCACACTTGCGCAAAGGCGGCTACCCCATTTCTGTAAAAGGATGTGTTTCTCTCAGAAATCACGAACCGTTAAGGGCACGCATGTTGTTCAACGATCACAGCAGCTGTTGTAATGACCGACGTGACAAAGATGTTTAAGCCTCTGTTCAAAGTAGGTGCCCTGTTTCCTTCTCTCTGAATTTAAGGAAAGCGTTTTTAACCGAATTGTAGCCTTATTTTACATATTATTATATTTGTAAAAAGAAGTGTACTTAAAAAATTGGAGCGTATTTAAAAAATGCTACTTACGTTTTTATGCAAAAATGTGAATGATTTTAATACCTCTTATCAGTGACACTCCCGTGGGATAAAAACCCAGTTCCTAAACTCGTAACTATTGATTTTGTAAAACCAGAAAGCGAAAATATACGTAAACGTTTAAATTTTTCAGCGACTGATTTTACCCATGAAAAAACATTTGTTTCCTGCATAGTCTATACTGTTTACACTTCTCTGATTATTCATATTTTATACGCTGACCGACACCGTTCTGTGATCTGTTCTGAGAGTATTGCTGAAATAATTTCCACTTTATCTGGATTGTCGATTATGAAGGAGAGACGTGCAGCACAAACTCATTGCAGTTAGGTAACTTATTCCATCTCGATCTCTTAACTTACCATCTCGATCAGGTTTTTCGTCCAGTTTCCCTGATCCTTGAGCAAATGCTGAGATGGTCCCTTGTTTTGCTTCTGGACATAAATGTAACTTCATTATTTGTGCACGTCTTCTGAATTTCAGTGGGAAATATAGTTATTCAAATTATCGTTTTTCATATTATCGCGGCAAAAAGTATTATTCTTTCATGAAGAACATGAGGGTTCAGGGCAGGAATTTATAGCTAATTTATCTTTGAAAATATATTTTATTATATAGGAGCAAATATTTTGTCAACAAAACTCGAAAAAAAACTCTCTTTTCTGTATTCAAAATTCGACTAGAATATGGATAGAGACCACAGAATTATGAAAACGTGCACAAAATTCATTTCTCCCCATAGCTCGTCATACGCAGTTTTTAACTGTTTTTTGACGTAAACAAATAAATAAATAAATACTTCATAACTGACCGCAACAACTCCGCACTGTTCTTTGTATTGAAATTTTCAGCATCATAGAGACCGCACGTTCGCATTCTAGTGGAAGAGAATGGGTAGTTAGATTTGTGAGACATTTGTGATAAAGCAGATGGTGAAAGGTTGTTGCATGATGTAAGTCTTCCTTGTTTAAAATATTAATTATTTCAAAATATTATTAATGTTCATTATTTTTTTGGCAAGTAAGGTGGTGGAAACCCTGCTTCAAAAAGAAAAAAAAGGATAAAAAGTGAGGGGAGTTAAAATTAAACCAGTCAGTGAATGCCCCCTCCACCTCATTTCCAATTCATACATCAATTGGCCATGCCCCCACCCAACATTTTAAGAGGGGAAAGCGAGGACTGCATGGTCACTTTGAGGAGATACCAATGGAAAAACTATAGGTGTTGGTATTTAATTTTTATTTCTATTGGTTCATAATGATGAATTAGTCATATGAAAGAACAAATTAATTATCAATCATCGAATCGTGTCAATTAAAAATATCTCATTTGACTCACTGTATTTTAATTACTTTCATCACCTTGTAGCCTACTTACACCACACCATACAAAAATGCAGTTCTTTGACGTAGATGAAACATGTTGAACATAATGGTTTTGGTATTTAACAAAACCAAGATAATCTCATTGAAGTTATTGAGACCTTAAGGAGATTTGTTCCAGTGAACAATAAGAATTTCTCATAAGTTTGTCATAATTTAATTCACACTTCCTTTTTTGTGTATGAAAAGGTGTTAAGTTAGGTGTTTCAGTGGATTGATATTGACATTAAAACACTTTACTTGTAACTGACAAACTATCCTATATTTCGGGACATACTAACTGGTGAGATGAAGTTTACCAAATCCCATTACTTTCAATAGTTTTTATTAAAATATTTAAAAACATTAAAACAAAGTCCTTTAATTTCAGTTTAAAAGAAACTGCATTGAGCTAAATTCTAATAGAAACAACAAAAAAGCTAATTTATAAAGAGCAGAAGAGAAAGAAAAAAATTACATTTAATTTTATGTTCCAGTTTTTTAGTTCCTGGATGAAAGAAATATACTAATTCAACTAAAAAGTTGATTTTTACCATACAAACAATAAAATACAATTCAAATGTTAGAAAACAACATTAATGGTTTCATTATTGAACAGTCTTCACTCATGTAGACAGCATGAGAAAGAGCTAACTTGTTTTGCATTTAGTGTACCTAAAGCTTTCTGATCTGTTCTTGAAAATGAGTAATGTTAATAACACCTATCAGAATAAGACTGATATATTTCTTTTCAAGTTTTTCAGATAACCAGCTAAATCTTAACAATTCTGCTTAAATGGAGAACCATAAGGTACAGGGAATTTGAACAATCTAAATTACTTGCTCTGGAAATGCAGTGACTTAAACATAGGTACCATATTCTTTTGGTGGACTCAGCCTATCTCACCAGTTACAAATTTATAGTAATCCTAATTGTTTTCTGTATCGTGTAAAATGCTTTCGAAAAAATATTGATTAAATTATTAGTTAGTTTATGTTACTACAAAGAAGGGTATTTACAATGTGTAACATGTGTAGTTAGGTATTTGCCCTTCCATGAGCAAAAGAAATACATTATTGCTCAGTGTGATATGTTCCACAACTCTTTCTTTCTGTGAATGTAATGGGATGTGCTGCAGAGATCACATTTTAAACTTGTATGGTCAAAATACTTTATGTTTAATTTAGAATCAAAATAACATTTAAATTTCTTTTTATCTCAACATGAATTCTGAAAACATTGTAAATGAAATTGAATTGTGAATTCTCAATGATTCTTATATTAGGATTTCATTTCATTCTTCACATTATTTTCTCAAAGATTCTTGTTCATTGATTGATTGAGTTCCAGTGATAATTGAAAATAACCTTAAATAATTGAATTAACTGCTTCAACAACCTTGTAAGTTTTTTTTATTAATTTGCAGTGTGATGAATGTTTTATAATATGCATATAATTGAGAGACAAAAGATAAGAAATATAATTTTGGAAAATAATGAATAATATAACAAAAATATTAACAAATGAAAATAATGAATAATGTAACAAAAATATTTTGGTCACATTCCATTGTTTTTATATGCAAACACACTTTTGTTGATGAATTTCAATAAAAGACTTATGATTTAGTATTAGTGCTTTAGAAGTAATATTAAGTCTCTAATTGTTTTCATGATTTACTATTTACTGTTACACTTCACATAAATAAACATCTGCAATATATGTTGTAGTATAACATCAAAAAAAAGGAAGAAGTTCAAGAAATTCAGCAAGAAGAGCCTAATCCTTTAATGCGCAAGAAGAAAACTCCAGAAGAACTAGAGCGCGAGGCTAATGCTGAGGAAGAGGACGAGTTCACGAGTAAGACAGGTTCATGAGCTCCCACACTGCTTTGCGTGTTGTCGTAGTTCTAGTTGGTGTTGTGCATTCGTGTCTCTGTGAGTAGAGTGTTGAAGCAGGGATTAAGGCAGTTTTTTAAAGAATGTTTTCAATTCATGGAGTTAGTGTGATTCAGTTGCTAGGTCAGCTGAACAGTCAAGTACATTCAAAGCCTTGTATAAGGATGTCTTCTCAGTTCTTACTTCTAGAACAGATTCCACGCCCACAAAGTCTACTTGGTCTGTATAGAATATTCCAAGAGTGACGAACTGTGGAGCAAAATAAACATATACTGACTGGTTCTGAGGAAAATAATAAATTATGAAGCCTCATCTCAACTTGGACCACCATTTACCTCTCATGTGCATTGTGAATTGAATAAAATGACTCACAATGAAGGTTGATTAGTTGCAATTAAATTGTAGTACTGGAAGTTCCAGTAATGACCACATATTGCGAGCAGTATATATTAAAAATATTTGAAGGGCTTTTTTTTAATGGACTTGCTTATAACTACAAAACAATTCAAGTCCATTAATCAAACTCCTATTAAACAATCTTTGCCCCTCAGTGTATTGCAATACTGACTCTTAAAAAGAAAACCAAATGTATTTCTTCACTAATGTGCATTAAAATTAATCTCTCTCTCTCTCTCTCTATAAATAGTAAAATTACATCTGCAAAAATATAAACAATATATTAAAATTAGTTAATAAAGAACAGACATTTACTTTTGTATAATATACATAGGATTGATAAAACCTGTGTTGTCAATAAAATCACTCAAAACAATGCTTTCATCCCTGCATACAAACAAAACCATAGTAAAGAATCGCTGCTCTGTCGCCATATTGGATGAAGATCTCTCTACACAATCATGGATTCCTAGATTAATGGTTATATTTACATATTAATCATACAACTTTTCTACGATTATATTTTTACAACATTTTAGTATTTATGGAATCCAAGGTATGTAGAAGAGTTCAGGCATGAGTTGTGCTCGAATTGCATTCCTGGCAATGCTTGGCAAGTACAAACCATCTCGCTCATGATATATCAACAGCATCACAACAACCCGTCGCACCGGCAAAGCCCTATAACAGAGACAATAACAGCACACATAGAGTAGAGACATTTAACATAGCGAAGCTAATTAGGACCTCCCTTTACCTGCTAGAGAATAGCCTCTTCTCCCTAAAGTATGTGCACAATATGTTGCTATTTACATCCACAAGACACAGAATATAAGTGTTGCGGCATTGGTTTCTAGCAAACCCATTGAGGAGTTCAAAAGTATCAAAATATAAGCTCATCAGGCTCATCATTAAGCTTTCTAACAGCTCTGAGAATTCAGAGACATTTTTATTACTTCAAGTTGCGTGTAATTATACTTTTTTCAAGTGCTCTCTACTTTCATTTCTCCACATTAACAAACATAATATATTAGATTTAGATGTGAACATTTGATACTTGATTGCACAAACATTCTTGTGTTTCAATTACTCATAGTCAAATTCATTCCAAAATATGAAAAAGTTGTTTGTAAAACAAGCAAGCAAGCAAGCAAGCTAACAAACTACCAAAAAACATGTATCCACTGCATGTAGAAAATTGGAATAATGTATATGATGGCAAATGAAATCATTTTCACTTGATAGCATGCCAGAATTCTTCGATGAAACAATAGGCAACGGCCAATAGAATCAGTGCATGAGCACGGCTATAATCTGCGCGCTTGCTGTGTGTGGGGGCTCTGACTGCTAGAAGCTTCGCTGCATCCTGGACCCTGACCAATAGATGACCAATTGGTAAATGGTTAATGCTTTTGTTTTTCATGTATGGATATAATTGAATTGATTTAAATGATTACATGGAATAATATTCAGAAAGTACAAATTATTTTGTAAATGTGTGGTTCACTGCAAAGAACATCAAACAATTTTGAGTGATATTTTGTTCTCTGTATGAGTAGTGAACAGTAAAAACTGAGAAAAATTAATGCATTACATTAACATAGGAGTAATTGGAAATAACCAGAACTGGGGCATTCAGGAACAATTTGAAATCTGTAGGCTACAAATTCCTTTGGATAATCAGAAACCATGAGTACCAGTTTCTCGATTTCAGGAAAAGCAATGGAAACAAAACTGCTAAGATATTGATATAATTTAGCATTCTTAAAATATGATTTAGGTTTTTTGTTCTTAAACAGTAACAACTGAAAAATTTGGACACAATACTATTTGGTTAAAAAAAATTGTTCTCATTTTTCTATCCACAGAGTTGGATGCATAAATCCTTGAAAATTATTCCATTGATATGCATCTCAACTATTGATTTATTCGGCATTAAATGCAAAGAATTTGTAATTAACTAAACAGTTCTTTAAAATCAGAGAAAATGGAATTAAAACAGTATTAGTAAGTTTTGGCTGTCTTGAAAATAATATTTGAATAATGTTCTTATAAAATAATCAAGTGATCAATAAAAATTTAGTTCCTGAAGTATTATTTTTAATTTTAAATGTTAAGAATTGTGTATATTATTTATAAATGGCTGAAATTTTATGAAGGAGTGATTAATCTATAAGGCATAGATGCAAAATATTTAGTACCTTCAGCTCTTTCAAAAACAATTTTCTCCCAGTCAACTGCAGATAAAATTTCCCATATTTGTGAAACATTTCACTATTTTTTCCCTTTCAAATGTTGTTTATTGTTCTATCTTAATCAACCTCATATTCTTATAATTTTTTTTCATTCTTTCGCTTGTTTAATCATATTTAAGCATATTATTAATAATTGACAAATTTGCACTTTATTGAACAGGAGCAATTAAATAATGCATAACAAAAACTAGTGTTACTAGGAATTACACTAGTAATTCCTAGTAAGTAAATGTACATGATACATTTACTTACCTTCACTTTCAGCATTGCCAATCTGGCCAAAATGGCATAATAGTAAAATGGTTTAATTTCAATAGTTATAAACATATTATTATTAAGTAGTGGGTGATGGGGTGAAGCCAAGGGAGCAAGGACAGAAATGAGGATGGAAGTGGGGACTGAAATGAAGGCAGAATGAGGATGTGTACAAACTACAACTTCAGTGAACAGCAAAATTGCAAACATAGATTATGAACAAAGGGCATATTACTGCACTGATGTGAAACAAGCTCATGTTTGTTTGTTTAAACATACCATTCTTTTAGTTACATGCTCCTTTATCCATTAGGCATTTACAACTAAGTAATTTGTTTCACGTCCATAAACATTTTGTAGGCATTGTATTTACGTTAACAAAAATTCTGTTGAATTCTGCTGAGATTTGAAGAGAAGCAAAGACTTTCAAAGATTTTTTTATCTTCTCTTCTTAATTTCCTGGCAAACAATCACTTTTCTTCCTCTTCCTGTGTTAATAATGATACAGTGAACCATTGGATCTAACAAATAATTGATCTTGTAATGTTCGAAAACATAGACTTCAGAATTCATGTTTCATGCTCCTATTTTTTAAATAATTCATATTCATGTGCTGCTTATCATGGCTCAGGATTCAAAAGATTCCTTTAAAAGTTACTGTATTGTACTTAATATGATGTAAAGTAGTACTTAATTCTGAATTTATACATTGAACAATTTTTTTTTCCATTAGTGCCATATCTCTAATAGAATGTTGCCAACCTACTGTCAGATAATTGGTGCTTGGTTTACCCACTAATTACGCAAAGATGAATGATGAATTAGAGGATATTATGAGACTTTGGTGGTTTGCCTTTGCCTTCCACATCTCAATCACAGTGGTAACATTTGCGTATCACCAGATTTTAACACACAACTTTATATTCTGTGCAAAACAATTGCTGACAAAGCAATTTACAAAATCTGGGTGAATATTTAATACATTATAATAGCAATGCTCAAAGGGAATGCCACAGCACAGCAATGTGCACCAAAATTACTTAAGTGTACAGGATAGATAATTTAATAAGGAAAATATGAACACATTAAACTTTGAGATTCTAAGACAGTGGTTGCTAACTCAATGCTCTGTGACATCACAGAAATCTGCTCTCTTGCTTTGAGCTGAGAAGCGGAGCAAAGGTAGTGACCAATGCGGCAGCGGGTGCTCAGTGTTACAATAATGTTACTGAAGTGGGGGGAAACATTTGCTTGGAAAATCAATAATTACATTTTTTAACTGGTAATTATTATTTATAATGTTAGTGATTAAAAAAAATTATGAAGAATTATATAATATAACATACATTATTACATAAGTCAAAGCAATATCCAACTCTTTATCATAACCAGTACTGTAATTCCACTACCATACTTCTATTAGATAACATTTTTGGAAAAAAAGTTTTTACATTTTAGGACAATAATATTTTAAACATTAGTATCTAATATAACAAAATAGTTTGTTCTGATACAATAATTAATGTTAATAAATGTGTGACAAATAGGTACCCGTTAGCAGTCATGTGAGAGAATTTTGACTCCAGGCTTGATTATTTTTGATGTACAGTTTTGTTTGAGAATGTTGTAATTCCTTGTAATTTTCAGTATCTTTTCCATAATCTTTAATCTTCAAATTCCTTTACTCATCCCATGATTACAAGCTATGTCAGTTCTCAGAATTTATTTAATCTCACAGATTTCTCTGGGTTGCAAAGCTATTTAATGCATCTGTAGGTTGTACTTTTTAACTTACTGCAGTTCTTTCAAACACACTGAACACTTCACCATCGTTCCAGTATCTACAAAAGGAAACCTTTCTTCCCTAACAGCAAGAAAATTAACAGGTGTAGATGTTTTCCCACTTATGTTGCTGGAAACACCGGCAAAGACCCACTGCCTATACTGGCATTTTTCTAACTTTCCCCCTTAAGGCCCATCTTCAGGATGGAATATGTCACGGTATTTCATGACATTCTCAGTTGTACCACCAGGTATTGCATGATCATGACTGTATCAAGCAGTGCTTGTGATCATGCAACATCTAACAGCACAACAGAGAAAGACACAAAATGTCATGTGATATTCTATTGTGGCCATGGGGGCATCGCTAGAAAAATCGCACTATAGGTTTTCGGTAGTGGTGACTGCCGTCAGCCCTTCTTTCCCTCCTCCTTTTGCTCGTAGCACTTCTCCAGAGGCTTTATCTCAGAGGGGAAGCTGTGCTCCGTCATTCCACCCATTAATACTACACACTGACCAAATCTGTCAATAATTATATTTTGATAATTTAATGGGAAATATGGGTTTGGTAACTTTTACACAATAGTTCAATATGGGGAGGAATTGCAAACAAACATAAGTAATTCATCTTCAGGAGAAATTTGCTCATGTTCTTTTATTTTTTATGTAAGTTAAGCTGAAAATTGTTGTTCTTGTAGATAAGCTGTTAAAACTGAAGTGGTCTTGGCTGAAGCTTTTGAGAGTTTGAAGCAGACATTTCAACACAGATCGGATTTTGCTTCAACTATGTGGGTGTATCCATTTTTTCCTACAATGAAAGAATGTGCCATGAGCTTTGAACTTTTTCATAACCTCTGTATTAAACTATTAAAAATATAGGATTACCTAAAATTTTAATTTGACCCATTATGAAAATAAGCCGACTGTGAATATTTAGGAACTATAATTAACGAACATCATTCATTTGAGTTCCCAAAACATCATTCATGTTAAAATTCACAATAGTTAGGATTTGGAAAGAAAAAAGCTGTGAAGAGTAAAGATAGATTTCATTTGTATTATAATAGGAAAAAAATTAAGAGTATTACTGGATCTCTGTAGGAATAACCAAGTAGAATACAATGTTAAATGGAAATGCACATACTTCTTCTAAAAATGTTTAAAAGCACTGATACATCAAAGTTAATAACCACAAGAAAGAGAACATTAAAAATTTAATCCTTGAAAAGTAAGAAAAGTAATAACTGAAATTTAAATTGTAATAACAACTATCTGTCTTTTACTTGTTTCCACTTGATTTATTATACATGTTTTTAAATCATTATCATTTAATTTACACCCCTGGTTCAAGAAATATGCATTATGCATTATTAGATTATTTATCTGATAGTCAATATAATCAAGACTATTCTGAAAAAATATAATACAATCGCTCAGAAAATCATGACCTAGATAAAATATAACATACAAGTGTAAATGTTGTACATAAACATGAAAGAACAATTGTATATAGTAACTCCTAAATTTGTAATTTTTCTTCACAAGACAGTCAGAATGAGAAAATTTAGCTAAGGGGTAGGAATGGAACTAAGGAAGGAAAATTCATTTTTAACCAACATGATCAAATTAAAATGAGTCTGTTTGATAATTCAAGGATAATTTAATAGTAATCGGGGAATTTAATTTCATAATCATAGACATTTTGTTCACTTTTACAATGTATTATCAAGAATGACATCGGAACAGAAGTAGGATCAAGTGCCTGTGCAAACAACTTCTGGAATCCATGTCATAACCCCTTCAATACTTTATTAAATTGAAATTCAAGAAATAAGGAGAAAATCAAGATGTGGCCAGAAACACATACATAAATGAAGCAATAAACGTAATATGAGAAAAGTTTAGATGCAACTGGATGTAATTTAAAGAAAAGAAAAAAATGTGTCAGTTCTAATTAATGGATCCCTCTCTCACAAAAAAATGCAATTCTTTGACAAAGCTATTATTCTCCAACTGATTATATTCAGCTTCAATTGTATATTTTCTTCATTGCTCTGTAATTAACAGTGGTACACACTTTTACCCATTTTAAATTTTTCATTAAGATATGTTTTACTGCAGTTGCTTAGTTGATGATTGCCCTGATTAAATGGAACAGATATTCAAAATGGACTAACATGTTCAATTTGTAGAACATATTTTTAAGAGAACTTGTTTAACTGAATATTGATTTTTGGAAGATTGAACTTCAATTATTCAATAAAAAGATTAATGAGTTATATACTCATATAATTTATGATGAAGAAGCCATCAAGATACATTAGTTATTTCTGTTTGCTTCTTAAATAATTTAAGCCAGAGCAACTGTAGTGAGCTTCCTTCAAAGGAACTCTGTTGTCAAATGACAAAGTACTTGTTTCATACTGTAGAAACAAAAGTCAAATCATAGATGATTCTCAGGTTTATGATTTCCATAGGTTATCTTCATTCCTTTAGCTCTCCTTTCACCTTACCATTATCACTATTATTTCCAATCCCATTATTTCATAAATAAGGATGGATTAATACATTATTAGCACAATCATAGGGCCTGTTCTAGACAGGGGCCCCCAATAAATTTTAAACTAACTTTGATATTAGCTCATAAATATTCTCAAAATTTTAATATTCATTTTGATTTGCAGAAGTTGTAATTTATTTTCCTATTCAATTTCTGTTCAGTATAAATTAGTAGTCCCTAAACCAGAATCATGCTTAAGGCCCATTAAGATATTAATACATTCCTTCTAGTAAATCATCTGTTCAGAATAGTATGACTTAGCATCCATTCACATCAGGCCAAAGAGTTCTATGGTTTGAAAACATTTTGTCCATTTGCACAGAGTGGACACTACGTATTAATATCTATCCATTCTGCAAACTAAAGATAGGAAGGAGAAAGAACATAACTTGAAAATAATTTGAATAGTCAAATACTGTTTTTAAGAAAGTGTATTTTAGAGTCATTATTTTCTAATTTGATCTCCAAATACTTATGAACAAAGAATTAAAGACAGAAAACAACAAATTAAAGCACAAGCTTATTTAAGCTTTGTAGATCTATATCATTACAATGTGTACAATGGACAATCCAAGTGTTATAAAATGACCCAGCTTAATGGTACATCTATTAATAAAATATTTTTCTTACTAAAAGATGACATTTCTCTTTAATTTTTTAAGCATATTTTGGAGAATTTTCTTAATATTCATTAAAAAAGTATAAAGAATCATCCACTTAATTCTATGGATCCTTAAATACCTAGCTCTCCTTGAAGAAACTAGTTTCTGAATTCTTGAACACAAAAGTGTTATTTGACATTGAATACTTTGTATGCTAGAATGCAAAAAACATAATGCATACATATTTCATTGAGTGATGTGTTGTTTATTATATAGTGATCATTAGTTATCAATGTTCAACTTAGACAAATAGAAAATTTTACAGTCAATTTTGGTTATGATGAACCTCTGGAGACCAACATTTTTGGCTCACTGTATCAGAGGTTCTCTATATCTGAAATGTCAAAATAGAACAGTTTCTCCAAGGTGATTGATTTGGTTATTTCAAAGATTCAGTAAAATATCCAACCCAGCTTTAGAGGGTCAGGACATAAACTTAAATCACTGCAGTGCCTTTGACTAAGAGATCCTAATGTTCAAGTCCTGATGGTGGCAGGATTTTTGACCCTAGCTGGATAGCTAGCCACTGTCTGGAGGAGAATTCTAGCAGCCAGATGCTGGGCACTTAAACAAACAACCACAGACCACGCACGATCTTTCCTTCCTTTTCCCATCCTCGTCCCAATATGTCATCAGAAATGGCAGGTTAATTCAGAGGTGCAACAAAATATCTTTTACAGATGATAAACCAATTGAAAAATATGCTTGTTTTTTGATTAATGAACATAAATTTTGCTCATTATCTGAAACATAAATAGGAAATTTATACATATCTACATCTTATAGACTGTATAAGATGTAGATATGCATATCCAAAAAATGTTGATTTTAGACATCCACTAATGAAAGCTGTTCTTTTGCGGCACACATAGCAAGCTGAAAATTAAATTTTTAATTCTATTGCTAAAACTGAGATGATGCTCATGTGTTCAAATAAATTTGTGAATGCAACAAAGGAAACAAAATTCTTTTGTCTGGCCATAAAAGCTACTACTGACCTTAATGTATCATTAAATGATTTGTATACTTGAATTAACACTTACATGGATATGATTTTTATTACGCAAAAAGAAACACCGGACTCCGAGACTGCCATTTGTTATTGGGCATTGGATGTGTGATGTAAAGGTAAAATAAATTATGGACCTGTTTCAATCAATTCTTATATTTCTTTAGAGTAATCTAAAATATATTTTATATGATAAAATCATGAAATCAATAAATGAAAAATATTGAAATTTTTGAAAAAGATAGATATTGTTGAAAAACTTTTTAATTGTTATAAAACATTGAAATTGCCTCTAAATATGTACAGTGTTGATCCCACTGGTCTTTTTGGGCTAGCAAGGAATTCCTCAGGAATCATTTTTGTCCTTTTCTACTGTCCCAACAAGTTAATTTTCTCTTCATCAGTTCAACAATAACTTTTGCAGAACTAAATGAATTGTCGAAAGTGACATTCCTATTAGACTGTTAAATATGTTTGCATACACAAAGCATAGCTTGAGTAGGGTACTAACTTTTTCTCTTCTGGAGCTGGAATCATCTGAATGAACTGGGCGATCAGTTACAATTGTTTGAAAGAAAAAATATTAATTAAATTTTTGAGAAAGTCGCCCAAGAGCGTATATGGAAACACCCATCTCACAGACCACTTGCACACGACGAGAAACAAATGGCCCCACATAACGCTACGAAAAATAGGGAAAGAGAAACTGCCGGTCTCTCAAACCGGCATGATATCCAAAAATGCCCCTTAAATGCTGGCCGCTTTATAAGAACTAAACAATACTCCATCGAGTGATAGAAGAGCATCAGGGAGGAAGCTACTATGACTGTCAACACTCACCCACTCATATCCGCAATTATTTCATAAACCAATTTCACTTGGTGCCTGTCAGACCGATGTTTCCATATAAGTGTTAAAATAAAATAAAAGTCAGTAAGACTCCCTAAAAAAAGTGTGTCATGCACATGGTAAATATGATTTTATTTTGCATGTAGGATTGTGCCACTTGGCCTATTGGCCTCATGGCGCAACCTTTCATAGAGCAAAATAAAATATCACAATTATCACTCGTTTCATAAATACTAACTTCTTTTTGCATTAAATTTTCTCATTTTTCAGTAGAGAGAGTAATACATCTCATTTCATAAGATTTAGAAATTGTTGTAACTTGATTTAAGTTATTGGTAGATGTTCAGTTCTGTTTTGTTTCATTCCATAAAAAAAAATTATTCTCAAATTTATTTGATTCTCATAAATAATATCTTGGAAATTGGCCTAGTTAAAATGAGGCTGGAATAAAAGTCTCCTGAACTTAAGAAAATACAATTCAACAATTGTACAAACATATATTAAATGAGCCTACTATTTCAAAAAGAGATCTCCTTGCATACTCTTATTGTGGTGGTTTTTTGTTGTTGTTTTTCCTCTTCTTTCTTTCTTTTTCTTTTTTTCTCTTGTTTTTCTTTTCTTTTTTTCTTTTTTTTCTCCCCCACTTTTACTGCAAGTTTTCTTGGACCAATCCCGAATTGGCACTCTCCAGGGTTTATTTTTATTGCATAAAAAATAATTAAAATCCATGTTTATTATATTATTTTTTATATTCAGAACAAAAATGGCATTAACTGTTCAAATGAAAAACAGCATTTGGTCCGTAAATTAAGAAAAACTGGTAGAGGAATTGTTCACTTGACAAAGAATTGTTTACATTTGTTGCAAATTATTTGCAAAAATGTTATACAATTTTGATTTGCCACTTAATTAACAGTGAAAGGATATATCAGCTTGTTTCCAACAGTGAAATAATGGATTTAAAAAGTTAATCTGCAAAGTTCTTGATGGCGTAGCAATTAATTGTATTCTGGCATTCCATAGAAAATAATCTACCCTAGATGGAGGTACTACAAAAAATTATTATAATTGTTGGAAAAATTGATTAAAGGTCATTGAATCTTGATGATTAATGAACTGTTTACAAACTTAGTATTCTTTACATTTTTTTCTTTAAATTTCCATTTAAATTTCATTTAAATTTCCAAGTCCTACTTTCTAACCTTCTCAAATTGCCTTCTACCTTTCCTTTCAAATAAGTAGTCCTCCCTCATACACATCGACCTTTACCTTACATTTATGCAACGCATCTCTTTAGCCCTTTTTGAGCATTAAGCATCTATATATGGGAGTAAGCCTCTTTTAATGTATTTGTCTTGTGATGGTGCAGTGAGTCAATGCCTTTTATCAACCTTTAGCCAGGGGCTTGGGACCATCGGTAACCGAGGTTCCCAGACGTTCATCCATTTAGGAATCTGCAGTGTCTTGAATAGCTTAAATACCATGACCTCACAAAGCATAGTTAAGCAATTTGGATGCTGGCTTTTAAAGAAATGGGCATTTTTTTCTCCATATTTCACTTACAAAACATGTAAACTAAACATTAATGTTTTTAGAGGACACACTATCATATCCGTTTGTTGTAATGGTACAGATGTAAGTTTCAAGAGGTAATATTAATTTTTCAATATTAATAATTAACAATCAACATCAAAAATTATATTTCAGTAACTGTTTCTGTAATTTTTCTTATATGTATTTACAGAAAAGTTAAAGGAAAGAGCATTGGAAAACAAAAGTGTTAACCATGGTTAAATTACATAACCATGAAAATTTGACATCAATCTGATATATCAATTTAGTCATTACTGAAAAGAAAATTGAATTGATATACCATCTTAAACATGAATTACATGAAAATATAATATTTCTTCAATAAATGATGTTCTCAAAATTCTGATACAAGTTCATGAAATAAAGAGTTTCATTAACTATATATCATAAGTGGGATGATTTCATGTCTTGCATAATAAAATAAAAATAATTATTATTTTGTGAAGAGTTGAAAATAATTTGTGTCATAAAAATTATCAGTATGGTGATAGAGCCGCTTAAATGTTGTCTTCATGTTGTGATTATTAACGCTTTCCAGCATTGCATTATGAAAGATTGGAATTCAAATATTAATCATGAGTATAGTTATTTGTGCTATTTTTATATAATTTTAAGGGTAACTTTTTCATCCCAATTCTCATTATTGTTTCTATTGTCTTCATCCTATGTTGAGAAGTCAACTAATCAAAAAGTTATTAGTTACTTTTATTGATAAACAGTCATTCAAAGAAATCACACTTGGTTTAATTACCTGTAATTTTCAAATTGTGTGAAAAGTATTTTGGAAAGCGTTAAAACTCTGCTTGTTTAATTACACATGACTAATTTCCTGTTCCTTTTTTTCAGAATTGAAAAATACGATAGAAACGCAAGTAAGCGAATTAAAATCCACTATTGAGAGTAAATGTGTGTTGCAATGAAGATGTACATAAAAACAACTAGTGGCTCAGCTACGGTCGAAAATTTATATTTGACTGTGAATAGTTGTTATAATGACATTTCACTCCTAAGATAAGATGAAAGAGAGAAGACATCGCTCTGCAACTGCAAAGCCTGTTATTCACTTTTTTCCTTTTAGTAAACTTGTTTAGTTGATTTAACAAGAGACTGCGATTTGTAGACTGCAGCTACAATAATAAATGTAAAATATTGAAAAAAGTTAACATTGTAACATAAATAAATTCATTACAAATAAATACATAATCATGCTTGCCATGCTGTTAGAAATGTTAGTAGTGTTGTATAAAGAGTTGAATGAATTCACTAATATTGAAACCAGTGTTAAGAATGAAATGAAGTTTGAAATTACAATAAGTCATCACGAGAATACCTGATCTACAGAGAAGGGGAAGAAGATGAAATCCAAAATATTTAATTTGTTAAGTTATTATACAATATATTTAAACCTACAATGTAAAATGAAGCATTAGCTCAAGCTTTCCTGCTTCAAAATGTAGCGAAAGTTTATCACAAAAATATATCATGTTATTAACACTGAACTCATCCAATGAAGAATTATCATTTGATGTAGAAGAAAGAAAGTAAATATCAAGAGCTAATCGCAAATAACACAAGAGTTGCAAGGACCACCTGGGTTATTTTGCCTACTTTACAAATAGTGCTACAAACTAGCCCAGGCCAACATTGCAAGAAGCAAATTTTATAAATCATGACAAACTTGTGTGAAAGTGTAGCAGATGAATTCATCTGTAAGCAAATTTTGTAAAGTTTTTGTTTCACATTGTATGTAATTTTTATAGTGAAAATAGGATGTAAAACTTTACTCATTAAAAAAATGAGTAAATCTACAAGTTTAAGTTTTGTATATTTTTGTCTCTCTTAAAAACATATTTCTGGAGATGAAAAAATTTCAACAGAAAACTACTGGGAATAATAAATATTTTTGTGTATCTTCACAATAGTTTCTCCAACATTGTATGTGAACAGTGAAGAATAAGATTGTGAACCAATTATGGAAGTGATATAAATGTACTAAAGACACCCATGGCCTTTTGCAGTCATCCAAATTCCTTTTCTACATTTGATGTCTTGATGTATTCTTGAACTTATTTAAGGAAAGACATTTGTTCACTTCCGTATAACTCCTAAATGTTCATTGGTGTCTTCAGCTATCAAAACTTCATTTCTGCTGGAAATGAAATAAATATCTGCACATTAAAATAATGCAAAACAAATTTAAAATTCTCAACATTAAATGATCATTTATTAAAAATGAAATTGTATGGTTTGTGAACACTTTCTCAGGTACCCAGGTTCTTCAGGACAGAAGGAAAATTTTCACAAGTTGAATGATCATTAAGAATTTATTTATTGCATCTTATCATAACCTATCTGCTAAACCTTCTTTCAAAGAAATGTGTAACTTACTCTAAATGTCAGAAATAATTTCCATCATTCATCAAAAATAGAAGTTTATGATAATTCCTTCTTTCCTACTGTGAGAGTAATGACAAATATTTTAACAATAAAATTTGATTCCTTAATGTTGAATAAAATATTCAAAAGAATCCAATCTTAATATTTTGATACTCCCCATCTTGCTCAATCTCATTTTATTTTTCATAGTGTTTTCCAAATTATAATCTGACAAGAGTTCATTATTGGAAAAAAGAATGCCATAAACATTTCTATTTTTGCTGGTAATAACTAATGACACTATTCTAAGCAAAAGCTTCTCTTGTGATTTCTTCTTCTCTTCTTCTCCTTGCTCACTAGTCACATCTTGGGAATCAATATTGTATTTTCATATTTTTATTTATTGATGTGTGGCATACTCTTTCATTACGTTATTGAGTAGTAAAATAACTACTTCATATTTATTATTGTATCACAACCCTTGCATATTGCTTGTCTCTTGTTGTCAAAATTTTGTGACTGAAGAAACACATTATGAACATACTAATTTTATCTGCAATGTGTTTCTTAATTTGCCCAAATGCTGCAGTAGAGAAACTTGATGCTGTAATTACTCACAAAGAACTTATTTATTTCATAGGATATTTTCATTCAAATATTTATGGGCATATATATTTTTTTAGCACTTCACAGAAAATGGTGGGAGACTCATGCCACTTTTGGTTAGTTAACTATTCAGTTAGTAAGCATTTCTTTTAATGCTATTATCAGCACTCTTGAAAATTTCTTTTTTGTCATTCAGTTGTACTTGAATGTAGGGTGTTTTTTTTTCAAGGTCAAATGAGTATTTGTTTATTTCTTTCTCAACATTATTCACTTGGGCAATTATTTTTCTATTGATGAATCTATCGATTTTTTATTTTTTTTTCTAAGAGATATACATATATGTGCCCATCTTTCATAATGAATAAATATATTTTTTAGTTATAAATGAATGTAATACATATAGAAATCATTGTTTGTACTATAAACTAATTTATTTATTTATTTATTTCATACTTTTTACTATAGAGTCATCATAATCAACACTGTTACAGTTCCTTTTCAAATACCTAGCTGAATCATTGTTATTTTTCTCTACTAATTTTTGTGATTATGCGTTCCCTAGAAAATAAAAAAAGAAACATTATGTCAATTATATTGGTGATTATGACCACCAATCTACATTGAGATGTACCATTAAATACAATAATTCAGAAAATAGCTCTATTGATCACAAAAACACAAAACAACTTTTCATTGTTTGGTCAGAAGGCAGTTGAACATATATGCAAATTATATGAATGGTTATGGTGACAAGTAAATGCAACCACATACATATATATTATAAATTGATAAACAGGAAAAATGAAATATGAATAAAAGGAAGTCATGATACCATGTCTGCTTATCAATGTCTATACGTATCATATTTTAAAAAAGTAATAAAACACTGAAACCATTACATCTCTTGACCAATTATAATTTTAGTCTTAATATATACTAATTATAATTTAGATTATAAGCTGCAAAGAAATATTGAACTATTAAAAAATGTGTTTTATAAAAAAGATCTTCTGAACTTACTTAAAAGAATGTGCATATATACTTGTATATCTACAAAAAACACTATATATCTTAGAACATAGAAATAACCCACATATCTTTAGTTGGTATTGAAATACTTGTTTCATAAGGATATTCAGAGAGTTTTTGTTACACACAATAATGAGAAGTAAGTTCATTAAATTTTAGAAACCAAGTACACTATGTGTTAGAATTTATTATGTTGATGTAATGTGGATGATAATTTTTTTAAGTATATTTGGATGATCTCAAAATTTGTATCTTACAGAACTCAATTCAATTCATGGGAACATACTCTAGTTCACCTCTATATGGTTCTCTCAGTTGGATTAAGTACTTTATCTCTCTCAAGTGCTAGAATTGTATTCTCTAGATGTATTCTAGTATTGTGTATAGATTCAGCATATGTATCATTATCAATTCTGCTAGTCCATGTGTAAATTGTGCTAGGAATTTGGGTGAAATCAATGACCATGGATACACAATTATTGGAATATAAAAATATATATTATAAAACTAGCATGTATCTATTACTTACATTTATAAAAATAATTGGTTTCAGGTTCCTTAATATGTAATTAGTTAATATAAAAAATGTATTATGCTGTGAATTTTCCCATCTATATTCTTTTGTTGTTAACATTGTTTAGTTATCAACTGTACTTTTAGTGGCATTTCACATGACTGGTTAGCACTATTTTAAAGTTATTTAATATTGATGTGTAACTGGTGTTGGTTGGATTAAATGAACTGACTATTTTGGGGGACATTGAAAGATTAAATATAATTCACTCATATAAATATTTCAATTTATGGTAAAAGCAATTTACAACTAAGAGTCAGTAGTATTCATATCCAGTGAAATTGAACAATGGCTCCACTTAACAGCTGTGGTCTACTTTCCTATATCATTTAAACTTTGATTCTTATAGGTTAATTTAATAAGAACCATGTCGAGGCTTAACCACACAAAAAGTTCAGTTGCAAATAATTCAGTGTCATTTTAGTCTGCATGAACTCTGCTACAGTGAATGCAATGGTAGATGACAACTCTCTTTGTATGGTGTATAATACTGTACAATTATGAGTGAAATAATCATGCACATTTGAAGTTAATGACAAATACTAATAAAATACCTAACTGATATACATGGACCCAAAGTGTGTATATTGTAAACTAGAGGTTCTGTTAGTTACTGTTGTTGTTAATGCTACATAATTCAAGTTCTGAAAACTTTTTAAAAGGATTTGTGTACGGACTTGTTCATACTTAAGTGTTGAAGTGATAGTAATTGTTTGAAAATTTGTAGACTTTAAAAAATCATTTGTAAATACAGAAAGTAAAATATCACAATCATGTATCTACCTGTATTGTTATATGCTCCTCTTCTATTGCCCATTATGTGTGCTGCAATCTCAAAATGATTATATGAACAGTTTTCTTCACTGCTCTGTACCAACTCACTGAGCAGTCAAATTTGAGACTCTGAGTGTATGTCCATATGAAACATTGTTATTAATAATGAAACTGTTCTTCTGAATAATGATTTACACTGTTAAACTCTATTAAGTTTGAGTATTATTCTTCTCTTCAGGTTTTTCTCAAAATGCTTAAGTTTTGAAGAAAAATAATTTATTTCTTGGTTATAATTTTCTTAAAATATGCCAAAGATCCTTTACACATCTTAATGGCTGTCTCAGAAATATGTGTTGATCCTGTATCAAATTTTATGAAATTTTTTGCATACTTTCTTAAATTATTTTTCCTTGCAATTTAGAATAACCCATAATGAGCTGAAAAATTCTACATAGCATTTTATTAACAAACAATGTTATTGCACAGTATTGTTGAATCATATTCATCTAATGTTGATCCTACCATAGGTTATGCCTTATTGTGGTTCTTAGATTGTGTGTTCATTTTAAATAAGGAGACCATTTTACAAATACCAGTAAACTTTTATTACCACATTGAACTGTCCTAGTATGTGTTGTAATATTGCTTCAACAGTAGTATCTCCTCTTTTTATATTCAAGGAAAACATATATACATACATATAGTGTATCATTACCTCATGTTCCCTGAGAAAGAAACAAAGTCTTGTGATAATTAATAGTTAATGTGCCAGGTGTTATTGAATATAGAGACCTTCAAGGGAAAACATTAATTTAAAACTATAATTCAAACATAAATACATCATTTTCTGTTTTATGAAAAACTGTTCACTAACTGGGGAGGAATGTTCAGTGCACATTTCATTTGAAAAGTGCTATACTCATTTTAATATTTCTAAATTATGAAAAACATCCTGTGATAGGGTAATACCTATAAAATATATTTAATAAGTAGTAATTTTTTTTTTCATGTAATTTTGTTGCCGTGGCTGTCTATTGTATTTTTTTCGGAATTCTTTTAAAAATATAAATATGTTGCCTCTCCTTTAATCTGATCAGTAGGTGCCTTGATTCCACTTTGCAAATATATCATAATATTCAATAATTTCTATGATCCATAATTTTTTTTAATTTGTACACCAATTAGAAATTTCAAAATTGATAAAAAAAATAATTATTTGAAATAAAATTACCAAACATTGAAAACTAAATTGTACTAAAGTTTCTCTTTGCTTGAGTCATTTAGCAAGAATATTAGCCATATTTGACCAATAAAAGTATATAATTTTCTGAACAACAGTTTATTGTTCATTTCAGTATAAAAGATATTATAACACCTTCCCCAAAGCCTTAACAGAAATTGATTGTTGTAGTTTTAAGGTAATACATACATTCCTAAGTGTTTTACCATGTAGACTGAAGTTCAAAAAAATTTAACTTCAATCCTCCATTCAAGGGGTAATATTGTGATAGAAAACACCCTCCTTACATTGTTTCTTTGAATCTGTGTATATTGAACTCCCTGAAATATCATTCAAAGACATTTCTGTATGTATAGATTATGTTCAATTTATCTGTATTGAAATGTAGCTGTGCTATTTAAATGTAAGAATACTGTTAAGTGTTTCTTGTATAATTTAAATATTAATCATTATTAGATTGGACCAGAATTTTTAATAATTATTTTTAAAACAACAGAAAGAAAGTTGTATAATGATAGTGTGATTTTTGTCTAGTGTTATTTTGTACATTTGGATCTGATATAACACATGTTTATGAAGAATGTATGTATAAGCAAAATACTAAGTGTTGACAGAAAAATAATGCATTTATTAATAGTTGGGTAAAGAAACTCTCTCAGAACGTGAATAGTATAATTTCTTACCTGTGGGTATCTTGATTTGCCACTAGTAATTTGTTATAAACTCTTGATCGTGTTATTTCAAGTAACTCATCAGTAAACTGCATTAATTGTGAGAAAGTTGTGATGAGTTACTTACATGAAGGACTTTTAATAGAACAAGTTGCCTTTTTTTAATGGATTTGAACTGTAGAACTGATATTGATTTACTTGTATGAGTGTATATATTAATTTGTAATATTTTTGTCACAAGTGGCAAATCAAGTTGACCAATAGTTAATCTTATAATTCTGCTATTGCAAATAAATTTCTTAGTTGAACTGATTTTTATTTTTATTAGTGTATTTTGTGACAGGAAAACAATGAAGATTTTACTATGTTAACTGCCTCAAATTACTGGATTTTATGCTTTGCGAATGTTTCAAATTGTCTACAAATGAATATGAAAGCATCTATTTCTGAGTTCCAACATGATAAAAAGTAAAAATTTAAAGGAGATCATTGCATTCAAGAGGGAGATAATGGACTTTTCATATACAACGATTATGTGGATTACATGAAGTGCAATATTGCTGTAAAGATCATTGTTTTTCTTAGATTTCATAGTCGACCAAATGCAAATAATAAAACAAAACATGATGGATTCTACATTAAAATGTAGTATTTGTTGCATCTTTAATAATTACCAATCTTAAAGTTCTAATGACCATTCCTATCATTTATTATTACTTACAACAAACAGAGCAAAAAAACTTGATAAAAAGTTGTCTAAGTATTCTACATTTGTAGTAATTTAATGCCGGATTACCACTGAGAAAAATCAACTTTTGCTTTAGTAATCATTAGTTTGAAATTAATTATGAAATATTTTTTTAAAAATGTACACTTTAGGCAGAAAGATTATTTTGAATTGAAAGAATCATAAACTAGAAGTGATTTATTTTAATTAAATTTATTTAATAACACGATTTTGTATATATGTGTACGATTTTGAGTTCTTTAATAATATAATTTTGACATTGGTGACAGTCTCTTTAAATTAGGTAATGAGTTCAAAATATAAAAAGTACGGCAGTTATAATTGACATGAATACCAGGCTCATATAAAAGTTTAAAAAATATTGTTCATTTTACATCTTTGAACTAGTTTTGCAGAATTTACAATGATGACTGATGAGGTAAAAAATTGTTTTCTTTGAGAGGTAGGTGCTATTTACAATTGCAGGAATATATGCAGAGACAATTGGAAAGAGAAATATGTCAAGCAGATTTAATTATTTCACAAGGATCAGGTTCTAAAGTCATTGGCTTATAAAACATCCACATTGTGATTATATCTTAAAAGTGGTTAAAAGGTGAGGAAGAGTTTCTAGATCTCAAGAAAATGTTCACAGATTGTACTTCTCCCCCATACTTCACATACATTTTTTACTCTTCTTTAACAAAATAAAATAAAATCAAACTATTTATATTGTTGTAAGCTTACCATGCTTACTTAACTTAACTTTCACTTCTTGTTAGTTCATAACACAAATAGCATAATACAATTTAGCCATTTAATTGGGTGAAAGGATTCTGTCCTTTTTCCCCTCGCATCTGGTGTGTATGCCCCCATTCCTTCTGAGACACAGCTCAATGTACAACCACTCGAACTTTATCCATATTTCCTAAACTTTACACCAAAGTAACTTGTAAATCCATGCTGATCTAAATTCACACTTTTCTGGAACTAATGTGGTTTGTGAATCTGATGATGCTTGGACTGAATTAATAGAGATAGGGGGCCAGGTTATACTTAGGTGGCCCTAGGTACCAGTTTACTGCATCACACTTTGCACATATTCCATCCTCTCACACTAATTTACCAGGATAGGAATGGAAATCAGGAGAAGGATTTAGGTCCAGGAATGATGTAGGGTATACTGGGAACGCACAACACAACACACTGACTTATTCAGTATTTGAACTCACAACCATGTACTTGGGCACAATGTCCTATGCCTCTGCAATAATATTCTATTTTATTAATTTAAAATAGTATTACTTCAAGAATTGATGATTTTTCTTTTCCATTTCATTTATGTTCAAAATGTTTTGTACATTTGGTAGAGCTAAGAAGTTAAAAATATGTGATAAAATTATTTATTATCCTGTACCCTTATTTGTTAAGAAATTTAAATTGTGAAGAGAAGTTAATTATTCTTCCTGATTTGAGAAGAGAATAAGAGTATTATTTTCATGTCTGAAAGAACAATTTCTTAAAGAAGGTACACTATTAAGTTTAAGAAGATAATTTTGCTTTAAATGTTGGCAACCATTGTTCACCCATTTGATGCCTACTGTTGTGTTTTGCAACAATTAACTTCCTTCATCCCTTCTAAATACAATAGGCTAAGAAAATATGCTAATTTTATATTTAGCTGTATTTATAGACACCATCAACAAAAAACCCCATAGGTGTGCTAATGCTGAATAGGATATTAGCCTCCCAAGGGTGAATCAAACATATTTAAGACAAAAAGAATTAGAAATATTGTATATTATTGGGTTATTATGTAAAGAAAACAGCAGATGCACATGTAATCCACAACACACATCATATTAAAACACACTTTAGCATCATACATAATGTGGAAATTATGTGTACTTGTCCCTTAAAACCTGGTTTTTGTGTTCCATAAAGAATACAAGAATTGTTTCTTATGACCAAGTCTATACAAGACCTTTTTGAATCTTCTGTAACATTTTTGAAGGTTTAGTTTTCCAGGGTTGCTTTTCAACCTGCTCTGTAGCACAGGTCGTCAGAAATGTCTGAAGAATTTGAAGAAGAAATCTATTTTCACTTTAAAACAATGATATCAGAAGAACAGAATGTTTGCATGAATGCAATTAGTTAATAAAGCATAATAACAAAATAAGTATAATAATGAATGAATAATAAGTAGGTATCTCAGTTGAATAGCATACAGAAAACAAGACAGTAAAAATGATTTTTGGTATGTACCAGATTGATGAACTCTGGCCCCATTTTACTGATCTCTATGAAAGTTGGTACATCTACATGTTTTTTCATGGAGAAGGTTTTTAAGCTATTCATTTTGTTGTAACTCTAGATGACACTGGAGTGCAAGATGGTGCATCAGTTAAATGCAATTCCCAATCCACCTGGGTTTCGCTGTTGCTGGTCATTGCCATGTGATGTAGGGTAAGGTTGAAGAGAATAGGAGGAGCAGGATGGAGAGAGGAGAGAGAGGGAATAGAGAGTGAGAAGAAACAAGAAAGAGGGAGGGATCGAGAGAAAGGGGGAAAGAGAGAGGGGGGAAGACAGAGAATGGGACATCTGCCGGGCTCTGCTAGAGTGAGGAGAGAAGGAAAAAGAAAGCAAGAGGGAACAAGAGAGAGAGGGAAGAAAGGAGAGAGAGCAGGATGTCTGCTGGGTTCTGCTACTTTATTTATTTATTTATTTATTTATTTATTTATTTATTTAGTCAAAAAAAACAGTAAAAACTGTATATGACGTGTGGGGAAAGAAATTTATCTGCGCACATTTTCTTGAGGGCCAGAATTATACTTATAGTTATACTATAAGTATAATACTATATAGTTATACTATACTATACTATAGTTATACTATAGTTATACTATATACTATACTATACTTATACTTATAATTATACTTATAGTATAATCTGCATAATCCAAAATCATTCACCTTATCTGTTTGATGCACCCCTAAGGAATAATTCCCTATTCAGCTGTAGTGTATTTGCAGAGATTTATGTAATAGTATCTGTTAAATCTTACAAGACATAATTCCTTGGTGTAATACACACAGAGGGGAAAAAAATTGTCTCAAAGAGATACTGAATTTCCAATCACTGAAGTTAATTTATGGGAGCAAAGATCAATATAAAATTAAATCTCTTAAAACAGTTAGGACCTTATAAATGTTGCAATAGTTAGATTTCCCATAAAAAGGAAGTCAGTGGACAAAAGCATACTGAACTGAGATGTGAATGTAATTGTATGGATTTCTTCCTGGTTCCAAATATGAATGAAGAATGATTACTCTGCGGCGATCAACGCCCGACCTAGGGCTTTAGAGACGCGTTGCGTAAGGCAATAAATGTAAAAAAAAGAAAAGAAAAAAGAAAAATTGCATACAAATGCCCAAAAAAAATGTGACCATTAATAAGACTAACAAATAGGGAAAACTCAGTGGCATTGTAGACGGAGATAAGATGGATACTGTGTGTTCATTGAAGAAATACACTCCAACAAATTAACAGATTTTGATACATATTTTCTATAGAACATAATCTTCTTTAATTTTAAGTCTATTTTCGAAGTGACAAGGACATGAGAAACTTAAGTGAGGAGCTTCAAAAGACATTTCCCAGTTGATCTTCCCTGACTTACTTAATTTTTTGTAAGGAAAATCTCTACACACATTATGGTGGAAACCCAAGTAGAGTTCTCCATAAGGGCATAAAGCGCACGTCTGCAACTACATGGTTGAGGAGGTTATTGTCACTGGGCTTGAAGGTTCAAATTGTGTCATACCTCAAAATTTTAGTAATTTTAGTGCATTAAATGGTTCCAAAATCCAAAGTTGCCCTGATTGTAGTTAAGTAGTAAATAATACATCCACCAAATTCTCAGTTTAATTAAATTTTCAAATATAGTACCAAATCATTTAAATAAGGAGAATTCTGTAATTTTCTATTTTAACAAATGAAGTCAGTTTTAGTTGTTGATCATCAGTTGAGTTAAAATAATTTATTATTCTAGTGTGGCAAAAGGATTATGAAGTCATAATGATATGTTCTACGTTGAATTTTGTTCAATATAATATATTCTTTATATTATCTTAATAATTATATCTTAATATTTTCTTAATAATTATAACTTAATATTATCTTAATAATTATATCTTAATATTATCTTAATATATATTCTTTATATTATCTTAATAATATACCTAGAGTAAATAAATCTAATATCTGAATTTTCTTCTAGTTCTGTTTAAATTTTATACGTGAAAATAATCTCATGCATTTTTCATGTAGACTTAAGAGATGGTAAATTCAGTTTTATAGATTTTAGTGCAGTAAACATGTTCTTAAAAAATTTCATACTAAATTTCTTAAAGAATTTCAGATTAAAATGCTTAAGAGAACTAGTGGTGCTACAGAATGGCACAGACTTTCCCATATTAGTTTTCTATTTCCTTGGGTCTTCGCTAGCTATTCCAAATTGCCACATACTCTTTCTTGCCAGCTACCATCTATCACCACCAAAAGTACATTTTTTTTGTCATTTTCTTAATTTTTTCGATTTCCTATTGGTAGAACGAAAATATTAATTTTAGAATATTAAAGAACACAAAAGCCTACCCCTAAATGGCAAATTTCTTTTAAAAATTATGCGCCATTTTAAAGAAAATTGCGTTTTAGCGCCACTAAAAATGCGAAATTTGAAGCTAATTTTCACAGAAAATTTTTGCGTTTTCAAAATACTTTATTTGAAGTTATTTGAAGCACTTACACTCATAAATATAATAATGTTTACAAATTGCTGGTAATGTGAATATTAAAGATGTGAGAGAACCTTTAAAAAAATTACATATGTGTAATTTTTGAGAAAACAAAAAAATTCCTCAAAATAAACTTTACGTCATATTAAAGAGTGCAATTAGCACTATCCGTTCAAAAAGTTTGAAGAAAAAAATTGTAACCATTTATGAAAAAATGGCGTTTGAACGTCTCTGAAAATGCGGAAATTTGAGCTAGTTTTCACAGAAAACGGTTGTGTTTTTGATAAACTTTACTTGACATTATTTAAAGCACATATACTCATAAATATAATATGGACAATTCGCCGCTAAAGTAAGTACTAATGACGTGAGAGACAAGTCAAAAAAATTAAATTTTTGCAATTTTTGAAAAAACAAAAAATAGAGCAATATGGCGATCATGTCATTTAATAAAGTACATTAAGCACTATCCCTACTAAAAGTTTAAAGAACAAATTTGGAGCCGTTTTTGAGAATATCTAGTTTTTGTAATTTTTAAAATTTGCACATATTGCACGCAATATTGCGCGAAAACTACTAAAATTTTCAGAACAATGTACATGACCTTAAACAAAGAACTCACTTTGGAGAGCACATTTTATTTGAAGGAAAAATCTCTATCTTCAATTTTGTAGTTGGAGAAAGACGCCGAAAAAAATTCAAACATTCACAATTTTCGAAAATTCAGTTATCCGTGAAAATCGGACCTATGTCATGTTAATAAGTGTATTTTACTCTATTCATACAAGAAATTTAAAGAACAAATTTGGAGCCGGTTCTGAGAAAATTTTGAAAATGTCCGGGGGCTATATGTAAAGTACCCTAAAATTTTGAAGAATCTTTTTCAAAATCTCAAAGCTTCTACTAGAATCAGATCGACCGGGAAAATATCCATTTTGGAAGAAATCGTACGTATGGTTTAGGCGCTAGCAGTGTTCGCAGACGGACAGGCAGACGTTTTCCTTTCAATTGGTATTTTGATATCAAGGACCCACAAAAGAGGGTTTCTGGCTACACCACGTGTTAGGGGATTTTTTTTCTTAATTTAGCAATTGGTTTTATCCACTTTTTCGTTATCACGGCCCAGCAATAAATTTTTTTCCGCCGAAAATTCGCTATTTTTTCGAGCAGCATTACATAACTTTCCCTATACTACGTATATCACTCCGTGTATACGTACGTATACGGGAAAGTAAAAATTTGTGCTGAACTGTTTCTATTTTCTAACATAATTTTATAATTTACAGGAAAAGGTTAATAGCAGTACTTAAGTTTGAATATTACTAAAGAAATTTTGTCAAGAAATAATGTAGGTCGATAAATTCAACTGATAAATTTCCATGGTATTTAATGTCTTTACCAAAATTATATCTTTATCACTTATAAGGAATAACTCCATTTGAAGATTAACACATCAAAAAATTTATGTGTTGATGAATTGTTTGATTTTGTCACAACAAACTGGATACATTTGTATAAAAGCAATACAAGAACTGTAATAATTGTTTTCCTCCACTCTCTCAAGATAGTTTGCAAATATTTTATACAATTCTTCCAGATGGAAGAATGATTTACCTTGAAAAGGTAACTGTGATGTCCTTATTCTTCACCTTAACTCTCAAAATATTTTATTTTATTCATAATGAATTGACAGTTTAGAAGGTTCATATAGTTGGTTATGTATAGGGGATCGTATTAAATATAAATTTATATATATAGAAAGATTAGATATAGATATATAATGAGATAGATAGATTAGATATAGATATATAATGAGATAGATTAGATATAGATATATAATGAGATAGATATAGATTAAGTATAGATATATAATATGTAGACAAAAATACAAAGCATACACATAAAAACACATGAACTACTTCATTTATAATAACGGAAGCTTCTTTCATATCTCTGCACGTAATATCCATTTTCAGGTTTCAGGATATGGAACAGCTTTAAAATCAGTCAGTAAGGACTGAAAGGTTATTTAGTAAGGTTGGGTTGGTAAGTATGGCTGAAGGTAAGGTTGTTTGGAAAACCCACAATGCATGCATGCATGTACAATTTTGAAATATTAATTTTCACAAAGAAAGCACTTTTGGAAAATGAGGATTCTGTTACTCTAAATGCAGAAGTCCACAACTATGATACTACACAAAAAAGAAATCAGCATGTCCCACACAGAGAAACTTCACTCTTTCAAAAAAGTACCACAGAAGGCATTACACTATACAACAAACTCCGTAGTGAATTTAGAAGCTTAAACTCTGTACACACATTCAAAAATAAACTGAAAGCTTCCGTGTTAAACCATACATTCTAGAGTACAAAAGAATATATACATCATAAACACGTATCTACACAAATATAAACTAGTATGAATCATTTTTACATACTCTGTTGCATGTTTTGAAACCCCCAAACTGACTGTTGAATGTAGGGGATGGACCCAGCCCAGGCATCAACTCATAAGAAGATGACTACTTACTTATTTATTTTTTCCTATCTTTTTTTATTAGTATTGTTTTTCAATTTTAATCTTGGTTTTTTTTTCTTCCTTTCTGTATTGTATTTGATGCTTATCTATTATATTAATATCTATATTGTACATTTTATTATTACGTACATATTCTGACTAGTCATACATGTCTTATGCTGTATTTATGTGACAAATAAATATATTATTATTATATCATAGAGGAAAGATGCAACCCTATTGTAATGCAATGTGTGATGAAAACACGAAAACTAATATTGCTTCTATCTTTGCAATTGTATTAAACATCTGTCTTACTTTGGAGGGAATTAAGGAGGGAAAGTTAAAAAATTATAAACAGGCAGTGAATGAATTCTATTATTTATGCACCACTGAGAATGAATTCTAAGAATTTCCTTGGGAAAGTTATCTTTTCCAATTTCTTTTGTTTTGGATTCTTTATTTAATGATTTCAAAATGTGGACATCACAAATGAGAACCTTAAATAGGTCACTGGCTGAAACAAATTCCTACTTTTCACTCCTTACTACTAGGAGTGAACAATCCATGGTATCCCCCCTCCCCTCCTAAATTTGCATGCAGCATCTCTGTGTAGAGAAAAGAATACAATGTTCAATCATATATCATATTGCGGTTGTGTGCAGATACAATGCATGATGCATTTGAAAATAAGTGTAGTGATTTTAAAGCTAATTTGTCGATCTAAGTGGAAGTGGTTGCATTTGAGTGAGAATGATTGCACAAGGGAATCATAAAGCTGCTGGAGGATCATAATCCTCTCACTAGCTATAACAAGTTCAGTATGCTAGGTTTGTACTGAATTCATAAATCTACATTGAAGAAGGAAGGAAAAAAGAAAACTAGCTTAATCAAAAATGTAGTTTTGCAATGTTATTTTTTTGTAACATTCAAAACTGTACCAGAAATGGGGTTTGAGTCATTTTTATAAGCATACTTTGCTGTATTTAAGAAAAAAAATTGGAGCTGTTTTTGAGGGCAAAAAGGTGATAAATTGCCTTCCCTTCAAACAAAAACTACTTTTTCTTCAAAAAATTGTGCATGATCTTATTTAAAGAACTACTGTTTTAGAACAGATTTCATTAAGGAAAAATCTATATTATCAATATTGTAGTTTAGATATATTATTAATGTTTTGCAATTTTCGCAAATTCAGTAAGTTTGCAAAAAACGGGACCAACGCCGATTTTTACTCTATCCGAGGAAAAAAAATTAAAGAAAAATATTTTAGCCGGTTTTTAGAAATAATTGTTTAAAAATTGCTTAACTTATATTTCACGCAAAATTATGCAGAACCTGTGCAAAATTGTACATGAAATTATTTAATGATCTTTGAAGACTGAATTTTATTTTTAAAAAATATCTTCAATATTGTAGTTACAAGGCTAAACTTTTGCAGTTTCAGAAAAGTTAACGAATTGAGATGTCCAAAACACATGCCTTTTAGTAGTTCGGAGGGTAGTCTCTGGGGGAAAGCGGCAGGCTGCTAGAAGCCGTGAGCAATAAGGATAAAACACGATATAAAGTGTCAATTTACTTTTAGAACGTCGTGATCATTTTTCGTTGGAGATTTTCATTTGCCTATAATGGTTTAAAAACCTTTTTGTTTTGTTTAGGTACACTTACTCGCAGTGAAATGTTCTTTTTTCTGCGATAGGTCTTCAAATAAGGTTATGTTCAATTTTTCAAAAACATAAGTATTTTTTTCGAAAAATTGAGTCAATTTTTATTTTCCTTAAACCATTTTTTCTTAAAAATCGCACAACGTTTTTTGATTAAATTGGGACCTCAGATAGCACAAAGAAAGCTTAAGAGAAAGGTACAGGTTTCATGTTCGTTGAAATGCCTGATTTTGCAAACATTTTAAAAAATCAAAAAAATTTCGGCGTCTTTCTACAACTACAATTGTGAAGACACGATGGTTTTTCTTAATGAAATATGCTCATCAAAAACAGATCTTCAAATAAGGTCATGTTGAATTTTTTGAAAATATGTGTAGTTTTTCTATAATTTCCTCTCAAGCATAATACCCCGCTCGGAATTGACTGCGCTTCGTTTTCGTCGTTTTCTTACAACTCCAATTTTAAAAATACATTTTTTCTCAATTAAATGCATTTATCAAAACTACAACTTCAAATAAGGTCATGCTTAATTTTTTCAAAATACGAGTAGTTTTTCTATAATTTTGTGACAAACATAATAGCCCGCTGTAAATTTACTGCGCTTCGGACAACTGAATGCGTCGTAAATTAGAATTTGCAATTTTGTATATTTTTTCTTTGTTTGTTTCTTACATTCGAAAAATAATAGCTCTCAGAATAGCGACAATGCATGGTCTGCAACAATGGAATTCACTTTGCGTTCGTGAATATCTGTGACTTAATTGTGATTGTTGTGACCTGATGGAACTGTATGAAAAGGAGTTATAATTGCCTAATTTATGTTGATATTTGCATGAAAATATTTAGTTTTCGCACCAAATGCTATACCATTTGTAGTGAGTAGAGTATTTGTTGCATGGTTTTAAAATACTCTTCTCTAATCATGGCCCTATGGAACTTCTATATTGCACTATAATGCATGGCCCTATGGAACTATGCATTTCTATATTGTCCAGGGTATAGTCTAGGCCGTGTATTGGGCCGCACTAGATTCGCAATATGGCAGCTAAAAGGATTTCCTGTCGGTATAGCCAACTTATGAAACAATCATTCCGATCAACTCTCTCGCTTTTGTTTCCTTTGTTGTCATTCACTTCTCGCGCGGTTGAAGGGTTCACAGTACAATATTTGTCTCGTTTTTCGTTAAAATTAAACAAGATTTTCATCTAGAAACGAATATTAACTCGGTGAACAATTAAACTAAATAAGAGTTATCATTATCGGCAAGTGCAAGCGTGAGTGATGTTAAAGTGCGCCAGGAGCAAATGAAAAACATACGTTTAAAAGTTATCTGTGGTCTTGTGCTAAAAGTTATCTGCTGACATGTGTTAATATGATTTTGAGACGGTAGTGTTATCAATTTGTTCATGATTCATCTGTCTTTTAAGATTTATGTTGAAAAAAATATATACCAAAATTATTTAAGATTATTAATTTGCATACACATGGTAATTTTTGTGACCAAATTAATTGTTTCTAACAGTCCAATGATATTAATATTAATGCAATGCATCATTTTATTTATCTGCTTATTTAAATTATCTTTCAAAAGTTAGTGATGATTTAAAAACTAAGAAATTCGTTCAGTAGTCTTCAGTAAGTTGCCTGTTCTAACCAGTGGCAGACTTATACCTATTTCTTCTCTATAAAAACGGGGTGTGGTACATGTTACAGGGATAGTTATGGTAATAAATAGAACTTTTGATTTTTTTTCAGTTATTTATTGAAACAGGAATGAAGTATACTGATAATATAAATGACACAGTAAATAGTGTATAAAGTTGCTCAATGATATTGCACTCTTGTATTATCAGTTATTGTGACTACAATACCATAAACTACTCCCAGATTATGCAGTCATTTTGCAGTAAAACCTCT
Source organism: Acheta domesticus (assembly GCA_031308135.1). Classification (NCBI taxonomy): domain Eukaryota; kingdom Metazoa; phylum Arthropoda; class Insecta; order Orthoptera; family Gryllidae; genus Acheta; species Acheta domesticus. The sequence goes on along the minus strand of JAHLJT010009419.1, from coordinate 30,523,024 downwards.
CATTAACTTGCTAAATAATTCAAATCAGGATGATCATATTATACTCTAGTTTCCAGTGTACTCCAATTTTCCAAATGCTCCACATACTCCAGTTTTACAGTTCATGCTAAATTATTCCCAAAAGGCAGTAGTAAGTAGTAAAAGATTACTATATTTATTACCCAACTTAGCCTTGTAGTACTGATGAGGATTGTGAAAAAGCTCAAGTTAAGACAATGGTTATTTTCACTAATAAAATTAGTTTATTATGTCAAAGAAAATTTCGAAATGCATGTGAGATTTGAGGAGAGAAATGTGGTGTCACTTGCCCAAAACCAAGTTACAAGGAATGTTGAAAATGTTACCAACAAACGGTTACAAACAGCTACAAAAAATTGAAACAATATTAATGTTCCAGAAAAAAATATAAGAAAGTGCCATTCCTGAATTTAGCCATGATTCATTAAAAACCTACAATATTTGGTGGGCTGGACTTTGTTTGGGTTCTTAATATAATTCCTTAGGAAGTACTCTCGTTTAAAAATTATTGTTTCACTCTCATTCACCAGGGCATTGCTGTCTTCCTTACCACAAATAAAACCAATGTTTTTTACTATACGCTTCAAGGTTTGAGAGTTGAAAATTGAATGTATCATCACCCACAAACTCTGAAGAACAGGTTTCTTATAGAAATACCAAGACCTACATAATATTTAATTCATGTTACTTCACATAAAATACTACAAAATACGGCGATCATTGTATAGATGAATAAAATTCTATAATAACAAAGTAATTAAAAACTTTAAATGATTCTGCACCCAAATTACAATGTATTTTATTGGAAGGTCCATCCTTCATAAAATTGTCAATATTGAAGCTGGATGAGTCCTAGGTGTCTTTTTAGGTGTGGTCAGAGCTCCTTGCTTTTTATGTCTGTTGATAATTCTTTCGATAGACTTCACACACACCTGTTGTTGAAAAAGAAAATTGGATTTATTACTATTAATGCATAACTAATGATAATTAATAGTTATAGAAAATAAATACACCAATAACTATTTCAATTATGAAAATTATTCCTGTCAGTTTTGTAAGATAATATTTAGGGAAAAAAATTATCTTACCTGTAATAATATTTTCCATTTGTGATATCATTAATGTGATTGACTTGTGATTACAATTGTGATTCCTCTGAGTAACAGTACCCCTTCTTCCACTTTTCTTCCACAATCCACAAAATAAATTTACAATTCCCGTTTGAAGAGAACTTTGAATTCACTTTAACCTTAAAGACAAAATACTAAGAAAAGACCCAGATGGAGTTGGGATATTCATTATTTTTCAATGATTATTAAGTTGGGTTTAGAAAAATTAATAATAAATATAATAAAATTAATTGTACACAAAAAATACAAAATCGAAAAAACTAACCTTTACCACTAAAACTATCTCGACTATGATTAGTGATGAAAACAATTGAAAAATAATAAATAAAAATAAAATCGCGTAGAACTAAATTAACACATCTGACGAAATCACTAAATGCAGATTTATGAAAAATAGCAAACCGCAATATGCGAATCGCTAGCAACAATAGCAAACTGACAGATCACAATCCACATGAATGGCTTGAATGTTGGCGGAATCTACGGAAGTAGTCATTTTTTCATTGCAAACTTAAATTTAAAAAAATGTCCCTACCCCGTAAACGTAATATATATAGGATAATTGTGTGAAGGTTGGCAACGGCATGTGCCAACACAAAACGAAACGAAAGTTCCCCAAATCGAGTATGAATACATGTTCTCATCCGACAGTGGCATTTTTCAAAAGTTGTCACGTTAGCTGGTCTTTTTAGCTGGCCACAACTATATCAGGCTTCTTTTTCCAGTACAGGTTTACAAATCTTTTGTATTCTATTTTTGTGCAGTTGTAGAATCCACATAGTTCTGACAACACTGCGATGGAAAGGGCGAGTTGTACGCTTCTTGGTTGAATTGGACGTTTTCCAATAATAGCTAAGATGTTAGTAGCGCATAAAATGCAATATTTCAGTACTAGGTAGCTGTTTCCTCTTAACATGGGAAAATAAGGGATGGATAGCACCACTAGTTTCGTTCTGATATAAACTTGCCAGAGTAAAGAATGATGCATATTTAATTGTAGTTTTTGTGAAAACTAGTTTTCTCCTGGGAACTTCTTCGTGTGCGCTTTTCAGGTGTTTGACGTTGGTGATTCTTCAATTGTTTGACGATGTGGCATCCAGCAATGGTCCGCCATCATGTTCCCGTTCCACTTACCCTGATACCTACGTTCCATCCCCTTGATATCCTGATGGAACTTTTACCCTTGTTCTTCACTGACGTTCCCAAAGTTTTCCGGAAAATAGTTCACATGCGAGTGTAAGAAGTGAACCTTCAAACTCATGTTGCAACATAGTATTTGAAAAATCCTTCAGCATGCGTTCCACGATACATCTGTAGTTAGGATCATTTACGTTACCCAGGAACTTGTCAGCAGTCTCTTTAAAAAATTCCAGGCTTCCCTCTCCTCATCCATGGTCTGAGAAAAATGTGGATCTGAGAAAAGTTTTCTGATGTCTGGGCCTTCAAATATTCCTTCTTTTAACTTAGCGTCACTTAAACCAGGAAACATGGAGCATAAGTACTTGAAACATTCACTTTCTTTATTGTGATGAAATCTGTTATATTTATTTGGTACTTCTTGATTACGTACTCACAACACATTAAACAGAAGTAGTATTGATTGGTAACACATGGTTGATAAGACATTTTTTTCAAAATGCACTTTCAAACTTCAGAAAACCTGTTTAATCACTTTCAAGTAACTAGACGACATAAGTGAATGTATTCATTCCAATTGACACTACTGGACTGGGAGAATGAGCAACAAAGCGGGCTCCAATTTCCATATATACCCATTTCTATCTTGATTAACTTCAGCAGGGAACTACCGAGAAAAGACAACAATTACCTTCCTACCTGAACAGAACCTTCATGACCACACTACCTATTCAGGCAGAGTGTTATTAGCAGTGGCGTAGCGTGACTCACACGTTTGGGGATGCTCAACAATAACACACAAAATGTCACTATCAACTACTTCGTCTAACAGGCGAACGCAACACAAGGCAGATACACTGCGACTACTTCCACGATCTCGATTGCTTACGACGGTGTAGGCGCTTCCCACAAAATCCTCACAGCAGTCAGGGCTGCCGATGTCTTGAAAGCAAATTATACAATGGCTCAGCTTTAATTCTTATACGCGAATGGCAATAAGACCATTTGTTAATTTATACATTGCAGACTTAAATAATATGTAATCTATTTAAGAGATAATACAATTTCTTGGATATTAATTAAGAAATAGTAGTCAGGCACTATTTCTACAGTTTGTACCCATGACCAAGCTGGGACTCCCGAGTGAGAAAGATAATTTACTGAACGCCTGAAGTGTGCTGCGCTCTCGTGCACAAACGAGCTTCTTTCCGCAGTAGACGCTAGCGTAAAGCAGTCGGGTTTCTCTGGGCCAGGGGTGAAGAGGGGAGAGGGGGACCTCGCCATCTGCGCATGCGTCATTGCTCGTCGCAATCTGGCGGCCGACGCTGAAGTATTTTAGCTTCCCACCAATCAGAGGCCAGCTTCAACAGCCCGCCGAATTCAATCATAGGAAATCAATTTTAAATTAATACAAAAAGTGTTTCGCTCAACAGACCACTTGTAAGATTATCAATACAGTATTTAAGGTTCTTATATACGGGGATGCTCAGCATCTCAGCGTCCCCTGACGCTACGCCACTGGTTATTAGAATATAAGTGTTGAGAATGTCAGAAATCGTTTAAGAAAAATATTGGTTACAAATGTAAATACGTGCATATGCTACAAAATAGGAATTATGTTTAATGGATTTGAAAAATCTGTACGTGATGGAGAAGGAGGGACTCCATATTCGTTTTCAGCACACCAAAAAGTATAACGATCGGCAAAAATTATAAAATCAAATTTTGGCTGTAGGCCTGTGTAAAAGAAGGGAGTCGAGCTGGCGCGCATTAGTTTTGAAATGTCTCTTTAGTACTCCTTGCCACATGGTCACACACGGTTGCAAATTGAATTGATGATTAATTCATATCCTCTCACGTCCCTGCTGTTCTCTGCATTTTTCTGTTACATGTTTCTTTTATTCCTTGGCATATCCCGTTAACGTCGTAGTCCTTGTACAGTTTGTTACGTGGTATCTCCCTCATGTCCCACCACACTCACGACACACGTATTTTTCATTCGGCTCATGGTGGATAGTGGTCTGGCATATTGTGTGCTTTTGCTAAGGGATGTACAGGCTAATAATAATAATAATAATAATAATAATAATAATAATAATAATAATAACAACAACAACAACAACAACCTCATGGAAAGCGAAGACACTGCACGGAAGGTACCCCCATGAGCTGAGCAAACATGTTCGCGCAAGCAAGCTGTTATCATTAATTAATTTATGCGCATCTCATTACATTGAGCTATTAGTACGAATTCTCATTTTATATTTATATTTAACCGCATTCAATTATGAAAGCACGTTGTAAAACTAGTTTCGCTTTCACAACTTTGTCCACTGTTTTCTTATCACATTTGAATGGTTTCAAGAACACCCTCCATCTTGCTGCTAAAATACCAAATGCACTTTCTACTAATCTCCTGGCTCCAGAGAGCCTAAAGTTAATTTTTTTTTATTTTCAGGGCTCTCCAACTGGGTCTTAGGAAATGTTCTCATTAAATTCTCTAGCAGAAGAAATGCCTCATCCCCTACAGATATTACTCGTTCACTTTACATTTGCTGACGGCAGAATTAGGAATTAATGTTGTTTTGAAAGTGAAGGCCCGAACACGCAACCGAGAATACCCGTATGGCCCCGATGTCAATCAGCTGTCTCCGAAGGCAGCACAAGCGCTCCGGACACAGCTGACGAATTACGCCTTTCTGACAGTGAGCTGGAGTCGCGCTCTTAAATGATTAAGATAATATACAATAAAATAGATCACACCACACACTATTCACAACGTTCACGTACAATATTTTCGTTTCTTCTTTGCACTTCCTATCTACTGCTTAATGGTTAAGTTCTTGCCCCGCCGGGGTTCTGCGTGCTGCTTACCGCCATCTATATCAAATTAAACGGTCAGTATATACTGCAGAGAGACGCGCGTTTCTCATTCAGTCGGTGGTGACCTCATGTAAACAGATCGCTGCGCCCCGTCTGCAAATGTAAAGTGAACGAGTAGTACATATGGGAGACTCTTGCTACTACACATGGTTCTGGATTAAGTTTATAACTTCACAAGGCCTTTCCAAACATGTTTTCATTAAAAACATGTCCTTCACTAAATTTACCACAAGAGCCAATATCTACAAAAGAAAACTTATAGGCAGCATCAACAACTGCAAATAGAATTATGGAAAATTGTTTTTTATAATTAAAGAATTGGGATCCACTTTTCATAGGTTTTCTTATAACCACATGTTTTCCATCAACTGCCCCAACACAGTTATTAAACTGCCAAAGGTGCTCAAAGTGTCTGCTATTGAGAAGTCACAACTGTTTATCTGGCTTCGGTAAGTACAGTGGTTGTAACTGTGTCCACAGGGCATCACAGACCTCATTAACAATCTTGGCTACTGTACTTTCTCCTTTTCTAAAGCTATATGACAGTATTCCTATATGACACCCCAGTGGCTAAATATCTGAAAGAGAGATAATTGTGTTAGTCTCGAAGGTCAAAATTAAATCAGGTGAATTTCTTTTAATCGACTGAATAGCTGAAAATATATTGTTAAAAACAAAATATATCAAAAAAGTATATTTCTATTCAACCATGAAGTGAAGAATATTATTATTTGCCTTAGGAAAACGGTTTGCCGTTCTTCGGTTCCAATGGGTCTCCGAAAACGAGTGTATTTTTTTTAAGGTCGATTCCATGATGTGGTGAATGTCCATAAATTGCACCCTGGTAATCCGAAAATATTTTCGGAAGGACTCATCATCTAAATCCGGTACCAGACTGTGGAATTCGCCTTTTTCTTCGCGAAAGCGAATGTAGTTCCTCACCCACATGCTCCGGAGTCGTCTACGCATTAAATGAAGAATAACTATTTCCTCTTCTTCGGATTCTGTGGACTTAAAAATTTCGTAAAATTTATATTACGAATTATTATTTTAAAAATTATTATTATTTATTAAATTATTATTTAAAGTTAAATAAATGTAATTTTGATAATCTATTTGAAGAAGACTTATTTCGTTTATATTTTCTAATGTTAATAGTAGAAATGTACGTAATTTTAAGAATTAATGGTAGAACAACGGTCGGCAATTTTTTACGTGCCTACAGGCGACAAAGTTGTTAATCCGCCTCTGATCAGAGCTGATTTCGTTTCCATGTAGCCCGCTCTACAGGTCGCACAGTATCGCGAACTGAACCAAAAAGTATCATGACGCTGGCCTCTTTCCGCGTTTCTCGTCGCACATTTCTGGAAACACATTCCTTGGTGTAGTCTGTTGCGGGCCTTACTCTGGTCTCTTTATAGGGACTAATTGTAGACGTATCCTCTTTTCATAGACATCTATCGGGGTCAATTGTGACTATCGCCTATCGCAGATTGAATTCCGCGCTGGTCGCTGCCCGAGCAAGTAACACGGTGTAAGTTACAGTAAGTACAGTAATACCCAGATCATATAGTCTCTGGTCCAAAGAGTATGCTGCGGGGCTCTGCAACTCTCCATCAAAACCGGGGACAAAGCTCGAAGGTGCTGCTCGAAGGTACAGACTCGCCAACATCCGCACCTACAAATTGACTAAATTGAGAGAAATACGAAAAGTGTCTTCTAAATGTTCAATTATTCATAATACATACATATAAGAAAGCGTGAATATCGACGCGAATATTCACTTCTCCCCATTGCTCGTCACACGCAGTTTTTAACTGTTTTTGACGTAAATAAATAAATTAGACGCTATCTTTTGTAGCATTATGCGCCTGCTTGAGCGTAATGCGAACCTAAGGTCCGATTAAATGAAGAAGGTGATTGACATTTGTGAGTGGAGGGGAGCAACGTTGCCAGGTCGCAAACCACTGAGCACGTGTTACCGGGACACGAAAACAAACACTTCAAAAATACGTGTAAAAGTGTAAAAAATACGACAAAAGCCTAACCTCAACGCAACTCATCACAACACAGTACACATTGCGCGCGCAGCACAGGCAGAAACGCGAGCGGCGTGGCGGCAGGGAAGTCGCTTGCGATGCTCAAATGTTCCCCGTGTTCGGCAGAGGCAACTGAGCGACCTGAGAGGTCACGTTTTGTCTCTCTGGTTGGCAGCTACCATGGAAACGGGAAAGGCGTCCTGACGTCACACAGAACTGTCAATCACCTTCTTAATTTAATCGGACCTTACGTAACAGCTGGTAACAGCCACACACGTTTGTCGTGTGTCGTGTTATCGTTGGCAGCAGTTCGTATTTTAGTTCCTGTAAGAAAGTGCTACAGGAGAGTGCGCCACTATAATGGTCTCCACCATGTTATATGGGAGTTGAAGGGCCGTGGTATGCTGCATCTCCTTGCAAGCAATCACATGTGTGCACCATAGACAAACACATGTGAGCAGCATGTGAGTGCTCTGCTTGGCTCTAGTGGTGTTCTGTGGCGCGCACTCAGCGTCCACATGTGTGACAACACATTTATACTGTAGTGACAGTACTGCACAGTATCGGATCGTATTTTCGTTTGGAACTATTTTCTGATCTGTCGAAAAATAGTTATGGAGCTTTGAGTTATCATACTTCACTTACAGCGGAAATTTGGGAGTGTATAACGATACTCGAGAACAATGAAAGGAAGGAATTTATGTTTTATTACTACTCCAATATTTTACGTAAATGCCGGTGAGAATTGAATTCAGTAAATGTAGAACTTCATGTATATAGTCTCAATTTATACAACTTTTCCCCTATTTGGTTTAGCACCCCACATAGGGCACTTGTATTCAGCCCTTATTGCGGATGCATATCATAGATTGAAGCGGCTTGACGGTCATGGGCACACCGTTTTTTCTACCGGTACTGATGAGCATGGAACCAAGATTCAAGAAGCAGCCAAAAAGAATAAGCAAACCTTGAAAGATTATTGTGATGGAATGTCATTATGTTTTAGAACCACGTTTGAAAAGTTTAACGTTGGTTTCACAGATTTCATACGAACAACAGATGAGCGCCATAAGAAAGCAGTACATCATTTTTGGGTAATTATGTGGTAGAAAATACCTTTTTTTATTTCGAAATACATTTTCAATATAATTTCAAAATATTTCAATGTCGCCAACCTCATTAATTTTATGTACTCTTCAGGACTGCATAAAAGGTAAAGGCCATATTTATCAAGGTAAATATGCAGGATGGTATTGTACACCCGAAGAGTCTTTCCTTAGTGAAGGGCAACTGATAGAGAAACCTGGACATGACGGTAAGCTGAGGAAAGTTTCTGCAGAAACAGGACATCCTGTTGAGTGGACAGAAGAAGAAAATTTCATGTTTCGTCTAAGCTTGTTCCAAAAGGATCTTCTTCATTGGTTGAAAGATGGTATGTTGTAAGATTAAATTATAAATTTTATATGACAAAATACTTTCCATGAGTGTTACAGATGCAGGTTTTCTTCTTTTCTTTAGTTAAGTAATTGGAATGATAATACGAGCATACAGCATGTTACTGTACTCAGATAAGGAGCAAATGTCATGTCTACTGAAGACATTCACTTTTAAGAGCACAATAAATTTCATAAATAAAATTGTCAACATTTATTTTCTCCTTAAGGTGGGATTCCACCTGAAAAATGAGAAAAACATGGAATTTTGTTTTTTAATCATTTTTACATTTTGATGTTTTTTTTTTTTTGTTGTTGTTGTTGTTGTTGTTGTTGTTGTTGTTGTTGTTGTTGCAAAGACAGGCTGATATTCCAGGAGTTCCATGGTTTCACATAAACATTGTTCTGAAACTATTTACTCTCAGAGGCTGTTTTGTAGTTTCATCTTTGGTTATCTTGTTTATATGTGCAATTTGGCAGGTGCAGTGTTCTTCTGTGTTTTTAAAGTTAATTGTTATTTTCTCTCTCTGGGGGTTAACTGTGAGAGGGCCTAGAGTGTGAAAGATATATTGACTAAAATCGAAAGGTGTGTTTAAAAAGCTTGTGAACAAAGGAAAATATTCATTCGTGAAGGCTGTTGAATACATCTACTAATGAAACTCATAAACTCCAGACAGACTCTTGGCTTATATTTTAGAATCTGTTTTGGTATTCGTGTGTCCTCCATTCTATCAGTGTGGGGTCTCCATGCTTTCCTGTATTTGTCAATTTTTCCATTTAGATTATAAATTCCTAGGTAGTTACCTATCTCTTCATTGTGGATCCTGTCTCTCCTTATGGCACCAATAAAACCCCTTAACCCTGCATTGGTAACATGAGTTTTTGAAACAAAAGTGGTCTCCAGACCCCCACACTTTTTTCATGATATATGCTAAATTATTAAAAAATAAATTAATATAATATTCTTCTTCTATTATTAAAAATTTTTGCTTGCAATTAAACAATTTAATAAGAATTTAGTGGCTAAAAAACTCAGAGAATTCATCTGGAAAGAATATAATATTTGGAGTTAATTTTTCTACCAGTCTGCGCGTGTTGTCACATCTAAGTCCATGTTTCATTGCAGAAATTGAAAATACAATGGAAAATTTCAATACCACATTCCACAATTCAGCAAGATTTTTTGCCTTGATTTCACAGACCCAGCCAAATACGTAGCACAATTACTGCCTTCATTTCCCCTTTGTCAGTCTTATAGGTGCTGCGATCATTTTTATTCCTCTCTAAATCCATTTCATTTTTTATGTTGGTGGATTCTCTTATTCTCTCAATCACATCCAATTCAATAAACAAAGAAAACATTATCCTCGTATTTTGGAATTGCGTGCAGACTGCTTTTTCCAGGGCGGTGAGTAATGATATTCTGTTCCCGCTTTCAGCAAAAGTGGGCATATTCTTCCACTCCTTAACATATAAAGGGACCTAAAATGTTCGTAGTATTTCAGTATTAATTTTTCAGGGGAATCCTAACTTCAGCATGCAATACGTTCCCAAACTAATAGAATGTATGACACTGAAGACACTTTTGTTTATATAGGAGGTAATGCGGGGGTCTCTGGGCACCCCAAACAAAACTATAGCTTGCTACATGGATAAAACTCACTAAACTGACAAATTCAGAGCACACTAAATATCATGATACAAAAAGAGAAAGGTACTAAAGCAATGGTCAGGGTAGCCAACATGGGAAATACAACAAGCGGGAAGAAAGAATTGTGGGGGTCCCACAGACCCCCACATTACCGTTAAAAACTTCATTTTGGCAGTCTGAATCCTACTTCGAGTTTTTGTGTCCATGATCCTGATTTCACATCCATATTCCTACAAGGAACCGCTAACCACTTTTAATTCATATTTTTAAATTCCCAATTTTAGAAATGTTAAAAAAAATTAATATGCGACTATTTAAATTCACAATTCACTTCGAATTTTACTATTATCCTAACTAATAACAATTCAGAGCACAATTCTGCAAAAACTAGCAGTGACGGGTGATTTGTTTCTTCTATCTGTCTTTCTTTTTTCCCCCTTGTGGTTGTTCTTCTTTTTGTTTTTGTTGTTGTTCTTCTTGTTCATCATCCATCATCATCATCATTAAATTACTTTGTTGAAGCAATTGCAGATAAAAACTGCCATTGTTTCTGTGCCATTTCCTATCCTTTCACAGGCATGTTTATTTGGTACTTACTACTACTATTACTTTCTTTCTAAATACTGTAACATTTGTTTTTTCTGTATGGTGTAATAAAAGTTCTAGTATTCATTTAACCATAAATGGTTTCACTAACAAAGTTGTTGTTTTTTAGGGGGGGAAAATAAAAAATTGTAGAGTTAGCATACTTTGATGTGCAAGGTCTAATCATTTTTCATTAAAAGTTATGTTATTAATTAATGTAGAGAATGGATGTACTGTATGTTAATATATAGCTTAACTAATATTTCTTCATTTACACATTCCTATGATTTATACCATTTTTTCTTGAACCCTTAAAAAGTGTTAAAGGGGTTTTACCATATATGATAGTTTGCAGCAGCTTTTTAAATGCCAATTCATTGCTGATGCTAACCTGCAGACAATTACATTTGTGTGTGTATTCTGAATAATTTAAGCAATGAAACATAACATTAAGAACTCTTTTCTACTTCAGATCATGTTGTGCAACCCTTAAAATTTCAAAAGCAACTTGTGTCTTGGATTCAGGATGATTCTTTAATGCAAGACATATCAATATCAAGAAGTAAAGAACGTGTTCATTGGGGTATTCCTGTACCAGATAATTCAGAACAAACAATTTATGTTTGGTTGGAGGCACTGGTGAATTATCTGTCAGTAGTTGGTTACCCTGACAATCAGTTCCAGCAATTCTGGCCACCTGATGTTCAAGTGATTGGAAAAGATATCCTTAAGTAAGTAACACTCACTGATTGAATGACAGATTCACTATCTTCCTAATTTCTGCTTACAATGCTGCAACAAAAGACTAGCATTGAGAACAGTTAAAACACAATGTAACTCCATCCCGAGTTTCAGATTTTTTGAGAGTTGTCCTCCATTTTAGAGCTCCAGGAAAGTGGAATATATTGCATCAGAACTTCTAAGGGTTATTCTGTTTTAAGTGGCTCAGAATTACTTGGTTGCCTCACTATCTCAGAAATTTTTTTATTATTTTTACATAAATTCCCTTCTGTTTTGGTTATTCAAACAATTTTTTAATTAATTATTTTAAGTGTTCTACAAAGGGTGGCCAATTTTTGTATTACGTTTTGTGTGTCATTTTTTTGCGGAGAGAAATGGTGACAAAGAGTAAGTAATCTTATTATCTTCTATTCTTTTTGAATTTACCTTTCATTGCTACCCCCTTTCATGTACTCCTAAAAACTATGTTTTAATATTTTAACATCATTTCTCTGCCAATTTAAAGGATCAGCAAAAAACCAATGTTAATTATCTCCCTTCTATTACTTTATTTTTCATTTGATCATGTCATTAATTACAAACACATTTCCCTCAAATTGGAAAATTTTGTCTAATTTGTTCTTATTGCACTTATAAACTTCTAAATATTCTTTCCTTTGTTGTTCAACTGACACAAAAGGTACTTAATCTCTCATATTTTTCATTTATTATTTTGAGATTTCGTTTTTGCTTCACTGCTCTTACGATGGGGAAGAACAGATCAGATAGAATTGGGTTTAATAAATTTTGATTTTTTTTATTGGTTAGTAAATTATTTTCAATATTTCTATATGTGGCTATGAACAATATTATTCTTACTGTAGTTTGTGCCTGAATGTTCTTAAAACCTACCCTTACTGTACTTTCTGCCTGAATGAACTTGTAGGTTTCATGGTATTTATTGGCCTGCTTTTTTAATGGCTGCGGGTCTGGATCCTCCAAGGACATTATTTTGTCATTCTCACTGGACAGTTAATCAAGAGAAAATGTCTAAGTCAAAGAATAACATAGTGGATCCCAATGACATGCTTCAAACCTATGGGTCCAACGGATTCCGTTATTTTCTGTTACGAGAAGGCACACCTCATAGTGATGCAAGTAAGTATGATCATAACAAGTATAGCACATTAGCATTATCAATTCATTTTGACTGTGTGATAAAAATAAAAATTGAAATGAAATTTTGTGTTAATGTTCATTCAGAACACCTTTCGTTAATCTTAAATTCTCAATCACTTTAATGCTAGTTTATTTAAGTACTAGTAGTTTTTATGGACACACCTCAGACTTTATTATGTACTTGTAGTTACTAATGTCAGGTACATAATTTAGTTATTAAAACATGCTCATTGGAAACTGAAGGAATAAAGAAATTACTTTGAATTGTAGATATGTTGACACGTTGAAGACAAAGTTTCTTTGTTAAAGAAAAGTAAATTCAAATGGTGATTTAATTAATTTATTATGAAGTAAATATCAAAATACAAAAAATATTCTTGTTTGATGATCTATGTAGATTGAATGATTTAAAGGTAGCATGTGTCATTCGGCTTCATAGCCTCTTAGGATTTGTCAGAAGATTTGACAAATAAATATTGATAGAATTTTCATAATCTTGTCGAAATAAAGCAAGAATCCAAATATCGTACTTGAAGTACATCGGAACAATTCCGACATTTTCGTGTACTTCGTAAATAAAATTGATGAGGAAATTAATAAAGATACGGCAATAGGGAACGTGTTTATATAGAGAACGGGAGAAATCATATTATTTAGTTGATTTTATATTAGAATAATGCAAGTATGCAGGGACATTGTTATAAAAAGAAATGACGGTCGTTGACTTGTTTTGTCAAGTAACAAGGGGGTGAATACCCAGAGAACAAACCAAGAATGAAAAAGATAAACAGACGAATGAAAACAAAAGAGAAGTAAATTTATACAAATTATTAGCAGAAGTGGTATGATCGCGGTAAGGTACAGCTGTAGGCTGAGACGTGAGGTTTTTTTAAAGTTATTGGCATTTTATTATTAATTGGAATAGGAATAGTTCATAAACCCATCCTTTCCATTTTATATATGCTCGTAAATATAAGAATTATCAACCGGAATCTTGTTTAAGCAGTATTTTTCAGCCCACGGTACCAGAAAGAGAACCCTGAGAGTAAGTATGGTAATGTCATGAGAACGTCTGTGGACGCATTACTGAGCTATCCACCCAAATTATTGCGTCCATAATTCGGGGTGAATTTAAAGTTATATAATTCTTTGAGAGGGGCAGGAAGCATTACATACTCTTAATGGAAATAATAGCATAGGATTATACGATATTTCTTGTACCATTATATTAATGTTTGTGAAATGTTTTATTGAAAATACACTAATATTGTTTTACAGATTTTAGTGCAACCAAAGTGAAAAATATATTGAATTCAGAATTGGCAGATTCTCTAGGCAACCTTCTTAACAGATGCTGCAGCCATTCAGTGAATCCCAAACAAATATTTCCCATATATAATCAAGATAGTTTTGCAAAATATTGTGAAAGTGATGCAGAGAAACTAATTTCACATCTTACTACACTCCCTGGTATGTAATGAAAAATTGTAGATTTATATAGTGTTATTGCATCAGTGACATTCCTTACTTGGCATCAATTCCATCTGTCAAATGTTTAAAATAAAACAAGCCATGACGTGGTACAAGATTACTGAGGCAAACATCATTATCATGTATAGAGACCGGAAAAATATGTAGTATTAAACATCAAAGCATGTACATAAATATGTAATGAATACAGTAAGAATATGTAATAATATGTAAAATCGGATATAACATGTAATATTAAAATCTGTAATTAAAAAAACATTTACATAGAACAAAATTACATTTTGAAAAAATGTCCTAAATAAATTTTAAAATTAATAAAAAGATTTTAAAAACATTTTGGAGAGAGTACATTAGTTGCTGTACACTTTGCATCAAACAACTTTCTTGTGAATAGTTAAAGCTTCATCTATTGTAATTCAGGACTTCGCAAATTTTTCTCGGAAAATGAAGGTTACTGGTCACAAAACACAGTGTCAATGATACTTTCAACATCTAGATTTCACCAGTAACGTAGGGGAAAATGCTAATTTTTTTGAAAATACTTCTTTTCATAAAAACTATGTAATAAGATTGAAGATAATTGATAGAATAAGAAAAAATTTTGTGAAAACAACAAAATATGTAAAATATTTAATATAGTTCTAAATATGTAAAAATATATGATGAAAAAATTGGATATTGGGTTAGGAGGGCGATGATTTGCCAAGATTACAATTTTGAGAACGGTAAGAAGACAAAAAATATGTAATTACACAAAATCCGGTCTCTAATCATGTATTTGCCATTAATTTTCTTAGGATATCTGTGTTTGATAAACCTGGGTATTAATTCTTTGGTTAGGGCTATGACACCAGTTTTCCAGCTGGGATTAGCTCAAGTTTCATCAAGATTGCCAGTTGCTTTTCTAACAAGTTCTAAGTTAAGGATTCTTGGTATGAGCTTAATTACTATCAGAAAAAGACAACCAAAATGAAGTTGGAAATGCAGAAATAGACAGCAAAGTTGACAGAAATGAGAATGTGTAATATAATATGCTCTAACTTGTTTTTATGCATCTTTGTGGTTCATGTAACTTCTCATTTTTTATTGCTAATGATTTATAGAGCATAGTCAAAATATAGAGCATTAGTTATTAATTGTTTATTGAAAATTAATATGTTGTGATTTCATATTTTATTTTATTTTGCACAGTAATAAGTCCAGCAGGTTTCCCGATTTATAGAACTATTAATATTTAAAATGCATAAAAATGAATTGATGCTAATATACTTGGCAATATGCTTTATAAGTGGAAGCAATGAATCAGTGAATACATCAATATTTAAGTTGCAGTGAGATATGAAATTACAGCAAACCCTCGTTAACACGAATTGCAAAGGTTTGAAATAATCAGAGTTTGTGTTATAAAAATTTGTGTTATCTGAGTATTATAAATGTCCGTATTACCATAATACCTTGCCGGGACCGAAGTTTTGTTCATGTTACAGGTAAATTTGTGTTAAGCAAGCTTTTTGCTAACGAGGGTTTACTGTATTAACCATCATAAACATTGAGTAATCAAATTTTAAATGTGTAAATATTCGAACTAACAGGGTTAGAAAATAAATTAAAATTACGAGATGAAAATTTAGGAAGTGATAGTGAAACATCTGATAACAATGAAGGAGAATCAAGATACAATGAAACTTGCTCAATGCAGAACATGTATAATGTGGAAATCTGTCTAATGTGAACAAAAATCACAGTCGTGACAAACATATATTCTACAGTATTACATTGTATAATGCAGAATCTTGTCTAATACGGAAAAAATACTGGTCCATTGGGATTCTGCATTAGCCAAGTTTTACTGTAGGTGAATTAATTTGTTTCTTGCTTGTTTAATTTTGGGTTAATGGTAATGGTATTCCAGGTTAGTTTTGTGTCCATGTGAAGTCCTAAATATTTTATGGATAGTAAATGTCTTTAGTGAGAAGATTTTTGCTATTGTTTTGTGGAGATAAAGTCAAATTTTTCTGATGTTAGCACAGGGTTGTTTTTTGGTTTGGCATTTGTAATTGGTGGTTATTTAGTGGCAATGTTTGAGGTAAATAGGGCTGTATTGTCTGTGGATTGGGCTAGTAAGTTAGAAGTGGAAGATGATGGAATGTGTGATATGTAAAGATTGATAACATTAGAGATAAAAGGGGGCCTTGCAGGACACCTGATTTGATAATGTATGGAGAGTAGTGATTGTTGACAGTTACTGCAAACAAACAGTGTTACATAACTTTTGATGTGAATGATGTAGCTTTTATCAGTTTATATATTAGACCTGGGTGCCAGAGTCTGTCAAATTCTTGTGTGATGTCTAGGAAAGTAGATAGTCTGTGTTGCTTTTTCTGAAATGCAGCATGTGTTATTCTAAGTAGTCAGTGAGCAATGAAACCGAATTAATGTTTCAGAATTAAGTTGGTTTAATGTGGTGAGGATTACTTTTTTGAATATTTTGGATATGACGGTTAAAAACTGATGGACCAGTAACTATCTACTTTGGTGTGATTTTTATTTGGTTTTGGAATGAGGTGGATGATTGAGAGCTTCCAGGTTTGAGGGAAGTGTCCAGTTCTTAATATTGAATTGTAGATATATTTTAAGACATTGATTGCCGAGGCTATATAGAGAGATGGTTTGGTACTAGGCCAAATCATAAAAAAGTAAATTCCTTTTTATCTAATGATATGAAGTAATTTTATTACACTCCAATATAAGTGTAATACATGTCAATATTTTTTTGAGAAAAAAAGAGGATGCCAGTGGACACATAGTGTTTGGGTGGAACTCATTACCTCTGGCCGCCATGAGGATGCCAGCTACGTCAACTCAGTTATCGCAGAACAATCATCCAAATCCAAATGTGTAGTTACAACAAAAAGGGAAAAGATAAACTGAAGTAAAAAATGAACATGAATACAAGAGATCAATTTGAGACTAGAAGTGTAGGATTATGGAATATAAAAATCAATTAATTTTTTAACTTAATTATTTATTAATTAATGTGTTTGTGAATAACAAATTGAGCAAAGCCATTTGTTGCAGGCCTGACAAAGTGAAACGACCTTCTTTACTTTTTTGAGAGCTTCTGTTCTTCCATGAATTTTAACAATCTTTAGATAACACTCCTAACACCTTTTCTCACTTTTCTCTTTCTCTTCTGTAATTGTCAGGCAGTGACTTTGCCCGTTTCCTGACAGTTTGTGAGATTGTAGTGATCTTCACTGACTTCTAGATTCTTGTAATAATTTTTGATCAATTTAACACGTTGACTGCCGCGTGGCGCCATATGGTACCTCACATCATATGTGGTACATCCTAAACGAAACATAAGCAAGATTTTTCATTCACAATGCCAGATGTTGGTTTAGCCGTGATCGCTAAGTCATTGTACATTCCTGGCCAGGGTATAAACATGACTTAGGTCGGTTCGCACTAAAATAGCACTAAAAGTGGCATAAACATGCCAACAAACGTACACGCAACAATGGGCGAGCGCTATGCGAACAGAATCGTTCTGGGTAGTAATGGGTAATGGGCAGTGGGTATTTTTTCAAAATATTGACATGCATTAGTGAACCATCTACCTATATAGCCTTGGCAGTCAACATGTTAAACCCTGAATAAATTGTGTGTCTACTGGTGTCAGTCTTCCGTCGGCGCCCTTTTGTATGGGCCAGCTCCCGCGCAAGGCTTCCCGCGGTTCCTCTTGATCACTGGCGCACGAAGTCCAGGCAGCGGGCGCTGCCTGTTTCTGAGCGCGCCCTCGGAACTCCGCTTCCCCTTGGCACGCTCAGCGTAGCGTAGCGCGGCGCGCGATGCCGGCTCTCCGTGCTGCGCATTGCCGGCGGCGGGAACACGTCGCCGGCGCTCCTTGCCGCGCTGTTAGCGCGGTAACTTCGAACTCCCGACCGTACACTACACCCTTCCCCACCGAAGTAGTGGTGTAGGGGGTGAAACGACGCAGTCGGTTGCCTCCTCCGTAATGTGCGTCGCTGCTCCGACTGTAGAGATGGCTCCTCGATGGTCGCGCCGGACTCCGGTGTGGGTCGCTCCTCCTACTGCTTTGCAAAGGGAAAACGCATTACACTTTCTGCTGCCCTGCCCTGCGCTGGACCACCCGTCTGCTGCCTATTCACTACAGAATCAGAGTATCGCCGCATGATCTGCGATTGATGGACAGTGACTATCTTGTGTCCCGATGACGTAAACTCTGCCTCCTCTTACTGCAGTTATTATTTCTGGTAGCCACTTACAATTATCTCCTGTACACTCTTATCTCCTTGTTTAAACTTGGCGCTCTTGGTTGACATTGGCACTTTCTCCGGAAAAAACGGGGACAATAAGGTACGGGGCTGCCGACCATGCAATACTTGAGCGGGGCTTCTACCCGACATATTTGGTAATGTCCTATACGTGGTCAACATGCTAACGCCTGTTCTACTGATGCATCTGCTCTAGTTGCTTTAAGCATTGCTGACTTGAACGTCGACACTCATCTTTCCACCTCTCCATTTGACTGAGGGTGGAACGGTGGAGCCAAAATCTGCTGTACACCGCTACTTCTACAAAATTGTTGAAATTCCGCTGATATAAACTTAATTTTTTTAATTTTATTTATTTACGTCAAAAACAGTTAAAACTGTGTGTGACGAGCTAGGGGGAGAAGTGAATTTTGTGCACTGCGGGCCGTTATCGGAGATCAATACCCGTGGGAGGCCTTCTGTTACTGAAAACTCTTTAAAGCATCTACTGTATGTTGCGCAGTTGTGTGCTGCATGCACATAATGTATGAATAATTTGACAACCCGTCCACCACTAATAACCACATATGCCCTAGTTAAGGACCCGCAAAATCTATATGTGTGCGATCCCACGGCTCGCAAGTCTGGGGCCATGAGCGTAAATCCGACCTGGGAGCTGCCTGATTAGTTTGGCATGCTTCACAATGCTTTGTCCTGGCTATATCCCAATGACCCTCTAGCAAAAGACGTAATAACTTTGAGCGCAACGAATGCGGAATCACTATTCTAACTTCTTCATTGGAAGCCAGTAATAAAACGCCCGTTTTTAACCGACAGTCTGTGTTGGAGCTTATACCATTCCGTCAGCGCTCTGGTTCGCCTCAGTGTCCGACCAACTAGATTGCACATGGTGCAACACTTGCCTGAGCTGTGGACCCTTCTTTGTTTCCTTTGCACTTGATATGACGAGACTGGAAAACCTGATATTGTCTCCTCTTCGGCTTGGTCCAGCTGCAGACTGGCGATATCCTCAGTGTCCGACCAACTAGATTGCACATGGTGCAACACTTGCCTGAGCTGTGGACCCTTCTTTGTTTCCTTTGCACTTGATATGACGAGACTGGAAAACCTGATATTGTCTCCTCTTTGGCTTGGTCCAGCTGCAGACTGGCGATATCCTCAGAGTCAAAAGGCGCATCAGGCCGGAAGACGGGATAGTGCATCTGCGTTAGCACGCTGATGCGTAGATCTGTAAAGTATCTGTAATTACAATCAGACAGGAAAAGCGCCCACCTTTGCATCTTACTGCTTCGTACTTTGCATCGTATTATCAGAGATACGCTTATGTGGTGAGAACAAGATATCAATGGCTTATGATCAGTGATAATTATGAACTTTGACCCATACAAGTACTCATTGAACTTTCTCACGCCATACACAATTGCTAAGGATTTTTTCTATCTGAGAGTAATTCTTCTGATGCACATTCAATGTTTTTGACACACATGCAGTTGGCCGCTCAACTCCCCTTAGCATCTTTCTGTGAAAGGACTGCCCCTATACCATATTCTGATGCATCCTACTGCCAGGGTAGTCGTTCTTTCTGGCAAAAATGTTCCAACTTCATCGCCTGCATTAAATTCTCTTTCAACTTCCGAAATGACCTATCACAATCTGCCGACCAATGCCATTTTACTCCTTACGGAACGCTTTGAGGGGTGTCCCTATCTTAATAAACTTGCCATAGTAATTAATCTTCCCCCGAAAGGATTGGAACTGCTGCAAATTAACAGGCGCGGAGAAGTGCTGAATTGCCGTTGAATTGCCTCTCCGGTTGACTAATCCCCGAGCTATCTAACACGTGGACCTAGATAAGTAATCTGCTCTTTGAAAAATTCACACTTATTCAAGTTAACTCTTAGGCCCCTTTCATTTAGTGTCTTTAATAACAGGTTCAAATTTTGTAGGTGTTCTTCCTCCGACTCGCCTGTCACCATTATATCGTCTAGGTAGTTGGTACTGCCCTTCACCTGGACTGTCAGCGTATGCAGACAGCGCTGGAAAATGGCCGCAGCTGAAGCGACCCCGAAAGGTAACCGGTTCGTAGCGGTAAAGCCCGAACGGTAGTTTATAACCAATAACTTCGCAGACTTCGTCTAATGAGATTTGCAGATACGCGTTCCGTAAATCTATTTTCGAAAACCTCTTCCCGCCTGCTAGTTTCTGAAAAACAGCTCTGGGGATGGGGAACTGGTCCACCATGATTTGGGCATTGATGGTGCTCTTGAAATCCCCGCACAATCTAATTTTACCGTCTTTCTTTTTTATTATGACTATTGGGGTTGCCCACGCTCTAGTGCTGATGAGGGTCAAGACGTCCAACTCCACTAATCTGTCGATTTCCATCTTTAACTGACAGGGGAACAAGGTCGCGCTTTAAAACAATTAGGGGTGGCGTCTTTCTTCAATTGCAAATGTGCCTCAAACAATTGGCACTCTCCTAATTGCTCTGAAAAAACTTCCGAATTCAAATCTACCACCTTCTTACCTACTTTGGCACGGTGCTAGTCTGAATGACAAACGCATCTTGAACCGTAAATCCGAAAATTGTGAAAACATCCAATCCTAGAATGTTGACTGCATCATGACTGTCTACAACCTCCATTGTTATTTGCCTTTCCATCGCTTTGTATTTTGCTAGTAGGCTAATCTTACCTTTCGTCTTTAGCCTCTGTCTAGCGTACCCATAAAAAACTGTGTTCTGTGAGGCGCAAGGTGAAGAACCCAGCTGCTCATAAGTAGCCATATTTATTAAAGTTGCTGCCGCATCTGTATCCTCCTGGAATAACACAGATTTACCACCTATTTCCAAGTTCACAAACAACTTACTTTTAACTTTTGTCGTTACACTGCATAACTGAATAAATATAATCATTATCCACTTTATCGATGCCTCTTTCTTGCCACTGGCTTTTCAGCATAACCACTGCTGCACTCTTCTCTGACGTGCCCGCTCACCTCATCGATGTCCATTTCTTGTCGCTTGTTTTCAGCAGAACCACTATTGCACACTTCTGTAATATGCCCTCTGTTACCACACTTGTAGCACTCGGCTTTGAAGAATCTTCAGACCTTTCTGTCGTGAGTAATAAAACACCGCGTACAAGATCTCAATAGCTTGCTTCTGCTGGTAGGACTTTAATTCTCTTGCTGCTTCCTGCTTCTTTTCTTGCCTCACCAATTTTCCTCCTCCTGTACACTCATTTCTTCTACATCTCTTGCTGTTCTATCGCGTAACGTCATCTAGTGCGCAGTATGCTTCGTTATCTCATATGATGTTGCTAATTTTAAGGCGTCTTCTAAAGACGGGCCCAACGAATAACGAACTTCTTTTCCGCTAATAAGGCCCAACGAACTTCTTTTTCCGGCGTATGCATTACCAACATGTCTCGAATCAAAGACTCCCCATAATATTTCTCTACGTTGCATTCAAATGCACAACGCTTCGCCAAACCCTTGAACCCTGTTGCCCAATCAGCATGCGTTTGGCCCGGCTTCATTCTGGGCGAATAAAATTTGTAGCGCGCCTATACCAAATGCGTTTATCTTGAAAAAAAAAATGGGCTAGTATCCGCTACTTAAGCACATCATACGGCACCTGTGAAATCTCTTCTTCCGTTCTTAATTTCCTTAACGACCTATTTAAAGGCGCGCTGATTGTGGCCAGGAAAATGCTCTTTTACGAGATTCTTCCTTAACATCATAACAAAACAGATGTTGTTCCAAACCTACCCACATACTCTTCGCAGGTTTCCTCCGTTGCATTGTATGCTGCGAACGGTGGGGTTGGGCTGCTCGGTCGTGGAGAAATTGCCGCTTGCTGCAAAGTCTGCATTATCATCGCCATCTGTTGCTGCTGCTGTAGACACGCCATCAATTGCGAGAGCTGCTCCGCGTTCATTCTCACTTTTTGCTCGTCGCCACTGTTAAATCACAACGAACTCGCTTTCTTAAAAAATGATTTATCACACAAACTCCTGGCTTACCTCGGCCGCCATGCACAACTTAATAAGACTTCCAAAAGAAAACAGTTTGCCATCTGGCTTACACTACGCCAAGCGCTCTACTGGTGTCAGTCTTCCGTCGGCGCCCTTTTGTATGGGCCAGCTCCCGCGCAAGGCTGCCCGCGGTTCCTCTTGATTGGCCGGATCACCGGCGCACCAAGTCCAGGCAGCGGGCGCTGCCTGTTTCTGAGCGCGCCCTGGAACTCCGCTTCCCCTTGCACGCGCGCGATGCCGGCGCTCCATTCTGCGCGTTGCCGGCGGCGAGAACACGCCGCCGGCGCTCCTTGCCGCGCTGTTAGCGCGGTAACTTCGCACTGCCGGCCGTTCACTACAGGTATAAAATACAACATTAATAATGTAAACACGTCATAAATTCCCCAAAGGTTTCTTGTGTGCCCATCCAAGGGCAGTTGTCTGCTTTTTGAATCTGCACTGGTTTCATTGGCCCGTTTCCTTCTCATTCCTCTCCGGAGGTTAAAAACGAATCTAAGACAATAGGCCACAATATGACATAATTTAGTGAATGTTAGAAATCTATTTAGTAAATTACCAATTAATGTTGCCACCAAGGTCACTGTTGCTGTCTTAAGCTCAGGCAAATCAGTTTCTGGTTTTCCAATTTGCTTTGGTCATGGACTCTTCGACTGGAAGCCAATACAGTCCATTCCACCAAAGCTTGTCGTCTTCTAACTGATGAATTAATCCGTCAATTTTTTTTTCAATGTTAGGGTTTCTCCTGCTCTTCATGAAGCAAACACAGATTAATTTTACTAATTAATTTATTAAGTATAACTTTCCCTAATCGGAGAGGAAGCGTCCAAACGTCGCAACCTTCCTGTTACATTTCTTTTCTAAGACTCCCCTCCTCGACACTCCTCACTTCTACCAGCTCTCCCCCTCCGCTCGCTTCCAAAAAAAATGACATTCCAGGAAAACCGCCCCTTCGACTGACCCCGGAACGCAGCCTGCCAAATGTCAACCACATGCGGGCTCCCCTCTTCGGGGCGCTCGGCCCTCCCACCTCGTGGGAACGCCTCGCCACTCGCCCCCCCCCCCGAGAAGGGTCGTTATAAAACCCTCCCCTCCTCGGTTCGTAAGATGGGCCTGGCAGTTCGCTAAGCACATTAAGTAACGAACACTACCCATAACATACAAGAACACTTAATTTACACAGAACATTGAATTGATGAAAATAGAAATACACATAACATATAATAATTCTTAATTTACACAGAACACTTGAATTACTGTAAAATAGAAATACGCATAACATAAGAATTCTTAATTTACACAGAACACTTGAATTACTGAAAAATAGAAATACTCATGACATATAAGAATTCTTAATTTACATTGAGTACACACATCCACGACTTTCAATCGTAAGCTTCATTTTCATGAACCGTATAGGAATTATCTCAATGTACGTTAGTGACCTAGAGTCTCACTTCCAGGATACTTGTTTGCACACGTATGTACACCACTAATCAGCTGATTTCTGATACATTCTGCTGAGAGCATCAGCATTTACATTGTCCTTCCCTTTCCGATGTTTTATTTTGAAATTGAACTGTTGAAGGAACAATATCCATCTCATGATTCGCGAATTTGTAGGTGATTTGGAATGAAGATAGCTAAGAGGATATTGTCAGTAACAATGGTGAATGGTTTGCAATTATCTAAATAGTACCTTAACTTTTTGATTCCCCAGACTAGAGCATAACATTCTTTTTCAATCACAGAATAATGAGATTCCGCTCCTCTAAATTTCCTACTAAGATAGATAACTGGATGTTCTTCATTAGCACTGTTTAATTGGTTCAACACGACACCGACACCTGAGTCCGAAGCATCTGTATGCATGATAAATTCGGAATCGGCTCTGGGAACTTCTAATACTGGAGCAGATACTAAAATATTCTTTAATTGATCAAATGCTTTCTGACAACTCTCATTCCAAGTTATGATTCCCTTCCTAGGTTTTCCCTTTGTCAAATCAGTCAGCGGAGCCGCTATGACCGCCATGTTGGGAATGTATCGGGCGTAATAAGATATCAGTCCACAAAATCTTCTAATTTCAGTTTTATTTCTAGGTGTAGGATATTCAGAAATAGCCTTAACCTTTGACTGAACCGGACTAAGACATCCCCGTCCTACCATATGTCCCAAATAACAGACCCGGTCCTGCGCAATTTTGCATTTGTTTGGTTTGATCGTAAGACCAAACCGATCTACCCGCTCCAACACTTGGCGAATATCTCTTAAATGAGCTTCCCAGGTGGGTGATATTACCGCAATATCATCTAAATAGGTAACGACACACGTAAGACCTTCAAACACATGCCGCATAAGTCTGCAAAATTCATAAGGTGCATTTCGCAACCCGAATGGCATTCTTAAAGGAAGGTAAGTTCCATTTGGCGTCACAAAAGCAGCATACCTTTGTGCGTTCGGAGACATGCCAATCTGCCAATAGCCCTTTGAAAGATCAAATAGAGTAATAAATTTGGCACTAGCGACTTCGTTGATCCTGTCCTCAATATGAGGCATCGGCTCCATGCATGGTTTCGTAATAGAATTCAGCTGCCGGTAATCTACACAGAGTCTAGGTTCTCTATTTGGCGCCTCAATCAAAATCATGGGAGATAACACATCTGAAACCCCCTCTTTGATAACTCCCAATTCTAACATCTTTTTAATCTCCTTCTGTACTATTTCTCTTTGCCTAGGAGAGAAACGATAGCATTTTGTTTTAAAGGAAGGTTCCTCAGTTAGTTGGATGTCATGAATTACTTCATCAGTTTTTCCCGGGTTTTGTAGAAAATACATTTTTAAACTCTGCTAGTAATGACACTATTTGGGCAACCTGCTCACTATTTACCCTTTCCTCTAACTTGCTTTCTTTAATCCACTCCGGATTCACCTTCTCTTCTATTTCAAGGATTTCATCATCACTCACCTCTTCATCAATACTGCTTAATAAATCTACATTGTTCACACCTTCTATTCTTTCGTAGTAAGGTTTTAACAAATTATGATGATACACTTGTTGTTTATTAGTGTCATGGAATTTAACCCAATAATTGGTTGGTGAGATTTGTTCTATAATTTCACCTGGCCCCTTCCATTTTACTCCTAATTTACTTCCTCCCAATACTGACAGAATAAGTACCTTATCTCCCGGTTTGTAATTTCGGACTCTAACGTTTTTGTCATAATACCGTTTACCCTTAATTTTAGCTTTCTCGGTATTTTCGATCGCCAGATCTCTGCATCTACGCAACCGATTTATTATGTTAAATACATATTCAGTTACAGGTGTTTCTGATGAATCTGTCATTTTCTGTCCTAGCCATTGTTCCTTCAATAATGTCAGAGGAGTTCGAATTTCCCGACCGTAAACTAGTTCGGATGGAGAAAATCCCGTAGTTTCATGAACAGCTGTTCGAAATGCTAGTAGGACACCCGGTAAGAAGCGATCCCAACTCTCTTGTTGTTCGTGACACACGGTTCGTAACACCTTCTTTAAGCTTCTATGCCAGCGCTCTACCTGAATTTGTTTGGGGGTGATAAACTGAACTATGCAGTACTCGAATTCCCATTTCTTCCAAAAACTCACTTGTTAAATTGCTAACAAATGACCTGCCTTGATCCGATTGCACCACTTTCGGAAATCCGATTCTGGAGAATATTTCTAATAAAGCGTGTACAATAGTTTCTGACTGTATGTCTTTTAATGGAACAGCCTCTGGGTACTTAGACATTTCGCAAATCAGAGTCAGAATATATCTATTATCATTTGTAGTGACTGGAAACGGTCCTACAGTGTCTATGCACACCTTCTCGAAAACATCCGTTACAGTGGGAACGAGAACTAGCGGTGCTTTTCCCTTGTCTGTCCCATAACCCACTCGTTGACATCGATCACAAGATCGCACAAATTTCGTTACATCATTTTTGAAATTGGGCCAATAGAAATACTTTTCCAAAGCTTTCCGTGTCTTATAAATTCCCAAATGCGCCACTGCATGATCATGAATAAAAGACAATAGATCATTTCGCAAGCTCTCTGGCACAACTATTAACCCTTCCGAATCATGGTTAGGTGCCTTATATAACAGAACATCTTGCCTGATTATAAATCTATCATCACGTTCCCCGTTGTGTATTTTATCTATTTGTTCTTTCAATTTAATATCTCCTTTCTGAGCCTCAATGAATTTCTCTTTAGTAAAACATGCTATTTTACAATGCAATGGTTGTTCTCCTACCTCATCTGATTCATTTTCAGAATTCCCGAATTCCCTATCACTGTCTTCCTGTTCCTGAGAATCCAGCTCTCTTTCATGCTGCTCCACAATTAACAATTCTTGCTTTCGCTCTTTTTCTCTCTCCTCTTTTAATCTAGCCGCTCTCGTTTTAACCTCATTCACTACATGTTCAATTTCATCTTTATTTTCAGAGTGAAAACATTTCCTTCAATAAGTCTTTTGTCATTTAATTCATCGATTTTCCTAGCTGTTTCATTCCCAAGCAAATATTTATTAACTTCATGGCTATCAGGAACCACTACAGCTCTGCCGAAATTTTTTCCAAATGATCCGACAATTTCAACTTCTGCCACAGGTAAGAAAACCGGTTCCTCTGCTAGAGGGTTTTTAACCCAAACAGACTCCCCCGTGAAGTGACTTCTATCTACATACTTCCTGGAAATCACGTCAATACTAGCCCCACTATCGCGGAGAACCTTAATAGAATAACCGTTAATTAAGTTGTTGCTGTACCTATCCTTCATATCAAATTGACAATTTCTTTTCCCTAGTCCTGGATTTTGAATTTCTAGTCCTACCTTGTTCACTTCTAAGACAGGTTGCACCTCTACTTCCTGAACCCTTTCATATTTTCCAGAATCTACTTCACTTTTGTATTTAGGACAGTGCCTTTTAATATGCCCTACTGATCCACAATAATAACAGGTAAATGCCCTTCTTTTCTCTGCATCAGCAGGAAGAGGAACAATTTTATTAATCTGTGTAGGCGATGATTTATTTCCCGAGAACCTCTATTTTCTTTTATTTCAAATTTACCCTTTTCAGAATATTTGTTCCGCTCTTCGACCATTTGTTAATATTACTCGCTTGCCCTCTTTTGTTCTATTTTCCGTTATGAGCTGATCGCTAGTTTTGAACCCACTACCTGACCTGGCATCATCAAATTGTTGCAAAATATCAGCAAACTCTTTATGGTTTTTAAATTTGGGCCACTGCATCAAAAGCTGCTCTCTTACCTGGTATGGAACTAACCGTTTCATTCTGTCCGACACGAGTAATGATAACAATTCATCTAATGTCTCTACCCGCATACCCTTAACCCAACCTGATAATTTCGTGTAGAGCTCATAAGAAATATCCTTCCAAGTTTGGTTCGGGGTTTTCTTGATTTCGAAAAATTGTTGGCGTAATTTTTCCGGCGTCACTTGATACTTATTAATTAGCCACTCTTTAATCTGTTCGTACGATGCAACTCCATCCATATTTTCGCGAGTAACATATTCAGCCACGGAAGGGGGCACCAAACACGTTACGAAATGAGCCCATCTTCCTATATCAAGGTTATCAGCTCTCGCATTCTGCTCAAATCTTTGGATGAAAAGATAAATTTCTTCCACATCCGGTTGAAATTTACCCATTTGTTTTAACAAGGATTGCCTACTTTCGTGAAATCTATTATTCTGTCCAGTAACATGACTGTCATCTGCAACCGACCTATCTCTAGAAGCCGTTTCAACTTCTCTGATTCTCACTTCAGCCTCAATCCTAGCTAATTCTAACTCTTTTTTCCCTTTCTTTTCTAATTTAGCTAATTCTAACTCTTTTTCCCTTTCTTTTGCTACTCTAGCTAATTCTATTCTCTCTAGACTCCCTTGAAACCATTCCTCATCGAAATCCGAATGACTCTTAATTGCAATTTCAAGACGTCTTAAGGTCATATTCAGAGGCGACTCAATTCCTAGCGCTTCCGCGAGCTCTAACAAAACATTTTTCGATAATCCCGACATTTTGTTTTACAAGTAACAATGCAATACAATAGCAATAACCAGCTGAATAGTAAGCTACACACAATTTGCATGCAAACAAGGGAAGTAAGCTCACCTGATTTATCAGCACTTTATCACCAGATACAGCTAAATTCTGGCGTCACACAACAAAATACTTTAGTAAATATTCTTGTTCCAACAGTCAAGTTCACAGAGTTCGTTCACCGTCGATCTCGTTCTCCAGTAACCTCCAGGTAGCTTCCGGCAGATTCCGTAACTCCCCAAGCCCTCTGCTTGATGTCTCCGTCACAGAAATTCGCCACTGCTCCCGTCACAAGGCACTGCAAGTCCGTAAGAGTTCACAGCTCGTTCACAGTCGTTTCGTATTTCTAGTCACCTCCAGGCAGCCTCCGGTAGATTCTGCAACTCCGCAAGACATCTGCTTGATATTTCCGCTGCAGAATTTAGCCACTGCTCCCGTCATACGGCAACTGCGAAGCATTTAAGGGTCCACAGCTCGATAACCATCATTTCACGTTCTCCGGTCGCTTCCCGGTCGCCTCCGACAGATTCTGCCACTCTACAAGCCTTCGCTTGATATCTCCGTAACAGAACTCGTCACTGCTCCGGTCACACAACACCACGTGATGGATACCTGGACATCCCGCTTAAACAGTTCGCTCACGACAGTTCATAGGATTGGTTATCCTGTCACCGATTTCCAGTTCAACTTTTCACAAATTCTCACGAAACATTTCCCGTGATTCACGTACATACGTTTCACATAAAGTTGCGGCGTTGCGTACTAGTGCGTATCTTACACACACATAAATACAGTTCCCATACGTTGCACACACTGGCAATACTTCAATCTTCAATTAACGGTTTACTTCCGACATCACCATCGCTGCCACCAGTTTTCTTTCTCTCCTGTTAGGGTTTCTCCTGCTCTTCATGAAGCAAACACAGATTATTTTACTAATTAATTTATTAAGTATAACTTTCCCTAATCGGAGAGGAAGCGTCCAAACGTCGCAACCTTCCTGTTACATTTCTTTTCTAAGACTCCCCTCCTCGACACTCCTCACTTCTACCAGCTCTCCCCCTCCGCTCGCTTCCAAAAAAAAAACGACATTCCAGGAAACCGCCCCTTCGACTGACCCCGGAACGCAGCCTGCCAAATGTCAACCACATGCGGGCTCCCCTCTTCGGGGCGCTCGGCCCTCCCACCTCGTGGGAACGCCTCGCCACTCGCCCCCCCCCCCCGAGAAGGGTCGTTATATTCAACAATACCAAAAGACCTGTCTGCTGGCATATATGAATTGCTGCGTACGAAAAGCCATTGAATTTCAAAACCATTTTGTGAAGCAATCACACAGAACATAAATAAAACACTGTAATTCTTGTTTTGGGATGCACAACTGTCACAAAATAATCGTATACACTTTTGCTTCACAATATGGTTTCAGAACCGATTTGAAAAAGTGTAATAGGTATGAACTGTTTTCATAGCGGGCCCGCCACTAGGCCCGCCCACCCTCCCCTCCTATTGCGCAACCTGCTACTGCTGCGCCGCCGCTCCGATAGCTCCGACGGTGCCGACTGCTCCCTTTGCAGGGACTCCCGTTGCTGTGCCACTTCGTGCGGCCTAACTGGAGAGAGTTCTTCTGGCCTCTGTAGATAAGGCCTGAATCGTGATCGAGGCCTGCCGGGCCGATGTGCCGAGGTCTCCCGTGCTCGTGACCTGCTGCTACGCCTCCTTGGAGGCGTTCCAGGCCGGGCTACTTCCTCCGGCTGCTCCTGCCGCTCGGACTCGAGCTCCATCGGCTACTGCCCTGGCTGCTGCGACTCGTCCATTGGTTGCTCCTCTGGCTGCTCCGGCTCGTCGTCCATTGGTTGCTGCTCTGGCTGCTCCGGCTAGTCGTCCATTGGTTGCTGCTCTGGCTGCTCCGGCTCACATCCCCGTAGCTGGTCCGGTGGGTGAAGCTGCCGGTCCACAGGTAGAAGTTCGGCTGCTGGAGCCCCCACTGCTGGTGTTTCTTCTCGATCGCTGACTGTTGCTCGGGCAGTAGTAACTCTGCCTCGCTGTGACTCCTCCACCTTCCTGCAAATAAGGAGCATTAATACTGTTGTTCCGTGGGGCTGTTCTCCACTCTTTCTCTCCCGTTCCATCCAACTTTTCAACCCAAAAATGACGCGCTCTTAGCTGTTCTTGGTGTCTTGACTACCCCGTTTACTGTCTGCAGGCTGTAACATCTCGATCCCAGGATTTCTATCACCTTGCCTGGTATCCACTTTACCGAGCCCTTGTACCATCTCACCATTACTTTGGCTCCTAGCTGAAACTTCGCGCCTTGTCTTCCGCACGATGCTTCCACCGGAAAGAACAGTGATAGCAGCGTGCGCGGCTGTCTGCCGTGTAATTTCTGGGCGGGGCTAAGTCCGTCTTTGCCCGGCAAGGCCCTATAAGTCGAGAGTAGTTCTAACACCGCCCCTTGTTGCTCTCTGTTCTCAAATCAGGACTTCTTCATTGTCGACTAGAAAGTTTGTACGAACCGTTCTGCCTCCCCATTGGAGCGGGGGTGGAACGGCGGGGCTAAAACGTGGGCGATTCCGTTCGATTTGCAGAAGTTTTTAAACACTTCTCCCATAAATTGCGGTCCATTATCTGATACTATGGTGCTAAGAAGTCCCTCTATCGCCAACACTTGTAGTGCCTCGACTGTTGTCTCCGCTGTGCAATTCGTTATCCTAACTACATAAGGATACCCGGATGCCGCGTCCACTACCACTAGCCACATTGCTCCCTGAAACGGGCCCGCAAAGTCTATATGGAGCCTGTCCCTTGACCCCTGGGGCTCCGGACATTCTTTGAAGCTACTTCTCGTTTTTTTTGGAAGGATTGGCATGGCTCGCAGAGCCTGATTTTCTTTTCTATATCTCTATCTATTCCGGGCCAATAGCAATATTTTCTTGCTAGCTGCTTGGTTAGCACTATTCCCCAGTGCCCTCTGTGGAGAATTTCCAACACCTGTTGGCGCAAAGTGCGCGGAATCACTACCCTCAGCTGCTTTATAACTTCTAATAATACCACCCCTGCTCTTGTCTTCAACCTGTCCCTAATTTTCCAGAAAATATTTTCCTCCCGGTTGTCGCCTTGCTTCCTACTACCTGACCTGATGAAGCTTCTCATCTTCGCCAACTCTGGGTCTGAGTCAGTGTGCTCCGCAATCTTGCGCTGATCCACCGGGAAGCGTTCCATCGTTTCCTCTTGCTGCTGATCGATCTGGAGGCATTCCGACTCTCGCTCGTCAAAAGTGCTGTCTGGGCCCACGGGTAAGGCATCTGCGTTACCATGCTGCGTTCTTTTGAAACAGATGCTATAATTATAATCAGTTAAAAACAACGCCCATCTCTGCAGCTTACGCAACGTGTTATCCGGACTTTTCTTAGCGGGGTGGAACAGCTCTACTAATGGCTTGTGGTCGGTGATTATGATAAACTTGTTGCAATACAAGTACTCGTTGAATTTCCTTACTCCAAAAATAACAGCTAACGCCTCCTCCACTTGAGAGTATCGGGCCTGATGTATATTTAAAGTTTTCGATGCGAAAGCGATCGGATGTTCCTGTCCAAGTTCGTCTTTCTGGGAGAGTACTGCTCCTATTCCATAATCCGAGGCGTCTGTCGCTAAAGTGACCGTTCTGCTCGGGTCAAAATGCCTGAGCTTGGTAGCCTTAATATTTTCTTAATTTTCTCGAAAGCTGATTGACAATCCGCTTACCAAAAGAATTTTGCCCCTTTCCTCCGCAACGCATTAAGCGGGGCTGCCAACTCCGCAAAATCTGGGATGAACATGGCGTAATAGTTCGCTTTACCCAAAAAAATACTGCAACTGCTTGATTTCTTTGGGGGCTGGCAACTTAGTAATGGCTTCCACATTAGCTTGAGTCGGTCTAATACCCTCCTTATCAATCACATGCCCCAAATACGTAATGCACGGCTTGAAAAACTCATACTTGCCTAGCTTCGTTGTAAACCCTGCTGCTTGAAGTTTGAGCAGTAATTTTCTCAAATTGCCCATGCGATCTTCATTAGACGCCCCTGTGACCAAAATATCATCCAAATAGTTCATGCACCCGGGAACATCCACTATCAGCTGTTCTAGAAATCTTTGGAAAATAGGCGCCGCCGATGCTACTCCGAAAGGCAGTCTCTCGTATTGAACAAGTCCTAGTGGGGTGTGCACCGTGAGGCACTTCCTCGACTCTTCGTCTAAAGGGAGCTGTAGTGGATGCAGCGCGGTGTGAGGTCCGTGCTGCGAATGCGACTACATACAGGCCCAGAACAGGTTTCAGGGGATTGTTTCTTAGAGGCAAATGAAAGGCAATGCACTTGTGAATGAATTTAATTTAATTCTTGAAAATAGTTGGTTAGTTACACGAGTAGGTAATTAGGCAGTAAGCCGGAGGACCAATGAATGTTTATAGTTTAAGTTTCTTCTTTCTTGAAGTTTACATTTATTCACAGATTGATGAAAGTACAGCAAACACCAACCCAGGTCAGACGGCTGAGTGTGTATGCCGTCGGTTGAAATAAGCTGCGGATGATACGGCTGGTAGGCTGGATGTCACCATGGGCGCGTACAGGACTACTGGAGCGGCCCGTACTCTTGACTTGGCCAGGTGAATTCACGGGTCTGATTCACGGGTGGCCCGAATGTAGATCGCGGCCTGCTGGCCGCGCTGATTGATTGTCGGATCCTTGATAGGCAAAGCAAGGACAGCTGACTCATTCGCAGGCTGTCTGACGAGTAGAGCGAGCATTGACACTCGTCCGGTGTATTGACAAATGTGTCAATGATAGTCGATTGTCTCGTAGAAGTTGACTGATGAAGTGACTGGCTAGTCTGACTGAAAAAATTGCAGTAGCTTGTAGTAGTGACTGAATAGTTTCCAGTAGCAGCGTAGAAATGACTGCTAGAAGTCAACTGAAGTAGTTGGTTGGAAGTTTGACTGAGTAGTAGAAATGACTGTTAGAAGTCGACTGAAGAGGTTACTGTATAGTTTTCAGTAGCAGCGTAGAAACGACTGATAGAAGCTGACTGAAGCGGTTGCTTGGAAGTTTGACTAAGAGAGTTACTGAGTAGTTTGACTGAGAGTCTGACTGAGTAGTAGAAATGACTGTTAGAAGTCGACTGAAGAGATTACTGAATAGTTTTCAGTAGCAGCGCAGAAGCGACTGATAGAAGTTGACTGAAGTGGTTGCTTGAAAGTTTGACTAAGAGAGTGACTGAAGAGAGTGGCGCGTGGGAGCGAAGTTGCTGTTTTATTTAAACGTATGTTTCCGAGTGCAGAGGGGAGGAGTCACGTGACATGCAGTGAGACGGCCGCGAGAGTTGCTCGCTATGTGTTGTTATTTTCTGAAGTGTGTCACGTGACTGGCGCGGCTATTGCCTGCGATGGCTGCATCTCATTAGCAAGGTTTGGGATTTTCTCACGGGAACAGCAGCGCGCCGGTTGAAAGACTGGGGTGGAAAGAGGGGCGCGGGCGCGGCTGCCTTGCAAATGTGTTCGTGGTCGGCGAATGCTGAAGCCAATGTAGGTGAGGGAGGCACGTAGCAAATATTGTAATGTTAGTAAACACATCTGGCCGCCGAAGGCTGAGTAGAAGGCAGGTAGACGGTTAATGGCTTGAGGAAGCGGCCCCGCGCGCCGGCGGAGGCCAAGCCCTGGGTAATGACCCGTCGCCCTTTCTCTGGCTTACAGTTCGAAGGGTTCGCGGCGGTTCGGCACTCGCGGCAAAGAGGGCTCAACGAGAATTGTTTTGTTGTCTGAACATCTGTGTTTCATTTTTATATTTTTGTATAGACTTGCTAGTGCCGTGAGAAGCTTTGAAGGTGGGGCAGCCGAAGGATGTTGGCCGCGCGGGGGAAAGATAATTTGAGACTGCTCCCTGCTAGCGAATTTCCTCGTGATTGTTCGCGAGATTTAACAGGAGCTGTAGGTAAGCATCGCTTATATATATATATATATATATATATATATATATATATATATATATATATATATATCTTCGAAAAATATTTGCCTCCTGCTAATCTCTGAAACAACTCTTCCGGACGGGGAGTGGGATACTTTTCTATTTCTAATTGAGAATTTACTGTGTATTTAAAATCCCCACACAATCGGATACCCCCATCAGCTTTCTTTACTACCACCAGTGGCGTGGCCCAATTGCTCGATTTGACTGGAGTTATGATGCTCAAATTTTGCAACCTTACCAGTTCCTTGTTTACTTGCTCTTGAAGTGCGAAGTGAATACTTACAACCATCGCACTTATAAAGATCACGCGGATGGCGAGCGATTAAGAAAAAGCGTGGCGCATGCACGTGCCGCCATTGTCACATGTTTCAAATATCACTTCACAGAGAGCACAGTGCATTAAATAGCTCATATTGGTTGTGGCAGGTCTAGAATAAGACCTTGCCGCCAATGTCTCACGTTCGGTACATGAACACAAAAGGCACTTCGCCACGAACAAACAACGCACGTGTTAGCTGCACCACACACCGCGTTCAACTACCGCCGGCCTTCAACTGCCGTCTCCCCACCAACCGCCTTTCACTACTCTTTTTCTATAGAAAGTTAACCTGTTCGACGCGCGGCAAGGAGATTGAATGCGAAGAGAGTGCGCTTTATCCGATGTACTCTTTCTTGCCAGCATTGGAAGGTCGCTTATCTTCATCTGAGGTAGCGACGGCAGTTTCACGTTTAGTTCCTGCCTTCTCTGCAGGGCTGCAGGTTACCGAATGCGACCTTCTCAGATCTTCATCGTTGGGAAGCAGGTCTTGGCCAGATGTGGTCGTCGAAAGTGGCGGAGGTTCTTGGCCATTCCTAACCCTAGGGAGACACACCAGAGAAGTGACAACATAATAGACACACTGGGATGTAATTCACCCCAACAGAAAAAATATTATTCCATCATTTAATATCAGAAAATAATAAAAGCTACATTATATTATAATTTTGACTTTTTTCCAAGTGTTCGTTTAGTTTTCTAGTCAGCAAACTTATTTACTAGTATATCAGTTTTGAAGCCCTTCCAAATGCCAGTTGCAGTTTGTCAACTATATTTTTGTCTGTCTTCCTGTTTAGATTGTTGTTCACCTCCTTCCATTTCCTCGGCAATCATTTTCTTTGCTTTTAAAGTATCGGTCATGATATTCTTTCTTAGCATTTCTGATTTCATTGTTGACTTTGTTTCTGTATTGTTTGTCGGCTTTTTTATGTGTTTCGCTGTTGGGGTTAGATTTCCATTTCCTGAATAATGTGTCCCTTTCTTTTATAATATTGGTCAGTTTATCGGTCACCCATTTTTTATTCATATTTCTATTTGTGGAGGTACTATGAGTTTTTTCTATTGTTTGGGTATTACTCCTATATGTTGTTTTAAAAATGTTCACAACATTCTCTAAAAACTTATCTGCATTTGCATCATCACAATTGTTTCAATTGTGGTTCCTGATATATTCAATTAATTTATTATATATTTTAACAGTTGTGTTTTTGATATTTCTGCTCGTTTTTAAGATGTTTATTTCTTTGGGGTTATACTGAATGACTAGACAGATATTTTGTATCTGAGAGTGGCTGACCAAATTTCCTTAGCTTGTGATCTTACAAAGATATGATCGATTAGGGAGCTACATATTTTTCCTTCTCTGATTTCCTCTCTTGTAATGTCATCTATAGCATTCACAAACCCATTACCATACTGAAGTAACTCGTATTCATTTACTGTTTTGTTTCTATTTTATTAATATTGGTGTCACCAATTATGAGTGCAGGATGGACGCCGCAGTCTTCCACTAAAGTCTTCAATTTTTTAAGGAAAGCTATGTTATTTGAGTTGGGTGGTTTGTAAACTATGATTATTTCTGTAATGATTGAGTTTTGGCCTGTTGAAGGGAATATTGTATGTAATGCTCTTTGAGCAAATGGACTGGAAATGGGGGTGGCGTTGGGCACTTAAATTCCCTTCCCTCCAATGACCAGAGTACAAGCAATCCAATAACAACAATATTTATTATTTGCTAAGACTTCAGATTTTACATTCAGGTAGTGGGTAGATAATACCCCTTTTATCAATTAATAGAATGACTACTCCTGCATTAGTGAGATAATAAATGGCTAAACAAATTTACTGACAAGCCCCCTTTGGGGTAACAGCTTTGGTAGTATTTTCTCTTTGAGATTGACACATACATATACAGTGTGGTTACCTCATATAAAATGAATGTTCCCTGTAATACATTCAGTATTGATTGATAAAGTCCTCTTGTGGCTATTGTCACAGTCATGTAACTTGCGGGTCGGCCGCGCAGGGAGGAAGGCGCCTGGGTCCTTCCGATGTTGCCGCTCTTCGACAACCCATGCGAGTCTCAGCTGAGCTGCGAGGAGCGCCCACGAAATCGCTTTGAGATAACGCACGGACAACTCGAATTACTGTAGCCACGGTTTACTAGCGTCGGCCGTGGATAACAATATCGGTTTTTTTCGCGGATACACTACAGTATTCTTTATGAAAATGAGCATAAACTTTTAAAGAAAATAATTAGCGAGAATTTTGGAGAAAATAATTTTATTTCATATTGTAATTTACATTATATCATCATTCATCACTGTCTTCGTCACTTGAGTCCTCTGAATCGGAGTCAGATTGAAGGTTTATAATAATGGGCTCCATTACAGCGTCCCTCACACATTCTTTAGAAAAATCTTTTTCCTTAATTTCTTCAGCATGTCGAACACTTTTTGCCCACGTTTCAACATCTACTCTCTGTATGGCTTCCTTACACAACAATTCAACATCAGCAATTTTAAACGTGTTGTTTCGATTTGCAACATCCTTTTTTATTTGGGCACATAATAATTCGATTGGGTTCTACTGACAATGATATGGGGGCAATCGAGCTACCATATGTCCATGATTTTTTGCAATTGTGTCCAGATCATACTCTTTGGAACACGGTTTGATCATTTTCACTAAATTCAATAATTCCACTCGAGTCTGTGTAGCCTCACATGAAATATTTTTGCTGGATAGCCACTCTGAAATGTCTGCCTTTTTCGTATTGGAGGAGGGAGCCTTGTTTATAACAACTGAGTAATACGACGCATTGTCCATACCGATTACAGATTGCGGTCTCAGAAAGGGTATAACTTTAGTGGTAAACCACTGCTTAAATTTATTCGCGCCCATTTCGCCATGATAATCAGAGTGGAGTTTTGCACCGGATCGAAATATCAGTTCACTATGTGGCACGAATCCTGTCTTGGCAGAGCCTGCATGACAAATTATCAAACGTTCGTCTTTGCCAGTCGGAAGTCGAAAGCCACCTGAAGAGTGCGTATTTCCAACAATATGCATTGGTGTGATTTTGATTCAACCAAGTTTCATCAAGATAATAAACAGTACGGTCGTCTGTCGAATTCCTCAAGTCATGCATGGTTCTCAGAAAAACAGTTCTAGCGGCAGCTACGTATATCATTTCTTTCCATTAGAAACTTTCTGCCGTTATTGCTTTTGCGATATTTGAAACCAAGAGACTTCAGAATACGCAACATTGATGACTGACTGCCAGCAAATCCCATGGCCCGTTTCATTTCCTGCACTAGTTTCTTTGTAGTGGGAAATTGCCCTTTATTATAAAATTCCAACGCTTTCCGTCTTAATAAACTTCGATCAAATTCATCGAGACCAGTTACAGGTTTATTCCTCTGTCTTGTTTTGCTAGGAGAGTGAAACTGCACTTCACCTTTCTCTTCTTCCGATAATTTTGCTTCTTTCACTATTCTTTGCTTAAATTAAAAGCGTCGGCAGTTCTTTGTTCGCACTTGGCAACGCTGAGCAGCGACCCGCCATGATCGCGTTCCAATTTGAAATACTGCTACACACTGAACACTTTCTCACGCGCTTGTTTGTGAAGCACTGGCTGTTTTCTTCTCCCCTTCCATTGCCACTGTTCCAGGAACATTTGTAACACTTGTTATGACTATTTAAAAAATAATGACACAGATAAATTGAGAAGATTCCGTGGTCAGCCCTTTCAAACTATCAGCGGCAGAATGGCAGCGATTGGCTGCCGCGCGTCATGTGACTAGCAGGCGTGATGCGCAGTGGCAAGCGACGCGCCAAGTTACATGACGGTGACAATAGTAAAAAGAAAAGAGCAGAGAACAAAATGCTATAAATACTCTTTGTAACATTATATCAGATTTCACTTCTTCCGAAATCATGTAGATTCTTGAATGTGCGAATTGAGAGAACAGAGTAGGTTAATAAAATACAGTTCGCACATAAAATGAAATGGTTTGCATTGGGATAAAAAGTTTTACACGTAGAAATAAACAAAATACACGGAGTACCAATATATCGTTCTGAGCGCCATTACCACACTCAGGTTGAAACGTAAGCTTTACAATATTGAGTAATAC
This sequence comes from Acheta domesticus, assembly GCA_031308135.1. NCBI lineage: Eukaryota > Metazoa > Arthropoda > Insecta > Orthoptera > Gryllidae > Acheta > Acheta domesticus. Next base: position 30,483,880 of record JAHLJT010009419.1, on the reverse strand, counting down.
TCATTGGAGATTGCCAGCTGCAGTCACATGGTTTAGAACTTCAATATCTTGAACGCCAAGCCAATGGTAGCAGATACAAAGGCGATGTATGTCGCCATCCAGGAACACTGTTTTCACTACCAGCGTGAAAAGGCCATCACGTGGCCTTCAAAAATTTAATGTTTTACACAATTCGCCGGGTTTACTAGCACTTAATTATTAATTAACTCAATTCCTCGTAAATAGCGCACAGGATTGAAAGATTTTGGCCGCTGACGTAACATGCGTGCCGCTTATATCGTGAATTTACCGCAGCTAACGCGAGTGAACTCCGCACATGTCTAACAGCTTTCCAACTAACTGCTTCTAACGAACTTTCAGCAGCCCCCACTCTTCGGGCTTTCACTTCTGTTTGTAAAGGGAAAGATATGCTACTCAAAGCACAGCAAGAAGGTTTATTGGTACGAGAATCCGCTTTATCCGACACCTGCTTTAATGGTGCCAGTTATGGCTTCAAATGGGTCTGCAATATAGTTTTCATTATCAAAAATTAAATTGTTTTTGTAGAATACTAGTATTCTCCCTCCTGATTTAGTTGCACGTAGCGAGTAGCTTTTGTAGTCTGGTAGAAAGTGTTCTACAAGAACAAGAACAAGTGTTCTTTCTACAAGAACAAGTGTTCTACATCTTGTTCTTTCAGATTAGCTTCTGCCACACAAATAATATCAAAGGAGCTATTGTTTAAGATGACCAAGAGCTCATTCCAGTGTGTTTTTAGTGAGCGAATATTAATATGAAAATGTGTAGTTTACCTTTTGCTGGATGATATTCATCCAGGGTTACCAGACATTTTTCCCCAGCGGAGGACATTTTCCCCAAGAGAGGAGGACATTTCAATAAAAAGGAGGACATTTTACGTTGTTATAGTCCACGATGTATAGACAATATACTCGACAATTCCAAACCATTAATAGTCTTTGAAAATAATATTAATATTATATAAATATGTAGGTGTATATATAATATTAATTATGTTATAATTATGACCATCTGTTAAATGTATTGGATTATAATATCTATTGATTATAATCAATTTCAAATAAAATGTTTTATTAATAGGCATTACGTTTGACAGACGGATTTGAAATTGTTTCTAATCAATATATATTTTACTCCAATAATATTAATTAAATTAATATTAGACTTTGCTTGCGGAAAGATACCAACTTTATTGTTACATTGTACAAGTAACATTTTTATTGATTTTTATTGCTCGAATAATATTTATCATTTGATGAAATTTGTTTCAACAAATCTGGTTTAGAAATTATATATTTATAGAACTGCAAGCAATTTAAATGCTTCAAATTATATTTCATAGTTATGATCCCTTCTATTGACTCAACAAGCAGTTTTTTTCTCTCATCAGTCCACTGTGAATTAATTAAAGAAAACACTCTTTCAACACTGCAATTTGAACCGGAAAATTGCGAAATAAAATTGGCAAATCTTTAAAAGTTCAGAAAAACTGTCTAATGTTTGTGTGTTCTCAAAGAAATTCCCTGCGCATGCACCAACTTCTCAAAATATTCATTTTGTCCACAAAGAAATGCTTTCAAGCACTGATACTGGTCAAAGAATTTGCAGTCATCAATGGTGACATCTCTCTCCTGTAAGTAATCTAGACTTGGTAAAATCATTTCAAGGTTAGGTCATTGACTTTCTTCTTTTCTTAAAAATGTAGGATATTCAAGATATGACGTCCCTTTTATGAATTAAATTACTTTATAATTTTGCCAGTATTATTTTCAATTCTACAAGAAAAAAAGGAGGACATTTCATATAAATTTAAAAAAGGAGGGAGGACAGGCGGACAGTTTTAAAAAAGGAGGACATGTCCTCCAAAAAGAGGACAGATGGCAACCCTGTATTCATCAGATTTAATGAGAAATTCTTGCCACTGCTCAATGTCATCACACGCTTTAAAGTTCACTTGATAATTTCTTATCTCACTAGTGTTCCAATCCATTGCAAAGTAGTTGATGTAGTTTGTCCTAGTTTTCAACAAATTTAACATTTGTCCAAGTCCTTAACACTGGTGGCTACAATGACGTTGACATTTTCTTCTTTCCTCACTAGTATTGACCCATTTTGTACCCACACGTATTTAATGTTTTTTATCCTTGCTTGAATTCTCAGTTCTTTTAGGAGATTCCTGTTTTCTGGCGTTAAAGCTTCGTTGAAATACAGGCGATCACCATTTAATTAATCCTCCCTTTTCATATTGTTCCACCATCGATTTCTTGACCACTAGTACTATTTTACTTCTTTTCATTGGTATTATTTGTTATTGCGTCGCTTCACATTCCGTATCGACACCTATTTTCTCTGCACTTTTTTTGTATTCTTCCATTGGTAAGGTGTTGTCGGCTGCTGTAAGCCGTATTTCAATATATTTTCTTTTCTTGTATTGCTCCAGTTTGTTTAATTGTGTTGAGAGATTGGTTAGTTCCATATCTTGTCAAGTTTTCCTTGAGAACATTCACTTCTTGTTTTAGAATTTTGCTCTCTTTGATATTCTCGTCTAACTTCGCAGCCATCTCGTCGAATTTCTCCGATATATGCTGGACGGATTTTATCAATTCATGCATTAGTTTCTTCATGTTTGGTGGTAAATCGGGTTCCAGGTTTAAAAGGTCATCTTCTATATTCTTCTCTTCATCTCTGGGATGTGAATTATCATTCCGTTGGTGTCCTTGTACATTTTTATTGTCTCTGCATTGTGAACACCGCCATTTTGCTTTTGCATCACTCGATTTCGCTATAAAGATACGTTCCGATGTTGAGCATGATCCAAAATGATACCGATTTCGGCATCCCATACACCGTCGTCTTGTACTTCTTCTTCCCATAGATTGCACGTATTCATGATAGTGACGATAAAATGCGACTACGGTTTCACAAAAACACTACACAACACTTGATAATTTGGGCGGCGGGTGCTACACGAGAGCACGTCTACACGGTACGAATGCCTGAAACTGATATTCGTTTGATACATTAGAATTCATTTTAACAATCAACTAACATGCACACTTATACCACAATAATAAAATTCAAATAACACACAAACTACACCCAAAATCACGCTGGACTTCACAATGCCGATTTCAAAGGAGCTTCTAGAACTGCAGTGGAGCAACACCCCATGGATATAGAAAGCGTCCACACTGTTTATACTGCGATTTTTGTAGGAAGAGCTCTCAAGATAACTCAAATCCCATCTTCGCGATGGAATATGTCACGGCATTTCGTATCATTCACAGTCGTTCCGCTAGATTTCGCACGATCGCGACCGTATGAAGCAGTGCTTGCGATCATGCGACTTCTACCGGCAAGACCGAGAAAAGACGCGAAATGCCGTGACATATTCCATCGCGAAGATGGGATTTGAGTTATCTTCAGAGCTCTTCCTACAAAAATCGCAGTATAGTGACGTCATCAAAGGTAATGCGACCGGTCAGCTGCGCAGCTCGCTACCCTAGAAACCCTTACTTCGTTTGCAATTACTATTCTGGAAATTCATTACAAAATATGTTCTTATTTAATGTTCACATCAGTGAAATTTTATAGGCACAATATTTGTTTCAACAATCCATAAGAAATTCGTTTGAATGCATTTACCTTCAAGTTCTTAAGAGTGATCGCAAGAACATATTTTTTCAGATACTGTATACCCCTTTACTTTCCTTAACATTATTACAAGGGATATAGTGGAAACATAATAAAGGTAGTAAGTTCTACTGCGAGTAATATTTTTGCCGACTTGACAGCTCCAGGCTAAAGGGGAGAGGGGGTTTCGTTATCCAATCAAGAGGCTTCGAATTACGATGATGTCACTACAGAGTTGCCGACGTTTACTGTACTTACGGCGTCTCGCTGTACTTTCATCTGCTTTGCGCGTGTTATGCAAAAATGTTTCGTTATTCTTTGCTTTGGCAGGATTATAGCGTAAGGGACTGCGATAAAATTGTGTAACAAAATTTCATCAAATAAACTAGTGTCATTACAATTGTACCAAAAATACAATAAGCTGGACGTGTATGCCTCAACAGTTGATCTGACGCAAGAACCAACACTTGTCTGCCGCCCGAGTAAGTGGCAACATTGCTCTTCCCCACTCCCGGCTGTCAAGTCGGCAGAAATTTTGCTCGCAGTATACATACATATATCATAATGTATGACGTATGTGCAAAAAGTCCAGTCACATTTATTAATACACTAACACATACACATTAATACATTAACACATTAACACAAATTATAAATTATCCAGTCAGATTTTTCAACTTTCTTTCAGCAATTTTACAAAATATTTGGTCTTTGATCTTCTTGCAATATTTAAAAAAAATATTCATTGCTGCCAACATCTTAATTATGTGTTCTAAATAATGTTCACATACCAACAAAAATCATGCATTCATTTGCAAGCTTTTCATGCTGAAAAAGCAATCTATAACTACATTGGTACAAGCTACCACATCCACAGCCACTATGTGCTGGGCTTTTCAACTTTCGAAAATCTAATCTCTCAATTAAAATAACAGTTAGTCATGTCATGAAATTGAAAATAAAAGGCAGCAACATACTTTATAATTAAGATGTTTTTATGAACAATAATTAGTTATATTTTTCCAATAAAAATTTGAAATAACTTTTATTTTCAGTTATCTGCTTTACTACATGGAGAGTATTATATTCCTGGTAAATTTTCAGACACAAAGTCATCTTCAGTAAAACATTTTTCTAATCAAAAACATATCCAACATATCTGAAATTAAATTAATATTGGTAATGTTTCTTGGAAAATCTTGATTTCTTAATTTCGTCACAGGAGCATTTTTCTGTAAAAACTAAATTTCAAAGCACTGTCTACAACTTCCGAAAGATAAATCACTGGATGAGGATTTCACAGAAGTTTTAAAAACGAAACACGATCATCACTTTATTTAACAATTACCAAATTGCAAACACTGTAACTTTCCTCGAATTTTCCTACGTTATAGAAGAAAACTGTTAATTATAAACTTGCTGCGAAACCACACTAGGCAGCATCGACAGCTACCGGTTGGTAGTTCTTCAGCCTTCTTTTCTTTTCTGCTGGATTTTCTCGTCTTGTTTGCTAGAAAAGTAGGTAGGGCAGTCTAGAAATACGGAAGACCCCCACAATTTTTTAAATCGAGAGACACTCAATTTAGAAAATGATATTTCACCCGTCGTATCGCTCAGAACTGTTTCTCACAGTATATATTGTATGCGTTCTTGAAAAAAGAGCATTTCTTGCGATTTATATGTAGATCGTACTTTCGCAGTTGGTCGAGACAGCTGATTAAATTCTGTTTACATTCTTATAATGTAGTTCCATGAATAATTATATCGTCAAAATACTTTTCCGTTTTCGGAACTCCTCTCAAAATTTGATCAATTATTCGGTTGAATTCAGAAGGTGCTGTTTTAATCCCGAATGAGAGACGATTCATTTTGTACGTTCCTCGATGAGTTGATATGGTTTGAATATCTTTTGATTTGTCGCCCACTTCAAGGTGCAGGTATGCCTTGTATAAATCCAGTGTGCAAAAATATTTAGAATTGTGTAGACTATTTAGAATTTCGTCGATCTTCGGAATCGGGTAACGTGCGTCTATGAGTCGCTCGTTCACTCCAACTTTGTAGTCCACACTAATCGCACTCCGTCAGCTTTTGGTAAGACGACCAGGGGGAGATCCCCAGTCACTTGTTTCCGTTCTCGTAATGATTTCTGATTCCTCCAGTGAATCCAGTTCCTTTTCGGCTCGGCTGAAAAGAGCGTAAGGAATTTCTCTTTGTCGATGGAAAATTGGTTTTGCTTTCTCTCGTAATTTTAAGCTTACCTTGCAGTTTGGAACACAACCTACTTTTTCTTCAAAAATGTCCTAATATTGCGACATAATTTCTTCGATGACGTTGATATTACTGATACTGTTATCGGCGGTTGATGAGTTCTTTTGATCGAGTTCATGTAGGTTGATTTTAAGTTCCATCGATGCCTAGACCCGTCGAGGTGGGTTGGTCCACGTCCTGACGGGGGGATGCAGAGAAGGCTCTCAAGTGTTCCTTTCTCCATTTTTTTTCATCTTCTTGCTTCTCATTTCATGTCATGTACGTTCTTTTCACTCCTTTTTCTTCCTCACTGGCCTTCTCTGTATGCTGAACGCCCACCCATGTGTTTGCCGTGCATGGCGACCCGTGTCGGAGGGAATGTGTGTCCTGGCAGTTGAGGGACCTGTTTGTTTCCCTATCTAGTCCTAGTGCTACTGTTCGCCTTGCACTAAGGAGTACGTTGATTACGTATTTTGGGGAACATTCCCTGTAGGTTCCAACACACTCGCTTTGGCCCCGGACTCTTCTAGACGGGCGGTCGGGAGCTAACCCACTCCCGATCAATCGGCTCGGACTAGGTCTTGTACTGAACTCCAGGGTGAGCGGGGGAATCCACGGCGGTGCAGCGCTGTGTTATTCCCCCACTATATCCTCGTGGCAACCCTGGCACTCCGATGGAGTGTCCCCTTGTTGGGCTCCGTGGTGGGTGGGGACCACGAGGATGAACCTATTCCATCTACATGGATACTTCACCTTTCCCCCAGCCCTCTTCCGCAAGGAAGAGGAGATTTGCAGAAAGAACTATTGATTTGAATAGTTTCTTTTCTAGAGAAGAAGATCGACCCAAGAAGCCTCGCTTCCTCCTCATGGCATGTGCCGAGGAAGGTAAGACTTTCAAAACTGTGAGTGCTGTCCGTCTGGCGCGAGCTATCGAAGAAGCCTACGGGAAGCTCCAAGCGGTCGTGCGACAAAGGAATGGAACCATTCTTTTTGAAGCGCGTACCGACGAGCAGATTGTAAAAATTCAAAATACGAAGCAGATTGCCGGCCTCCAGGTAGTAGTCACGGTTCATCCCACCTTGAACCTGAGCAAAGGCGTAGTCAACCACGAGGACTTTGCTACTGAAACGGAGGAAGATCTTCTAACCTTTTTTAAGGACCCATGGCGTGACTGAGGTGTACAGGATCGGAAGGAAGGAGCAGGGGAAAGTGATCCCTACTTCTACCCTGATCCTTACTTTTGACCGACCATCCCTCCCGGAAAGGATCGTTACCGCTTTCTACAACCTCCGTGTGCGGCAGTATGTGCCGAACCCTTTGCGCTGCTTCAAGTGTCAAAGGTTTGGGCATACCCAACAGCGATGTATGTCCGTTAACGCGGTTTGCGGGAAGTGTGGATCGTCAGTTCACGACCCACAACCCTGCGACAAACCACCGCACTGTGTGAATTGCGAAGGCGATCACCCAGCCAACGACAACCAGTGCCCCACGTTTCTCCGGGAAAGGGAAATCCAAAAATAAGGGTAACCGAAAAGGTTTCCTTCCCTGAGGCGAAGCGTAGGTTCCAAATCAGGAATCCAGTGGACCTATCTCGATCCTTTTCCAGTGCTGCAAAACCTAAGTCCCCGGGGGTAACAGCGAGTTGTCAAACTCACTGTACCCCAGCGGTAGTTTCGCACTTTAGTTGTCAGGTGTCGCCGACAGACTTCCCCGAAGATTCGGCATGTATCCAAGGTGGGAAAATTATAATTCCCACAAAGTACAAAAACCTGTGCAAAAACACCACCAGAAATCGACCACTGAGACTTCTACTGAAATCGATCATAAACAGACACCGCCTCCCAGGAAAAATACGTCATCCAAATCCCGTCCACCTCCTTCTGTTTCTGAGAATCACATCGGACGATCCTCCAGCCCCTATAGATCTCGGTCACCCGTGGCCAAAAGTCGGGAAAACCCCCCGACCATATCCAGCAGCAGTCAGGATGACTCTGCTGTTGATGAGGAACCCCACGAGAGTTCCTCTACAACCATTCAGAAGGAGAGAAAGAAAAAAAAGCAACCAAAGAAATAATTTCTCATAATGGCTCTCTCATGGAACTTATATGGTCTTCGTGCTCACTCAGAAGAATTAAGATTAATAATTTCTCGCCACAAACCATTTATAGTCTGTCTTCAGGAAACTCATCTTCTCCCTCATCATCCCCTGTCTCTTCGCGGATTTAACATCTATCGGTTTGATCAAGACGACGGACTTCGTGCTCACGGCGGCGTTGCGGTACTCATCCGCGACTCCCTGTTCTCGGAGGAACACAACGTTCGAACCGACCTCCAAACAGTTTGCGTACGGGTACACCTACCATCGTTCTCTTTTACGGTGTGTAGTATATACATTCCCCCTGGCCAAGTCGTGTCACAAGAGGAACTCGAAGATGTTTTTTCTCAGTTGCCCGCCCCTTTTTTTATTGCGGGGGATTTTAATGCCCACAATCCCCTCTGGGGTGGCACGAGGACCTGCCCGAGAGGTTCTATCCTCGAAAATATTATTGACCAGCAAAACTTAATTCTTCTGAACTCCGGGAATCACACTCATTTCTCCATGGCGTCAAACACCTTCTCGTCAATCGATCTGGCACTCTGCAGTCCATCCCTATCTACCATGGTAGAGTGGACCGTACTCGATGATCCACATGGGAGTGACCATTTTCCCATTTTGGTCCACTTTAATGTCCCTGATTTAGACGTCATCTACCCTCGCTGGCTATTCCATCGAGCCGACTGGGATACATTCAGCGAGAAAATTATAATGCCAGACCACTTCTCAAATAATATCGATACCTTGGTGGCCCAATTCACCGACGCCGTTCTTCGCGCAGCCACCATTGCAATCCCGAAGTCTACGTGTCGGCCACGACGCGTCCCTGTGCCTTGGTGGAATGCTGACTGTGCCACCGCGGTGCGTGACCGAAAGCAAGCACTCGCGAGGCTCAATAGGTTCCCCACCGCATCAAACCTGATCGATTTCAAAAGAAAGCGGGCCAGAGCCAGATTAGTAATACGGGAAAGTAAGACCGCTTCCTGGAGAGCCTTTATTTCTTCTCTTTCTTGCCATACCCCGCCTAAAGTAGTATGGCGAAAGATCCGACAGATCGGAGGAAGATTTTCCCCATCATCTGTCCCAGGACTTCTTATTAATGGAAATCTTATTACTTCTCCAGAAAAAGTAGTTGAGGAATTGGCCTGTCATTATGAAAATTCCTCCAGTTCCTTACACTACTCCCCTAGCTTCTTGAAAACTAAGAGTAGAATGGAGAAATGCAGATTGGACTTCTCTACCTGCCTGGAGGAAGATTATAACGCCCCTTTCTCCATGGATGAATTTTCCTGTGCGCTCACCCGTGGGAAAGATTCTGCTCCAGGACCAGACCAAATACACAACCAAATGTTAAAACACCTGCCGGAAGAGGCACGTATCTTTCTCCTCCGTATCTTCAACAAGATTTGGATGGAACATACCTTCCCTAGAACCTGGCGCGAAGCGATTATTATTCCTATTCCTAAAGAAGGAAAGGACAGGACAAAGCCGTCAACCTACCGTCCAATCTCGCTCACAAGCTGTATATGCAAACTTCTGGAGCGAATGGTGAATACGCGTTTGGTCTGGCACCTGGAGCAGAGAAACCTACCTACCCCCATCCAATGTGGTTTCAGGAAGAACAGGTCAACCATGGACCACCTTGTCACCCTTACCACACAGATCTCCACTGCTTTCGTGCTACGTCAACACCTGGTAGCAATTTTCTTTGATATAGAGAAAGCTTATGATACTACCTGGAGGTACGGCATTCTTCGCACCATCCATTCTTGGGGTCTTAGGGGCCGGCTCCCCCTTTTTTTAGTAGCCTTTCTTTCCTCAAGATACTTCCGCGTTCGCCTTGGTGACAGGTTATCCGCCAGCCACCATTTAGAAAACGGGGTCCCTCAGGGCTCAATTCTGAGTGTCACTCTGTTTGCCATCGCTATCAATAGTATAGCGTCGATAATCCGAGAGCCGGTGAAAGCATCGCTCTTCGTTGACGACTTTGCCATTTTCTGCTCTTCCAAGAGTATTCAAGTTATAGAGAGACAATTACAACTTGTCCTCAACAAATTGCAGGAATGGACTGATGCGACAGGTTTTTAAATTCTCCGCATCAAAAACTAGCTGTATGCACTTCTGCAGGATTTATCATCTTCATAACCACCCCGATCTTTTTCTTGGAAGCCATCTTCTACCTTTTGTGGACTCTGCAACTTTCCTTGGGCTTACTTTCGATAAGAGCCTAACTTGGCGAAATCATATACGTAAACTGAAGAGCCGATGTGTCTCACCTCTGAACCTCCTCCGCACCCTTACAGGCAGCTCTTGGGGAGCTGACCGTGTGTGTCTCTTGCGTTTGTATAGAACCCTCATCCGCTCTATTTTGGATTATGGATGTATTGTATATGGGTCAGCGTCACCATCAACCCTCCGGCCATTAAATACCATTCACAACGCCGGTATAAGAATTAGTACAGGCGCCTACCGCACGAGTCGCATCGAATGCCTCTTGGCCGAAGCTGGAGAACCATCTCTGAGCCGAAGGCGAGATATTTTATTAGCCTCTTATGGGGCTAAAGTGTCGGGACTGGTTGACCACCCTTGTCGTCGTATAATCATCCACCCAAAGTATGAGTCCTCGTACAATCTTCGAACTTCGTTACCCCATCCCCCAGGTATTAGATTACGAAATCTTCTCCGGGAATTAAATGTAGAACTTCCCACCCCTGTGAGACCCATAAGTGACCGGATCCCCCCTTGGAAACTCCTCCTTCCCAGTATTGACCTCAGACTCTCCCCATTTACCCAAACAAACTACTAGTCCTCTGGTTTACCAGAAACAGTTTCTGGAAATGAGAGAATCCTATCCGGATCATTTATTCTTATACACGGATGGTTCATCGTGCAGCGACGCGGTGGCATGTGGTTTTTACTGTATCAGGGCCACCAAATCATTTCGGCTTCACTCCAAATGCAGTATTTTCACTGCCGAAATGTGTGCAATCTTTGAGGCCCTAAAATACATTGAATCAGCGACGTTGCGGCGAGTAGTTATCTGTTCCGATTCTCTCAGCTCTCTTCAAGCTGTCTCCCGTCCTTCGTCAGACTACCTGACTTTATCCGTTCAAAGCCTGATTCATCGTCTTCTGTCCCGCCGCTATGACCTGGTACTTAGTTGGGTCCCAGGGCCACGTGAGTATCAGAGGGAACGAACTGGCCGACCAGGCGGCGAAATCAGCGACTCGTAAAACTCGTATCGACATCCCTTCTGTGCCATTATCCGATGTTCAGGCTTTCTTGAAACGATCCGTGCTTAGAGCGTGGCAAACAGAGTGGCACAATAGCACTTTCAAACTAAGTGCGATAAAGAATTCTGTGTATCCCTGGCGCTCCTCATCACGGTCCTGTAGACGCGAGGAAGTTATTTTAACCCGTCTTCGTATCGGACACTGCCATTTCTCTCACGGTTTCATTCTTCGAAATGAAACTCCCCCCATCTGTGACTCGTGCCAGACTGTTCTTTCCGTGGAACACGTCCTGCTGTACTGTAGGAAATTTGTTGGCAGTCGACGAAGGTATGACCTGGGCAACTCGCTACAAGTGGTGCTCGGGGATGACGATTCTGCGCTCTCAAAACTTTTTTGTTTTTTGAGAGAAAGCAGAATATATAATTTTATTTGAAAGAACAATGTTTTATGTTGTTTTTTGGCCCCTTTACAGCCAATTTTACGTTTTAAGATAAATTTTACGCGCCCTTTTTCTATTTTCCTTCTGCCATTTCTACAATGTATACTTGATGCAGAATTCGAGCCTCCTTTTTAGCCCATGTACATGCTTTTAAACAGTGAGTAAGTTACATATGCAACACTGAATATTCTTTTCTCCAAATACTCTGGCATGGGCGCCAATGACCACAGCAGTCGAAGCGCCCTTTAAACCCTATTCAATCAATCAATCGATGCCTAGATCAGCATAATCGACTTTTTCGTTCGGGTTGTCGAACTGAGTGATTGCGTGTCGTTTTTTGTTGAGATTGGTCGCGACCTCTTGTCTTATTGTCATCTGTCTTGACATACTTCATTTTGTTGATACTATCAGTCAATGTCGATGTCGGTGTTCTTTGGGCCAACTCCGTCGAAATTGATCTTTGATGCTCTAAAGCTAATGCTTTTGAAACAATTTCTTCGAATTTTGTGGTTTTCAGTTGAAGAATATTCTCCCTGATGGAGTTGTCCTTGATTCCTCGAATAAATTGTGCAGGACGAAAAGTGTCTGCAACTGAATTCTGGCAGTTACATTCTGAAACAAAATTGCAGTCTCTAATGTCGTTCTGTCAATGTAGCCACAAATTCTGAAATTGATTGATTATCCTGTTGGTATTTCGATAAGAATTGATGTGCGCCACAACATTTTTCTTTCGTGCTAACTGCATTTCTAAAAGTGAAATGAGTTCGTCGTAAGTTTTTTCTTTTGGTAATGTTGGTGCTGCCAGTGCCGCAATCATGTTAAAATATTTTGCGCCTATTGAATTAAGTTATAACTTGGCGCAATAATCTTTATTTTTATCTACGTTCTTCGTTTCTATATAATTTTCGAATCTGGATTTATAATTTCTAAAAGATTCTTTTGTAGAATCAAAGTTCTCAAAATTTGGCAAAAGTGCCTTATTAACAGCCACTACTGGTGGCTTTCCGACGTTTGTTTTGTCAGTATCTTTTCAAGCATTTGCTGTTGAAACTGTGTGAATTGTTCATTGTCCATTTTGATCATAATTGATTTTATTTATTGTAATTTATAATTAAATACTTATAAATAAACAATCAAACATTCCTCCCTTGAATTTAGCTTGAATTTTAGCCATTTGGGAAATCGCGTGATAGGGCTTCACCTGGACAAATACGTCTTCCTTAAAATGAAACCATCGCTCCCATATTCAGCAAATGCATCAGTGTCAATGGAATACAATCTTTAAACATAAATTGGATTTATTTAAATGACAGGGAACCAAGAAAATATACAACAATTTTAAGTAGAGAAATAGTGATGAAGGAATACTGTACTACATACTGTAAATTATTATACAAGATTAAGCTTGTACCTGATTACTGGATGCAAGATTAACCTCATATCTAGTATTTGCCTAGCAAGTCTCGAAAAAGTACCGTTTTCTACATCGAACAATGATTTCTCTTTTTCGATTTAGCTATGCTTAGAACTTGAGGCAGACATCATCCAAACTTGTGAAGCTGTCGAACACATTGGGCTTGCTCAAATTCTCAAAATCGAAAAAGGAAACATTATTGCAAGCACACCCACAGGTCCATTCTTGTTCACTAGTACCGCCACGGCAAAATTGATAGGCATACATGTCGATAAGTCTTACATTTTCCGATAATCAGTTTTTCAGTCCTCCTCCCCCTAGTAAACATTGAAATAAAAATCATTCTCAGGAAATCGCAACGTACTGTTGCTTTCTTTAAATCGCTTTGTGAACTTTTGTAAGTTGTCTTACGGCTGGTTCACCGGCACTGTTTAAATTTTGTTTTAAATTTTGCATTTTAACTGCATGCCGTCTAAAAGTTAGTCATCGCACCATCAAAGAATAGGAATCACTTACATTCTAATTTAAAAAATGAAAACACAACATTCATTTGCAAAAATAAATATGATCTTGGAACAGACACTGCAGCACAAGAGTCAACAGGAAGGTTGGTACTGTCTGTTCTCAGAGAGCAGCTCAGAGAAAGTATATGATATTGTAGAACCACAATCTCACTAATTTCCCTCGTTGAGACGGAACCTCATCCTTTCGTTTCTGCGCATGCTTTGTTGACCAGTTGACCAGTCACCAGTACAAACACGGGAAAGATAAAAATATTTGTTGAACGTCAACTGGTACCATCCTTACTCCTCCATCCTTTGACTTCTTCTAAATCTTGATGGAGGAGTAGCAGCTCCAGTAACAAGCGTGGGAATAGAAGAAGTAATCCCTGGACGGAGAAGTACTAGCAGTTGCAGGAGGCATAGTAATAGCAGAAATAGCATTCGGTTTACGTGTTGCACCGGCAGCAACAGAAGTGCAACATCGCTCCTTTACCGGAACAAAAACATTCACAGTCGGAGGACAGTTCAGTGTTCTCAGTCTCCATTTCAGATATACAAGGTATCACAACAAAATTGTCCGAATCAAAAGGGATTTTCTGGATATAAAATCTTGCGGAATTCCAGACTCACCATTCTAAAGTTGGACTTGGAGGTTTTGGTGCCCCACCAGTCATTCTACTACATTTATTGTATTCTCCCATTTTTTCTTCGACGTCGTTTCATTGTTTTCCACTGGCTGTACATATCTGCTTCAATTCCCTAAGTCTATAGTTAAATCTGTTAAATATATTTGTTATTTCTTGACAAGCGTTTTTATTAGCAACATTATCGTTGCTTTTCACATACATCACGTCCAGAACTGCCTCATTAGTTCTCTTAGTAGTTGCTAGAAAGAAAGAGAAAAACAGGAAAGGTCAGCACATTCCAACATCACACTTTCATAAAAGAATGCAAAATATTCAACAAAAAAGCCTCTTTCTTACCTTCTCTTCACTTTACCAGTTCACACTCCTCGCGCGCTTTTCAGCCATCGTTTGACTAAATTACTAATAAAAACTACTATTAAAACACTATTAAAAACTAACAACGCCGTAACGCTGTTATATTTATATTTCACAACGCATGTATGCATGCTACGTCTATGTATTTCCTATAATATATTGTACTGTTGAATGAAACATCTATGCAATTCCTGCCTGTATCCTATACGAATTGTATCACAACGGGTAAGGCGAAAATACAACCTGATGATTTCTTCGTTCATAGCATTAGTCCATTGAACACTCCGTCGTGGCAGGACCTGCCACAGTGCTCCCAAGTGAACTCTGGGAAACACTCTGCTCGGGTGCAGTTAACAGATCTTGCGTACTGCTTCCGTCGGCTGTAGTAGTTTCGGGTATTCCGATGTGAGCCCGCCTGTTCAGCGTCACACCACTAGCGGTATGCTGTCACAGACAGCGCTAGCTCCATCTGCCCTGGCGCTTCCCAAGCAGCGGCTCTGGGCCTAGGCAAATTTCCAATGGTCTCTCCATTTCAAAGTGGGTGTGGTCTGATAGGGCTGCTATCTTATGGCCTTTACACCTGCCATCATGTGTATTAACCCCACATGAAGAGGTTGCTCCTTCCGCCCAACTTTGGCCGTTGAAGACTTCGCCCCTGTAACCCCGGGCATGGACACCCCTTATCAACCCTTGAGGAGAAGAGTCACCTCAAGGCTATCTTCATGTCTTCTGTGAACTGCCTCTTCTGTAAGTCATCTTCTGGAGTACTTCTTCGTCTGACCCCTCTCCTTCGATCGGTCCGCCATGGGAGACCCTACCAGTAGCTACTCTACCCGCCGGCATAGCTCTCAGGGTCATTGGGGCACTCAAGCTCCACCACCAATGTCAAGGTCATGTACTCCCAGAGATTTGCAGTCAAGTAGTCTCCTGTAGTCATCAGCACATATTCTCAGTTGCAGATTGCTGTTGGCTGGTGGGCTGGGCTGGTTCAGCTGTCTGCGAGTCAATTTGGCAGGTTCCATCTCCATTGTCACAATCATTGTTCTAGCCTCTTAGATATTTTAGATCCACTCATGTGCTTTCTGTTCAGATTCAGCAAGAAATGTTTATTCTCATTATGTACTAGCATTCCGTTTGGGTCAGACATAACTGACATGATACATTTTGCTTGGTTTAAACATACAAAAAAGTAATGCGATGAAAATATCATAACAAAAAGCAATGCAAAATTGCCAATGTACAATTATACGCTAGCACGCATCCTCATTGCGAACGCCGCAGCTTCGAATTTAATTTAAAGAAAATGAATGTCGTATTATTATTTTCATTATTATAGACTTTATTTCTCAGTCAACCTGGGTATAAGGAATCTGTCTTTTGGTGTCAAGTAAGACTGCCTTTTGTCCAACAGTTTGCAATTTTGTTGGTAGTTTCAATTTTGAGGTAGAATACATACCTTTCCAAAATGTCTTTTGATGGTTTTACACATTCTGTAGTAAGTATTTGAGTATTTTAAGGAAGTTTCTGCTGTGGAACTTTATGATAACCCTGTACTTGATATTGTGTAAAAATTAGTTTACATTATTATGTGTCAATGAGCATTCTATGCACATTAGTGCACTGTTCAGCTATTATTATTAATGAGTATTCTATTTGTCATTGAAGGCTGACATTTGAACTCTGTAGTGGAAGTGTTTAACTTAATCTGTCACAGGAATTACGTGTTTTGACTTACTTTGGACTTATTGTTGCACTTATTATTTCTGCATCACATTTAATTATATTAATTTGTATTCAGTGATTGATTAACAATTTTTATAATTGATATTTAGTTTTGAAGTATCTTGAAAATGTTAATGTTTGTGATTTTCAAAAGAGGTTTAGTATTAGTATTAAAATGTTTCTTTGAACTTTCTTCTGACCATTGTATAATATCATTTTGTATTCAACGTGCAGTTTATGTTATGACTTGTGTGAACAAAAGTTTTAAAATATATTTATTAATATCATTAGTATTATACTACATACATTTTACATGTGTTGTTTTGTGTCTGGAAAAGACAACTTACAATTTTTATTTGAAGTCTCTTGTAATTTTGTGTCTGATGATTTTGAAAGTCATTAACGATATTTATATTTGGCAATTACCTTTCTTAACAAGAACTTTGTATTGTACTATTCTAATTGTGCTTTAAAATTGTAATTTGCTTCTGAACTATGATAGGTTTTCATTACATGAATTTTTAAATATCAATGAAGTAATTATGAAATCAATATGTATGGAGTTTATATATCATAAACAGCACTTCTCTCATTGGATCATATACCTTGAGAGAGCAGGAAAATATTGTAAAGAATCATATTGTTCAATAAACTATTTTATTATTATTATTATTATTATTATTATTATTATTATTATTATTATTATTTTGTGTATTGCTCATTGATGCTCTAAGCATGTATTTATTCCTCTGTGATCATCACAACGTTCTGACAGCTCACCATCAAAATAAGTGTCAGTTGGATCATGATATATCTATTTCTTAAAAATTATAAAATCAGTTTAGCTCTCTAAGATGTCAATCACAGGCTCTTTTGACTTTATATATTGATATTTTAAATTACCTAAATAGTTTCCACCAAAACTAGCTTATTATTATAAAGATCCAATTGCATATTTTGTGTGCTCACCGCGCATCCGTGCCCTGTGAGCGCGTGCCGATGCTGTACTCACCTGGTACCCACCTCTCACACGGCGCCACGCACGATGATGAGCCAACAGCAGGACTAGGTTGCTGGCTATGTTGACACACAGCACACACACATATCGGCCTCCGGTAGCTCAGGTGATGTAGCCAGAGGGCTACTAGAAAGAATAGGGACGGAGGACCACCTCGAACGAGGAAATGAAGGGTCGGCCGAAAGATAGCAAAAACGCAAACTGAAGGATAATATTAATTTAATTATCTGAATAGTTATGACAGTGAAATTGCCTCTTGGAAGAGATAAGACTTATGAACTAGGAAGGAAAGGAAAACAAACAATTTCGAACTATTATACTATATACAAATGCATGCCGGGCCCGAGCAGTGAAATATTAATAAAAAATACTAATTCTAAGATCTTAAAATAATGAATACTGAAGGTGCAAACTGAATAGAAAAGAAAAGAATACAATACATGAATAATGCTAAACGTTTAAGCAATTACTGGAGTGTTCGAATGTCTTTAAATAGCTCGGCACTGCTGGAGTCAAGAACAGGTACCTGATATGAGGATGTTCACGTTTGGCGGGCTCGGACCGTCACCGCTGGAGCTCGAGGTGCCTCTGGCGATGCGTCTGCGATGACAAACAGCACCAACGGATCCGATGTTCGGCGTCCCCGGACTCGATGAAGCGGCGTGTATGCCGCCGTGGTCTGACGCCGTGCCGCCGCTCACTAACGCGCCACAATGTGCGAGTGATGTCGTCAAAATGTATGCCAGTGTGGCGCACTTTGATGGGCAGCCTGTAGCCCTGTCAATGCCGTTGTGGCCTGAAGATAACTCACAGCTTTAAATGGCTCGGCACAAGTGTCGGCTAGGCCGCGTACATGAGCAGTTTACATGACTGCCGCGGAAAGTTGTTTGCTCATGGCAGCGGCCCTGAGTGCCACTGACGCTCTGTCATCTGAGCGATGTCTGGCAAGCGAAATCTTTTTTGGCGCGATGGCTCCCGATAATATATAGGCAACCGCCCCCCGACCTCGCGGTGGTGGGTGGCCACCGCAAGGCGTGACGGAAGGGGATGGCGTGAGATGGAGGGGGGATCCCTTGGGTAGCCGCCTTGCTTGGTCACCGAGACAAGGGGCGGGGGTGCTGTCTGTGTCGAGGTGCGGCGGCCGAAGCTTAACTGCCCCGCTGAGGGGGGGGGGAGGCGCATCCGGGCGGCCCGCGGCCGCGGCGGCGCGGCGCGCGTCAGAATGCGGCCGTTGGCAACCGCCGGCGGCGGCGCCCTTTTGAGACAATGGGCGTCTTTGCCGACTACCGCAAAGGAGTGAGCCACCGCCTTCGTTAAGGGCGGCAACCCGACAGAAGGTGCGGCGGGATTAACGGGAGACGGGCGCGCGGAGGAAGGGGGGCGACCGGCCCACCGCTTTCCAACGGCGCGGGCGGTCTTCCTACCGCTAGCATGCGTAAACATATTTAATAAAACGTGTTCAGTATGTAACACAATGCAAAATTTAACTACCTACTTTAATGGCCGATTGGAGTGTGTGTTTTAATTTTTTTTTAAATTTAGATTTCTGTATTACATGACAAATATAATTTGACTCCAAAATGTCATTTTCTGAACACAGATTATACTTCAAATATAGCAAACAATATAACAAACATATTGGGATATATTAAAAGACCTTATGTCAAATGTAATTCTATTAACAAAACCTTACGTATACAAACTACTAATATTATAATATGATGGTTGGTAAGCTATTTTCACTAGTAGTTTGTCACCCACTTACAAAACTTAAATCATTAAGTGGAAACTTTTCAAGGTACATTCTTTTAGTCTCGCAGACACATATTTAGGATCACAAGAGCCATTTATAGATTGTATCTTCAGTGCAATACAATCAGCTTTCAATATCTCAGCATGTGTTTTTTTTAGGGAATTTCACATGTGGTATTTTTTGAAAAACTTTTTATGACTGTCAGCTATTAAGATTGAATTTTCAATTTTCCCTTCATTCATCCAGAAGATTTGTAACTTTTTTCAAAATCAGTCTGATTAATTCATATTGTGAATAGCCTAAATCTACAATGTGTATATTAGCAATTGAATGATCTTGTGATGTGACTGATTAAAGCTATAATTAAACTATAATGAAAACTATAACTTTATAATGTGATGATAGTAAAAACATTTAAATATTAGTGAGATTTTATTTTCATGAACATAATATATTTTAAGTATAGGTATCAGTTGTGTATTGGATGTAAATCCATATGAATATTAATAAATAAAAATGTTTGGTATTACTGTTTCAAATATTCGTTTGTGAAAATAGATTTTATCTCCTACAGTACATCTCTTACAGTGCATAGAGTTCTCTATGCACTGTTAAACTGTTGTGTGTCCATCCATCCTTGCACCCTTCCTTTAGTATTAGACTTTCTGGTTTTACATTCAAGGTAAATGAGTTGTGATTTATGCATAGTGTAAGAGAATGGTGTTCTCTTACACCATCAATTCGGCACATCTCATGTTAACTGGTGGGGAATTGTCCATTTTTCTAGATCCTTTCAGAACCTTCTGAGAATTCCCAAAAATCATGTTTTTGGTTATTTTAAGATTCTAAAACACTTTTTAGGGGGTTTACTGTTAGCCTACAGAGCTGATCAGTAGCTGATAATTTGATTCTTTTTGACAAGAAGAAATATTTGTGACCATAATTAGTTGATCCTTCTAGAATTTGTAAAAAAAGTTCTAGAAACAAAATGTATTTTCAGGAATTCTATGTTCTATATTTCAACAGTGGTGAAATGCTATGAATTACTATTCTGTCTCCCAGGCATAACATGAATCATTGCAGTTTGATTCATCAGATTGATAATGAAACCTCATTTTGTCACATTCTCATTATGTCACATTCTGTGCCCATGGTTGACAACCAGGCAACTACATTATACAAAATGTTTGGCCCTTCAACACCAACTGAACCATGGCCTATCAGCCTGGAAATTATCATTAACAACAAAATTGTTTAAAAGTAGTATTTATTAAAAACTTACCAACTTGATAAATATAGAGACAGCCAGAGGCACACAATAGATTTAAGTGTGAGATTTTAGCACTGTTTCACATTCCATTTCCGTATCTCATACTGGTTCAATTGATTCAAAATAAGTTGTTATCATCATGGCGCAAGAAAGAATATTTTCTCCAACTGATTTTCTGTCAACATGTTTCTCCAGTATATGATGCCGATGTTAAGTTGCAGTCTTTAAATTGTATAGTAATTCTTGATGAGATAATGAAGTGATTAATTCGTTGGAAGATAATATTCAAGCAAGTCTTCTTGATTCAGTACTACTTTTCTCTTACTTTTGAATCTAAAATTACTAATTCATTGTAATAAATATTTTCCTAAATTCATAGTTTCTTTATGAAGTTGCCAGTGGTGTAATATTGTTTGTATATTTTAATTTCAGATGCAGTGAAACAACATTTTGAAGCTTTTAACTTTTACAAAGGCATTGATGCCATTATTGCCTCTATCCATGAAGCAAATAAATTTTTTGAATATCAGAAACCATGGATTTTGGCAAAATCATCAGCATCAAGCGATCACTTAGAAATTGTGTTGCATGTTACAATGGAAACTTTGCGTGTTTGTGGTATTTGCTTCAACCAATTGTTCCAGAACTTTCGAACATTCTTTTATCAAAATTGAATATACCTAGTTCTCAAAGAATGTGGAGTCATATTAAACCTTTGAGCTGGGAACAAGCTGACAAAAGGCATGTATGTAGTATCAGTGAAGACCCTGCAGTGTTGTATCAGCGCATGCAAAAGAAATAGATTATTAAATTTTGTTAGTACATTGTTTGCCTGTTGTTTTTTTTTCTCCTATCTTTCAAGAGTAGTATATAAAACCAAAATTCTGAACCAGATTTTTGAGACCTCTTATTGTTTTATATTCAAATATAACCACTTTTCATTAAAAGCATATTAAAATACACAAATTTATTAATATTGATTCCGAAATTTGCTCATTTTTACATGTTTTTGAGGTGTTGAAATTTATTGCAATGTTTGAACCAGATTTTGAAACCTTCAATTTCTATATATTTAAATTTTCATTAAAATCTTATAAAATTATTCCATTTTAAATTGAAATACTTACATTTTTCCATTTTTACATGTAGTTTTTGTCCATGTTTTAAGACGTGGAAATGTCTGAACCAGATTTTTCAATCATGTAAAAAACTTAATTCAATAATATTCTCGGTCATAAATCTTTTACACACTAATCTCAAATTCGTTGTTTTAAAAAGATTTGTTATACCCATGTCTTGTAAACAATTAGCATATTGATTAGGTAAAATTACACTAAACATTTTACCTTGTTTATCAGCTTTTAGATCCATGCCACTTTATTATTTCTGTATTTGTATTTACATTTCTTATATCAGCAACAGGGTTTTCACGATCCTTCACTAATTCAGATATTTTTTGTGAATTTCAACATGATATGTACCTTTTTTCAGTTTCGTTACAATGTCCATTTAGAAGGATAATATCCCATTAGAAATGGATGTTGTATTGAAACTGAATGAAGGTACATATCATGTTAAAATTCACAAAAAAGTAACTCAATTAGTGAAGGATTGTGAATATCCTATTGCTGATATAATAAACTTGAATTATTGAAGAAAAATTTGGTCTAGAAATTATGGAAATAAAATCTGATCTAAGAATTATTATATTATAAATGTGGTTTAATCTATTATTATTCGCATCATGTGTTGTTCATATGGTAGTTGCTACTAGTGAATCAGCAATAAAAAAATTAGCAAATTATGGATATAATTCTGAGAAAGATGATGGTAGTGATGCAATTCTTAAATTTCAAGAATTATTATCATTAGATGGAGAGTTAAATAGTGATACATTAGATTTATTAAATGAACCGCAATGTGGTGTCCATGATACACATTTTAAAATGTTTTCACAAAAATGGAATAGAATACAATAAAATTGTATATTGTAATGTAAATCAGGAAATATTAGATTTAACTGAATTAGCATTTAAAACATCATCTCATACAATTTTAATTTTTAGAGTGATATTTTACATCCTGATATAATTTCATTGAGTAAACGTGGTGAACATCAATGTCAATGTGATCAAATTTATTCCAATAAATTTGATGGAAAAAGTGGTATATTAGCACATGCTAAATTTCCTCGCTTCTAATCGCTTTTTTTTTTTACGTTTCCCTCCGTCATAAGGCGAATGCTGAACTGGTCCAAAAAGGTCACGATCACCAGTTGGCTATTAATAATAATAATAATAATAACAATAATAATAATCAGTTAATTCGTTACTCCAGATCATTATCTTCATTAACAAATTTATTACATGAAAGTCGTCTCTTGAATATTTTATTGCAATGATATTGTAATTTTAGTATGTTTTTGTATACCCGAACGGCCGTCAAAGTACGAATTATTAAAACGTGTATCTGTTATACCCGGGTCTTTAGTCTTACTCGCAACCCATACCTGAGAGCACAACCTCTTGTTGTGGCAATCTGGCAACGCGTGAAATACCTTTGGCTTCCCTTTCTCTTTTCACGACCCTCCCCATGTCGCAGATTTCGGGGTAGGAGAACGGGGCTATTTTAGTTGAAAGAAAGAGCAAGAACTTATTCTGTATTTGCCCAGTCATTCATTCATGTTTCTTTCATAATCTTAAGAACTCACGTTCAGGAAAGAAGAATCGCTTCGAAAATATTGACGAAGGATCAACGTGTATTTTTCGTGAAAGTTTACTTCGGCACAAAATCTTCCTTAGTCAGGAAATGTTTCAATAAAAATTTCCAGAATTGCCAGTTCCCAAAACAAGGGGAAAGGAAAGGAGGAGAAATTATTAGAAATCTAGAAATTCAGGTTTATTTTATTAATATTCATTAATTTTATTAAGATTTCCCTATTTCTTTAATTTCCAGCTTGCTAATAACCTTTCTAGTTGATGTGGCATAAAATAAAATAAAGAAAGAAAGAAAAATAAAAGTAAATAATTTCCTGGTTCAATAATAAATATTGTTGTTATAAATAATGAACAGCTTGGCGGTAATGTTTCACGCCCCAAACCACGGCCCGCGGCCACAGGCCCCTATATACACTGGGTCCTTAACGACCCATTTTAAGAAACACATTTTAGAAATGAAGACAACTTCTTAAACTCAAGCAAGCACAACTGGGTCGTTAGCGACCCATGACAAATAGTCATTGCAGTATGTCGCGAAGCATACACATTTTCAATTTCTAGGGATTGTCCCACTGGGTCGTTAACGACCCCACCAGAAAAATACGTTTTTCGATAAATGTTTCATGTGATTTGCGCTTCCTTCATTAAAATTAGTATAATATAATTGTATTAATAAAAAAAGTATTCAAAACAGTTTTAGCGAGGCCACGTTCCAATCATCTACATGGATAAGGAGAACGTCTTGGTCACAATCCACCATATACACTCAGTCAATAATGACCCATTTTAAGAATCACATTTCAGAAAAGGAAGGAGACAACTTCTTAAACATAAGCAATGACAACTAGTTCGTGAGGGACCCAATGCACAAAAATTATCATTGCACAATTAACATTTCAGTCGCAAAAAAAATATATTTTCAATTTCTAGAGATTGGCCCACTGGGTCGTCAACGACCAAACTGGAAAGTATGGATTTTTGATTAATGTTCCAGCGATACGCACGTCCTGTAATAAAATTAGTATAATATATTAGTTTTAATTAAAAAATTATTCAAAAAGATAATTTTTTGCCATGCCGCTTTCGAATCACAAATCGACGGATAAAAGATATCGTCTTGTTTAGAAGCCACCAAATACACTAGGTCGTTAACGACCCCTGATAGGAATCACATTTCAAAAAAAGGAGAAAACTTAAAAACAAGCTATTACAACTGGGTCTTTAACGACCCACTGCACGAAAATTCCATTGCAGTCACCAAACATAGTCATTTTATCTTTCAAGAATCGGGTCCCACTGGGTCGTTCCCGACCCCGCCAGGAAAATAGTATGTATTCATAAATTTTTCATGTGATTTGCGCTTTCTTCATTAAAATTAGTATTATGTAATTGTTTTAATAAAAAAGTATTCAAAACATAGTTTTAGCGAGGGCACGTTCGAATCATTTACATGGAATATCGAGAACGTCTTGGTCACAATCCACCATATACACTGGGTCAATAACGACCCATTTTGGAAAACACATTTCAAAAAGGAAGGAGATAACTTCTTAATTTTTGTGTTTAAACATAAGCAATGAAACTGGATCGTTAACCACCCATTACACGACAAATTCCACTGCAGACAGTCGCAAAAAATATTCATTTTTTTAGCAATTGTTCCACTCGGTCGTTTACTATCCAACCAGGAAAATATGTTTTTTGAATAAATGTTTCATGTGATTTGTGCTTTCTTCATTAAAATTAGTAAATATATATGTATTAATAAAAAAATTTATCATCTTTAACGGAATAAAGAGATCGTCTTAGTCAGAAGCCACCATATACACTGGGTTGTTAGCGACCCCTTATAGAAATCACATTCCCGAAAGGGAAGGAGATAACTTCTTAAAAACAAGCAAACACAACGGGGTCGTTAACGACCCATTGCAACGAAATTTTCCATTCCTGTCGGTCGCAAAACAGTTTTTCTTCGGAGAAAATGTTCTACTGGGTCGTTGACGACCCCACAGAAAAATACGCTTTTTGGATAAATGTTCTTTGATTTGCGCATCCTTAATTAAAATTAGTACAATGTAATTGTATTAATAAAAAACTATTCAAAACAGTTTTAGAGAGGCCAGTTCGAATTATCTACACGGAATAAGGAGAACGTCTTGATCACAATACACCATATACACTGGAACAATAACTCATTTTGTAAAACACATTTCAGAAAAGCAAGGAGACAACTTCTTAAATACGAGCAATTACAACTGGGTCGCTAACGACCCATTGCAAAAAATTATCATTGCACAATATACATTTCAATCAGTCGCAAAGCATTGATATTTTCAATTTCTAGAAATTGTCACACTGGTTCGTCAACGACCCAACTGGAAAGTATGATATATTGATTAATGTTTTCTGTATGAGGCGCATCCCTTAATAAAATTAGTATAGTCTATTAGTTTTAATACATAAATTATTCAAATAAAAAATAATTTTTGCCAGAACGCTTGCGAATCATCATTCACGCAAGAAAGAGATCGTCATGGTCAGAAGCCACCATATTCAGTGGGTCGTTAAGGACCCCCAATAGGAATCACATTTCAGGAAAGGAAGGAAACATCTTCTGAAAAACAAGCAATTACAACTTGGTCGTTAACGACCCATTGCACGAAAAAATTCAATTGCAGTCAAACGCAAAACAGGCGTTTTTTCTTTGAAGAAACTATCCCACTGCGTCGTTAAAGCCCCAATTGGAAAGTATGTTTTTTTATGAATGTTATACGCACGTCCTTTAATAAAATTAGTATAATATAATAGTTTTAATAAAAACTTATTCAAAAAATATTTTTGGCCAGGCCGCATTCGAATCATCTTTCACGGAATAAAGAGAGCGTCTTCGTCAGAAGCCACCATATACAGTAGATCGTTAACGACCCCTAAAATAATCACATTTCAGGTAGGAAAGCCGACATCAAAAACCGAGCAATTAAAACTGGGTCGTTAACGACCCATCGCACGAAAAATTCAATTGCAGTCAATCGCAAAAACAGTCTTTATTTCTTTGAAGAAACTGTTCCACTGTGTCGTTAACGACCCCGCGAGGTAACTATGTATGTTTTGATACAAGTTTCATGGGACTTGCGCTTTCTTTTTAAAGTTAGGATAAAAATATTGTATTAATAAAAACGTTTTAATAGAAATTCAGCGAGGCCACGGTCGATTCATCTGCCTGGAATAAGAAGATCGTTTGGTCACTATTCACCATATACACTGAGTCAATAACGACGCATTTTAAAAAACAAGTTTCAGGAAATGAATAACACAAATTTTAAAACGCAAGCAATGACCACTGGGTCGTTAACGACCAATTGCACAAAAATTATCATTGCACAATAAACATTTCAATCTGTCGCAAAGTATAGATGTTTTCAATTCCTTGAGATTGTCCCACTGGGTCGTCAACGACCCAATTGGTAAGTATGTTTTCTATGAACGTGATACCCACGTGCTTTAATGAAATTAGTGTGATATATTAGTTTTAATAAAAACATATTCAAAAGAATATTTTTTCCAGGCCGAATTCGAATTCTCTTTCACCGAATAAAGAGAGCGTCTTCGTCACAAGCCACGATATACAGAGGGTCGTTAACGACCACTAATAAGAATCACATTTCAGGAAGGGAAGGAGACATTTTCTGAAAAACAGGCAATTAACACTGAGTCGTTAACGACCCATTGCATGAAAAAATTCAATTGCAGTCAATCGCAAAAAGGCCTTATTTCTTGAAAGAAACTGTCCCACTGGGTCGTTAACGACCCAATAGGAAAGTATGGTTTTTTTATGAATTTAAAACGCACGTCCTTTAATAAACGTAGTATAATATATTAGTTTTAATAAAACATAATCAAAAAATATTTTTTGCTAGGCCGCATTCGAATCAACTTTAACGGAATAAAGAGAGCGTCTTCGTCAGAAGCCACTCGTACAGTGGGTCGTGAACGACCCCTAATACGAATCACATTTCAGAAGGGAAGAAGACATCTTCTAAAAAAAGCAATTACAACTGGGTCGTTAACGACCCATTGCACGAAAAAAATTCAATTGCAGTCAATCGCACATAGTCATAATTTCTTTGAAGAAACTGTCGCACTGGGTCGTTAACGACCCCGCGAGGAAAATATGTGTGTTTTGATACAAGTTTCATGTGATTTGCCGCTTTCTTTTTAAAAGTTAGGATAAAAAATGAATTAAAAACGGTATTAACCCAGATATGCCTGACGTCCTATATTTAGGTCACTTGTGTTGTCGTTAGATTTTTTATTATTGAGTTGGATCCTTTTGTTCCCGAGAAATAGCAGTAGCTCAGATCGCGTCTGGAGGCGTCAAATGACCGATACATGATTAAACCTTATCATTTCTGTAGTGGTGTTTTCAGTTACACACCCTTGAAATTCAGCATCCTCAAAAGTGGCTTCATCATCGCGTACTAGAAAAGATAAGTACACATAGTTCATGTATTGTTAAAAAAATTAGTTTGCAATTGATTTTATTCGAAAGAAAACATTTCAATAATCATATTACTGTACAAGTATAACAAAATTCGTTGGATATTATGTGTAGAAACTAGGTGTCTTATATGTAGGTCGCTAGGAAAATATACCACTTTGCCGAAATATACCACACTAATGCGGATAATTGTCTGATTTCAATTTTGATTAATTTTTTAATCGTATTTAACACATCTTTGCAAAATAATAGTAAATAATGTAAATTTTACATTTTTGCAGTACATTTACAGCTGCATGAAATTTTGACAGTTTGGAAGAAAGACATGGGTATGTGGGGTATTGTTATTGAGTGGCCATGTGCCAGTACACAGAAGAATTATAAATTGGGAAAATGCACTTGACCCTCGAAATGAACTCGTGATATCGATTACTAGAGATAGTTTTGAGTTTATTATGACTAGGGCCCGGATAATTATGTACTAAAAATTGGGAAAATATGTACATATATATGTATTATAATATACAGAAATATGTACTCAAAAGAATGAAATATGTAACATTAAGTATCATTATATCAATATTGTTTTATTAAAATACCTTTATCTTAGTATATATCGTTCTGTGTACTTAATATAAAGACCAGAATTAAACATTATAGTTCTCATAATCCTATTATTTACAACGATCTCCGTATCAATATGAAACATATATCGTCTCCGATATTATTTCAGTAGTATACCTTCCCTTTGCGGCTCTACCACGCACCCAATCTTTGTAAATGAGGTCTCTAAAGAAAGAGAATTTTAAGGAGACGTGACAAATTGCATTTTGAGTTACAAAATATGAAGGATTTGTTTAAAAACTCATCTAAATATTCATGTCAAATACACTTTCTAGTCTTCTCCGTATTTTCTGGATCTAGTGTGACGGAATTGTCCCCTCATAGCACTGCACCAATAGCACAAATTGTTTCGAATCTTGGGTTCTTCTCCAGAACGGAAGACCTCTTTTTCTTCACTCGATCCCCCTATTGACCCTCGAATGATAAATGAACAGTTTTTAAAGAAGCGTCTGCTGATTGGGTAATTTCAAAACTACCAGAAAGTTCCAGGAAAGATCTTTACAAAAATTTAATTGTAGTGCTTACTGAAAAAGGGGGCAATATAGTTGTTCAGCTTTTGAATATCAAACAATTGCTTCGATGTGGCTATAGATGCTGCAGCTTCAGAATCGAATTGATGTATAACTTGTATTTCAAAATCAAAATTTTGAGTGTTGTAGCTCATAGCGTCAATTCAGGTGCCCCATCTCGTTAATCCTTTTTTGTATTGGAAATTAATGCGTCAACTTTATCAAACTGAGATCTAATCAGTTCTGCAAACGAAACGCATGCACAAGATAGGTTAGAAGTAGTAATTTTAGAAAAATACCTGCAGGGCTTCTGCTGCCTTGCACTTGTACGGCGCTGCACTAGTACCGGAAGGAAGACATGTTTAACTTCATTAGGCCACAAAAATTCCGTTGTATCGTTAAAACGTTTTGATGGTTGAATTTGGGTAACACTTCTCAAGTTAACAAAATAAGACTTACACTTTTAAACGTTCTTTAAACCTATCACAACCTTGCCAATACAATTTCCTTGCACATCAGTTCCACAGCGAGATTTTACTTCAGATGTTTGGTCCAAAGAGATAATTTACGAATGGTAGAGGGACGCATGTAAAAATCAGGGAAAGAAAAAATGTCAACGGCCTTTCTTGAGCTGGTGCGTGTAGTTTTTGTGAAGGGTATCAAGGTCAAAGGAGACCTCTAAAATATGCGAAATGGGTGCACGATATTGCCTGCTAAAGATATCATTTTCACAAATCAAACTTCCTTTCTGTTCTCCGCGGTACTCGCGCTGAAAACTAACCGAACAGAAGCTATGGATTGCATCGTCGCCTTCCCTTTTTACTTCCAATACCGTTGGCATTTATGGATACACTCATTTCGGCGCATAATGCTTCATTTTAGAAAGGAGGCTACAGAAAAAATGTTTGACAATGCTGAATTGTTTGTTTGGATCAAAAGCAGATCGGAAAAATAATGAATTAATTTTTTTAAATGTAGAATAGTGGAAAAAATGCAGTAATATGTTAAAATTTGTTCATTTGTGTAAAATATATAAATATATGTAATTTCGGACAAAATATGTAAATATATGTACTAAAAACTCAACGTTTTTGGTCACTAAACGATGTGAAACGTGAATATATCGTTGATTGGACTTGCTGGAATTACCTTAGGAAAATATGTAATTACATAATTATCCTGGCCCTAATTATGACAAATGTTCATGTGTGCGACAACGACAGTCTCAATAAAAAGGACAAGTATCCAAAAGTTCGTCCTCTGTATGATGCATTGAATAGTAAATTTTCAGAGCCAGAGAAAAAGACGAAGAAGACGAAAACGGAGGTGACGAAGAAAACGAAGACGACGGTGACGGAGAAAACGAAGACGACGGTGACGAAGAAAACGAAGACGACGGTGACGAAGAAAACGAAGACGACGGTGACGAAGAAGACGAAGACGACGGTGACGAAGAAAACGAAGACGACGGTGAGGAAGAAGACGAAGACGACGGTGAGGAAGAAGACGAAGACGACGGTGAGGAAGAAGACGAAGACGACGGTGACGAAGAAAACGAAGACGACGGTGACGAAGAAGACGAAGACGACAGTGACGAAAACCCAGACGACGGTGACGAAGAAAACGAAGACGACGGTGACGAAGAAAACGAAGACGACGGTGACGAAGAAGACAAAGACCTTATTTCTTGAAAGAAACTGTCCCACTGGGTCGTTAACGACCCAATAGGAAAGTATGGTGACGAAGAAAACGAAGACGACGGTGACGAAGAAAACGAAGACGACGGTGACAAAGAAAACGAAGACGACGGTGACGAAGAAAACGAAGACGACGGTGACGAAGAAAACGAAGACGACGGTGACGAATCAAACGAAGACGACGGTGACGAAGAAAACGAAGATGACGGTGACGGAGAAAACGAAGACGACGGTGACGAAGAAAACGAAGACGACGGTGACGAATAAAACGAAGACGACGGTGACGAAGAAAGCGAAGACGACGGTGACTCAGAAAACGAAGACGACGGTGACGAAAAAACGAAGACGACGGTGACGAAGAAAACGAAGACGACGGTGACGAAGAAGAAGACGACGGTGACGAAGAAGACAAAGACGACGGAGACGAAGAAGACGAAGAGGACGGTGGCGACAACCCAGACGACGGTGACGAAGAAAACGAAGACGACGGTGACGAAGAAAACGAAGACGACGGTGACGAAGAAAATGAAGACGACGGTGACGAAGAATACGAAGACGACGGTGACGAAGAAAACGAAGACGACGGTGACGAAGAAAACGAGAACGGCGGTGACGAAGAAGACGAAGACGACGCTGACGAAGAAAACG
Source organism: Acheta domesticus (assembly GCA_031308135.1). Classification (NCBI taxonomy): domain Eukaryota; kingdom Metazoa; phylum Arthropoda; class Insecta; order Orthoptera; family Gryllidae; genus Acheta; species Acheta domesticus. Next base: position 30,452,841 of record JAHLJT010009419.1, on the reverse strand, counting down.
AAGACCACGGTGACGAAGAAAACGAAGACGACGGTGACGAAGAAAACCAAGACGACGGAGACGAAGAAAACGAAGACGACGGTGACGAAGAAAACGAGGACGACGGTGACGAAGAAAACGAAGACGACGGTGACGAAGGAAACGAAGACGACGGTGACGAAGAAGACGAAGACGACGGTGAGGAAGAAGACGAAGACGACGGTGAGGAAGAAGACGAAGACGACGAAAACGACGGTGACGAAGAAGACGAAGACGACGGTGACGAAGAAGACGAAGACGACGGTGACGAAAACCCAGACGACGGTGACGAAGAAAACGAAGACGACGGTGACAAAGAAAACGAAGACGACGGTGACGAAGAAAACGAAGACGACGGTGACGAAGAAAACGAAGACGACGGTGACGAATCAAACGAAGACGACGGTGACGAAGAAAATGAAGACGACGGTGACGGAGAAAACGAAGACGACGGTGACGAAGAAAACGAAGACGACGGTGACGGAGAAAACGAAGACGACGGTGACGAAGAAAACGAAGACGACGGTGACGAATCAAACGAAGACGACGGTGACGAAGAAAGCGAAGACGACGGTGACTCAGAAAACGAAGACGACGGTGACGAAAAAACGAAGACGACGGTGACGAAGAAGACGAAGATGACGGTGACGAAGAAGAAGAAGACGACGGTGACGAAGAAGACAAAGACGACGGAGACGAAGAAGACGAAGAGGACGGTGACGAAAACCCAGACGACGGTGACGAAGAAAACGAAGACGACGGTGACGAAGAAAACGAAGACGACGGTGACGAAGAAAACGAAGACGACGGTGACGAAGAAAACGAAGACGACGGTGACGAAGAAAACGAGAACGGCGGTGACGAAGAAGACGAAGACGACGCTGACGAAGAAAACGAAGACCACGGTGACGAAGAAAACGAAGACGACGGTGACGAAGAAAACCAAGACGACGGTGACGAAGAAAACGAAGACGACGGTGACGAAGAAGACGAAGACGACGGTGACGAAGAAGACGAAGACCACTGTGACGAAGAAGACGAAGACGACGGTGACGAAGAAGACGAAGACGACGGTGACGAAGACGAAGACGACGGTGACGAAGAAAACGAAGACGACGGTGACGAAGAAAACGAAGACGACGGTGACGAAGAAAACGAAGACGACGGTGACGAAGAAAACGAAGACGACCGTGACGAAGAAAACGAAGACGACGGTGACGAAGAAAACGAAGACGACGGTGACGAAGAAAACGAAGACGACGGTGTCGAAGAAAAAGAAGACGACGGTGACGAAGAAGACGAAGACGACGGTGACGAAGAAAACGAAGACGACGGTGACGAAGAAAACGAAGACGACGCTGACGAAGAAAACGAAGACCACGGTGACGAAGAAAACGAAGACGACGGTGACGAAGAAAACGAGGACGACGGTGACGAAGAAGACGAAGACGACGGTGACGAAGAAGACGAAGACGACGGTGACGAAGAAGACGAAGACCACGGTGACGAAGAAAACGAAGACGACGGTGACGAAGAAAACCAAGACGACGGTGACGAATCATAACGAAGACGACGGTGACGAAGAAAACGAGGACGACGGTGACGAAGAAAACGAAGACGACGGTGACGAAGAAAACGAAGACGACCGTGACGAAGAAAACGAAGACGACGGTGACGAAGAAACGAAGACGACGGTGACGAAGAAAACGAAGACGACGGTGTCGAAGAAAAAGAAGACGACGGTGACGAAGAAGACGAAGACGACGGTGACGAAGAAAACGAAGACGACGGTGACGAAGAAAACGAAGACGACGCTGACGAAGAAAACGAAGACCACGGTGACGAAGAAAACGAAGACGACGGTGACGAAGAAAACGAGGACGACGGTGACGAAGAAGACGAAGACGACGGTGACGAAGAAGACGAAGACGACGGTGACGAAGAAGACGAAGAAGACGAAGACCACGGTGACGAAGAAAACGAAGACGACGGTGACGAAGAAAACCAAGACGACGGTGACGAATCAAAACGAAGACGACGGTGACGAAGAAAACGAGGACGACGGTGACGAAGAAGACGAAGACGACGGTGACGAAGAAGACGAAGAAGACGAAGACCACGGTGACGAAGAAAACGAAGACGACGGTGACGAAGAAAACCAAGACGACGGTGACGAATCAAAACGAAGACGACGGTGACGAAGAAAACGAGGACGACGGTGACGAAGAAGACGAAGACGACGGTGACGAAGAAGACGAAGACGACGGTGACGAAGAAAAAACGAAGACGACGGTGACGAAGAAAACGAAGACGACGGTGAAGAAGCAGACGAAGACGACGGTGACGAAGAAGACGAAGATGACGGTGACGAAGAAGACGAAGACGACGGTAACGAAGAAAACGAAGACGACGGTGACGACGGTGACGAAGAAAACGAAGACGACGCTGACGAAGAAAACGAAGACGACGGTGACGAAGAAAACGAAGACGACGGTGACGAAGAAAACGAAGACGACGGTGACGAATCAAACGAAGACGACGGTGACGAAGAAAACGAAGATGACGGTGACGGAGAAAACGAAGACGACGGTGACGAAGAAAACGAAGACGACGGTGACGAATAAAGCGAAGACGACGGTGACGAAGAAAGCGAAGACGACGGTGACTCAGAAAACGAAGACGACGGTGACGAAAAAACGAAGACGACGGTGACGAAGAAGACGAAGATGACGGTGACGAAGAAGAAGACGACGGTGACGAAGAAGACAAAGACGACGGAGACGAAGAAGACGAAGAGGACGGTGGCGACAACCCAGACGACGGTGACGAAGAAAACGAAGACGACGGTGACGAAGAAAACGAAGACGACGGTGACGAAGAAAATGAAGACGACGGTGACGAAGAATACGAAGACGACGGTGACGAAGAAAACGAAGACGACGGTGACGAAGAAAACGAGAACGGCGGTGACGAAGAAGACGAAGACGACGCTGACGAAGAAAACGAAGACCACGGTGACGAAGAAAACGAAGACGACGGTGACGAAGAAAACCAAGACGACGGAGACGAAGAAAACGAAGACGACGGTGACGAAGAAAACGAGGACGACGGTGACGAAGAAAACGAAGACGACGGTGACGAAGGAAACGAAGACGACGGTGACGAAGAAGACGAAGACGACGGTGAGGAAGAAGACGAAGACGACGGTGAGGAAGAAGACGAAGACGACGAAAACGACGGTGACGAAGAAGACGAAGACGACGGTGACGAAGAAGACGAAGACGACGGTGACGAAAACCCAGACGACGGTGACGAAGAAAACGAAGACGACGGTGACAAAGAAAACGAAGACGACGGTGACGAAGAAAACGAAGACGACGGTGACGAAGAAAACGAAGACGACGGTGACGAATCAAACGAAGACGACGGTGACGAAGAAAACGAAGACGACGGTGACGGAGAAAACGAAGACGACGGTGACGAAGAAAACGAAGACGACGGTGACGGAGAAAACGAAGACGACGGTGACGAAGAAAACGAAGACGACGGTGACGAATCAAACGAAGACGACGGTGACGAAGAAAGCGAAGACGACGGTGACTCAGAAAACGAAGACGACGGTGACGAAAAAACGAAGACGACGGTGACGAAGAAGACGAAGATGACGGTGACGAAGAAGAAGAAGACGACGGTGACGAAGAAGACAAAGACGACGGAGACGAAGAAGACGAAGAGGACGGTGACGAAAACCCAGACGACGGTGACGAAGAAAACGAAGACGACGGTGACGAAGAAAACGAAGACGACGGTGACGAAGAAAACGAAGACGACGGTGACGAAGAAAACGAAGACGACGGTGACGAAGAAAACGAGAACAGCGGTGACGAAGAAGACGAAGACGACGCTGACGAAGAAAACGAAGACCACGGTGACGAAGAAAACGAAGATGACGGTGACGAAGAAAACCAAGACGACGGTGACGAAGAAAACGAAGACGACGGTGACGAAGAAAACGAAGACGACGGTGACGAAGAAACGAAGACGACCGTGACGAAGAAAACGAAGACGACGGTGACGAAGAAAACGAAGACGACGGTGACGAAGAAAACGAAGACGACGGTGTCGAAGAAAAGAAGACGACGGTGACGAAGAAGACGAAGACGACGGTGACGAAGAAAACGAAGACGACGGTGACGAAGAAAACGAAGACGACGCTGACGAAGAAAACGAAGACCACGGTGACGAAGAAAACGAAGACGACGGTGACGAAGAAAACGAGGACGACGGTGACGAAGAAGACGAAGACGACGGTGACGAAGAAGACGAAGACGACGGTGACGAAGAAGACGAAGAAGACGAAGACCACGGTGACGAAGAAAACGAAGACGACGGTGACGAAGAAAACCAAGACGACGGTGACGAATCATAACGAAGACGACGGTGACGAAGAAAACGAGGACGACGGTGACGAAGAAAACGAAGACGACGGTGACGAAGAAAACGAAGACGACCGTGACGAAGAAAACGAAGACGACGGTGACGAAGAAAACGAAGACGACGGTGACGAAGAAAACGAAGACGACGGTGTCGAAGAAAAAGAAGACGACGGTGACGAAGAAGACGAAGACGACGGTGACGAAGAAAACGAAGACGACGGTGACGAAGAAAACGAAGACGACGCTGACGAAGAAAACGAAGACCACGGTGACGAAGAAAACGAAGACGACGGTGACGAAGAAACGAGGACGACGGTGACGAAGAAGACGAAGACGACGGTGACGAAGAAGACGAAGACGACGGTGACGAAGAAGACGAAGAAGACGAAGACCACGGTGACGAAGAAAACGAAGACGACGGTGACGAAGAAAACCAAGACGACGGTGACGAATCAAAACGAAGACGACGGTGACGAAGAAAACGAGGACGACGGTGACGAAGAAGACGAAGACGACGGTGACGAAGAAGACGAAGAAGACGAAGACCACGGTGACGAAGAAAACGAAGACGACGGTGACGAAGAAAACCAAGACGACGGTGACGAATCAAAACGAAGACGACGGTGACGAAGAAAACGAGGACGACGGTGACGAAGAAGACGAAGACGACGGTGACGAAGAAGACGAAGACGACGGTGACGAAGAAAAAACGAAGACGACGGTGACGAAGAAAACGAAGACGACGGTGAAGAAGCAGACGAAGACGACGGTGACGAAGAAGACGAAGATGACGGTGACGAAGAAGACGAAGACGACGGTAACGAAGAAAACGAAGACGACGGTGACGACGGTGACGAAGAAAACGAAGACGACGCTGACGAAGAAAACGAAGACGACGGTGACGAAGAAAACGAAGACGACGGTGACGAAGAAAACGAAGACGACGGTGACGAATCAAACGAAGACGACGGTGACGAAGAAAACGAAGATGACGGTGACGGAGAAAACGAAGACGACGGTGACGAAGAAAACGAAGACGACGGTGACGAATAAAGCGAAGACGACGGTGACGAAGAAAGCGAAGACGACGGTGACTCAGAAAACGAAGACGACGGTGACGAAAAAACGAAGACGACGGTGACGAAGAAGACGAAGATGACGGTGACGAAGAAGAAGACGACGGTGACGAAGAAGACAAAGACGACGGAGACGAAGAAGACGAAGAGGACGGTGGCGACAACCCAGACGACGGTGACGAAGAAAACGAAGACGACGGTGACGAAGAAAACGAAGACGACGGTGACGAAGAAAATGAAGACGACGGTGACGAAGAATACGAAGACGACGGTGACGAAGAAAACGAAGACGACGGTGACGAAGAAAACGAGAACGGCGGTGACGAAGAAGACGAAGACGACGCTGACGAAGAAAACGAAGACCACGGTGACGAAGAAAACGAAGACGACGGTGACGAAGAAAACCAAGACGACGGAGACGAAGAAAACGAAGACGACGGTGACGAAGAAAACGAGGACGACGGTGACGAAGAAAACGAAGACGACGGTGACGAAGGAAACGAAGACGACGGTGACGAAGAAGACGAAGACGACGGTGAGGAAGAAGACGAAGACGACGGTGAGGAAGAAGACGAAGACGACGAAAACGACGGTGACGAAGAAGACGAAGACGACGGTGACGAAGAAGACGAAGACGACGGTGACGAAAACCCAGACGACGGTGACGAAGAAAACGAAGACGACGGTGACAAGAAAACGAAGACGACGGTGACGAAGAAAACGAAGACGACGGTGACGAAGAAAACGAAGACGACGGTGACGAATCAAACGAAGACGACGGTGACGAAGAAAACGAAGACGACGGGACGGAGAAAACGAAGACGACGGTGACGAAGAAAACGAAGACGACGGTGACGGAGAAAACGAAGACGACGGTGACGAAGAAAACGAAGACGACGGTGACGAATCAACGAAGACGACGGTGACGAAGAAAGCGAAGACGACGGTGACTCAGAAAACGAAGACGACGGTGACGAAAAAACGAAGACGACGGTGACGAAGAAGACGAAGATGACGGTGACGAAGAAGAAGAAGACGACGGTGACGAAGAAGACAAAGACGACGGAGACGAAGAAGACGAAGAGGACGGTGACGAAAACCCAGACGACGGTGACGAAGAAAACGAAGACGACGGTGACGAAGAAACGAAGACGACGGTGACGAAGAAAACGAAGACGACGGTGACGAAGAAAACGAAGACGACGGTGACGAAGAAAACGAGAACGGCGGTGACGAAGAAGACGAAGACGACGCTGACGAAGAAAACGAAGACCACGGTGACGAAGAAAACGAAGATGACGGTGACGAAGAAAACAAGACGACGGTGACGAAGAAAACGAAGACGACGGTGACGAAGAAGACGAAGACGACGGTGACGAAGAAGACGAAGACCACTGTGACGAAGAAGACGAAGACGACGGTGACGAAGAAGACGAAGACGACGGTGACGAAGACGAAGACGACGGTGACGAAGAAAACGAAGACGACGGTGACGAAGAAAACGAAGACGACGGTGACGAAGAAAACGAAGACGACGGTGACGAAGAAAACGAAGACGACCGTGACGAAGAAAACGAAGACGACGGTGACGAAGAAAACGAAGACGACGGTGACGAAGAAAACGAAGACGACGGTGACGAAGAAAACGAAGACGACGGTGACGAAGAAAACGAAGACGACGGTGACGAAGAAAACGAAGACGACGGTGACGAAGAAAACGAAGACGACGGTGACGAAGAAAACGAAGACGACGGTGACGAAGAAAACGAAGACGACGGTGACGAAGAAAACGAAGACGACGGTGACGAAGAAAACGAAGACGACGGTGACGAAGAAAACGAAGACGACGGTGACGAAGAAAACGAAGACGACGGTGACGAAGAAGAAGACGACGGTGACGAAGAAAACGAAGACGACGGTGACGAAGAAAACGAAGACGACGGTGACGAAGAAAACGAAGACGACGGTGACGAAGAAAACGAAGACGACGGTGACGAAGAAAACGAAGACGACGGTGACGAAGAAAACGAAGACGACGGTGACGAAGAAAACGAAGACGACGGTGACGAAGAAAACGAAGACGACGGTGACGAAGAAAACGAAGACGACGGTGACGAAGAAAACGAAGACGACGGTGACGAAGAAAACGAAGACGACGGTGACGAAGAAAACGAAGACGACGGTGACGAAGAAAACGAAGACGACGGTGACGAAGAAAACGAAGACGACGGTGACGAAGAAAACGAAGACGACGGTGACGAAGAAAACGAAGACGACGGTGACGAAGAAAACGAAGACGACGGTGACGAAGAAAACGAAGACGACGGTGACGAAGAAAACGAAGACGACGGTGACGAAGAAAACGAAGACGACGGTGACGAAGAAAACGAAGACGACGGTGACGAAGAAAACGAAGACGACGGTGACGAAGAAAACGAAGACGACGGTGACGAAGAAAACGAAGACGACGGTGACGAAGAAAACGAAGACGACGGTGACGAAGAAAACGAAGACGACGGTGACGAAGAAAACGAAGACGACGGTGACGAAGAAAACGAAGACGACGGTGACGAAGAAAACGAAGACGACGGTGACGAAGAAAACGAAGACGACGGTGACGAAGAAAACGAAGACGACGGTGACGAAGAAAACGAAGACGACGGTGACGAAGAAAACGAAGACGACGGTGACGAAGAAAACGAAGACGACGGTGACGAAGAAAACGAAGACGACGGTGACGAAGAAAACGAAGACGACGGTGACGAAGAAAACGAAGACGACGGTGACGAAGAAAACGAAGACGACGGTGACGAAGAAAACGAAGACGACGGTGACGAAGAAAACGAAGACGACGGTGACGAAGAAAACGAAGACGACGGTGACGAAGAAAACGAAGACGACGGTGACGAAGAAAACGAAGACGACGGTGACGAAGAAAACGAAGACGACGGTGACGAAGAAAACGAAGACGACGGTGACGAAGAAAACGAAGACGACGGTGACGAAGAAAACGAAGACGACGGTGACGAAGAAAACGAAGACGACGGTGACGAAGAAAACGAAGACGACGGTGACGAAGAAAACGAAGACGACGGTGACGAAGAAAACGAAGACGACGGTGACGAAGAAAACGAAGACGACGGTGACGAAGAAAACGAAGACGACGGTGACGAAGAAAACGAAGACGACGGTGACGAAGAAAACGAAGACGACGGTGACGAAGAAAACGAAGACGACGGTGACGAAGAAAACGAAGACGACGGTGACGAAGAAAACGAAGACGACGGTGACGAAGAAAACGAAGACGACGGTGACGAAGAAAACGAAGACGACGGTGACGAAGAAAACGAAGACGACGGTGACGAAGAAAACGAAGACGACGGTGACGAAGAAAACGAAGACGACGGTGACGAAGAAAACGAAGACGACGGTGACGAAGAAAACGAAGACGACGGTGACGAAGAAAACGAAGACGACGGTGACGAAGAAAACGAAGACGACGGTGACGAAGAAAACGAAGACGACGGTGACGAAGAAAACGAAGACGACGGTGACGAAGAAAACGAAGACGACGGTGACGAAGAAAACGAAGACGACGGTGACGAAGAAAACGAAGACGACGGTGACGAAGAAAACGAAGACGACGGTGACGAAGAAAACGAAGACGACGGTGACGAAGAAAACGAAGACGACGGTGACGAAGAAAACGAAGACGACGGTGACGAAGAAAACGAAGACGACGGTGACGAAGAAAACGAAGACGACGGTGACGAAGAAAACGAAGACGACGGTGACGAAGAAAACGAAGACGACGGTGACGAAGAAAACGAAGACGACGGTGACGAAGAAAACGAAGACGACGGTGACGAAGAAAACGAAGACGACGGTGACGAAGAAAACGAAGACGACGGTGACGAAGAAAACGAAGACGACGGTGACGAAGAAAACGAAGACGACGGTGACGAAGAAAACGAAGACGACGGTGACGAAGAAAACGAAGACGACGGTGACGAAGAAAACGAAGACGACGGTGACGAAGAAAACGAAGACGACGGTGACGAAGAAAACGAAGACGACGGTGACGAAGAAAACGAAGACGACGGTGACGAAGAAAACGAAGACGACGGTGACGAAGAAAACGAAGACGACGGTGACGAAGAAAACGAAGACGACGGTGACGAAGAAAACGAAGACGACGGTGACGAAGAAAACGAAGACGACGGTGACGAAGAAAACGAAGACGACGGTGACGAAGAAAACGAAGACGACGGTGACGAAGAAAACGAAGACGACGGTGACGAAGAAAACGAAGACGACGGTGACGAAGAAAACGAAGACGACGGTGACGAAGAAAACGAAGACGACGGTGACGAAGAAAACGAAGACGACGGTGACGAAGAAAACGAAGACGACGGTGACGAAGAAAACGAAGACGACGGTGACGAAGAAAACGAAGACGACGGTGACGAAGAAAACGAAGACGACGGTGACGAAGAAAACGAAGACGACGGTGACGAAGAAAACGAAGACGACGGTGACGAAGAAAACGAAGACGACGGTGACGAAGAAAACGAAGACGACGGTGACGAAGAAAACGAAGACGACGGTGACGAAGAAAACGAAGACGACGGTGACGAAGAAAACGAAGACGACGGTGACGAAGAAACGAAGACGACGGTGACGAAGAAAACGAAGACGACGGTGACGAAGAAAACGAAGACGACGGTGACGAAGAAAACGAAGACGACGGTGACGAAGAAAACGAAGACGACGGTGACGAAGAAAACGAAGACGACGGTGACGAAGAAAACGAAGACGACGGTGACGAAGAAACGAAGACGACGGTGACGAAGAAAACGAAGACGACGGTGACGAAGAAAACGAAGACGACGGTGACGAAGAAAACGAAGACGACGGTGACGAAGAAAACGAAGACGACGGTGACGAAGAAAACGAAGACGACGGTGACGAAGAAAACGAAGACGACGGTGACGAAGAAAACGAAGACGACGGTGACGAAGAAAACGAAGACGACGGTGACGAAGAAAACGAAGACGACGGTGACGAAGAAAACGAAGACGACGGTGACGAAGAAAACGAAGACGACGGTGACGAAGAAAACGAAGACGACGGTGACGAAGAAAACGAAGACGACGGTGACGAAGAAAACGAAGACGACGGTGACGAAGAAAACGAAGACGACGGTGACGAAGAAAACGAAGACGACGGTGACGAAGAAAACGAAGACGACGGTGACGAAGAAAACGAAGACGACGGTGACGAAGAAAACGAAGACGACGGTGACGAAGAAAACGAAGACGACGGTGACGAAGAAAACGAAGACGACGGTGACGAAGAAAACGAAGACGACGGTGACGAAGAAAACGAAGACGACGGTGACGAAGAAAACGAAGACGACGGTGACGAAGAAAACGAAGACGACGGTGACGAAGAAAACGAAGACGACGGTGACGAAGAAAACGAAGACGACGGTGACGAAGAAAACGAAGACGACGGTGACGAAGAAAACGAAGACGACGGTGACGAAGAAAACGAAGACGACGGTGACGAAGAAAACGAAGACGACGGTGACGAAGAAAACGAAGACGACGGTGACGAAGAAAACGAAGACGACGGTGACGAAGAAAACGAAGACGACGGTGACGAAGAAAACGAAGACGACGGTGACGAAGAAAACGAAGACGACGGTGACGAAGAAAACGAAGACGACGGTGACGAAGAAAACGAAGACGACGGTGACGAAGAAAACGAAGACGACGGTGACGAAGAAAACGAAGACGACGGTGACGAAGAAAACGAAGACGACGGTGACGAAGAAAACGAAGACGACGGTGACGAAGAAAACGAAGACGACGGTGACGAAGAAAACGAAGACGACGGTGACGAAGAAAACGAAGACGACGGTGACGAAGAAAACGAAGACGACGGTGACGAAGAAAACGAAGACGACGGTGACGAAGAAAACGAAGACGACGGTGACGAAGAAAACGAAGACGACGGTGACGAAGAAAACGAAGACGACGGTGACGAAGAAAACGAAGACGACGGTGACGAAGAAAACGAAGACGACGGTGACGAAGAAAACGAAGACGACGGTGACGAAGAAAACGAAGACGACGGTGACGAAGAAAACGAAGACGACGGTGACGAAGAAAACGAAGACGACGGTGACGAAGAAAACGAAGACGACGGTGACGAAGAAAACGAAGACGACGGTGACGAAGAAAACGAAGACGACGGTGACGAAGAAAACGAAGACGACGGTGACGAAGAAAACGAAGACGACGGTGACGAAGAAAACGAAGACGACGGTGACGAAGAAAACGAAGACGACGGTGACGAAGAAAACGAAGACGACGGTGACGAAGAAAACGAAGACGACGGTGACGAAGAAAACGAAGACGACGGTGACGAAGAAAACGAAGACGACGGTGACGAAGAAAACGAAGACGACGGTGACGAAGAAAACGAAGACGACGGTGACGAAGAAAACGAAGACGACGGTGACGAAGAAAACGAAGACGACGGTGACGAAGAAAACGAAGACGACGGTGACGAAGAAAACGAAGACGACGGTGACGAAGAAAACGAAGACGACGGTGACGAAGAAAACGAAGACGACGGTGACGAAGAAAACGAAGACGACGGTGACGAAGAAAACGAAGACGACGGTGACGAAGAAAACGAAGACGACGGTGACGAAGAAAACGAAGACGACGGTGACGAAGAAAACGAAGACGACGGTGACGAAGAAAACGAAGACGACGGTGACGAAGAAAACGAAGACGACGGTGACGAAGAAAACGAAGACGACGGTGACGAAGAAAACGAAGACGACGGTGACGAAGAAAACGAAGACGACGGTGACGAAGAAAACGAAGACGACGGTGACGAAGAAAACGAAGACGACGGTGACGAAGAAAACGAAGACGACGGTGACGAAGAAAACGAAGACGACGGTGACGAAGAAAACGAAGACGACGGTGACGAAGAAAACGAAGACGACGGTGACGAAGAAAACGAAGACGACGGTGACGAAGAAAACGAAGACGACGGTGACGAAGAAAACGAAGACGACGGTGACGAAGAAAACGAAGACGACGGTGACGAAGAAAACGAAGACGACGGTGACGAAGAAACGAAGACGACGGTGACGAAGAAAACGAAGACGACGGTGACGAAGAAAACGAAGACGACGGTGACGAAGAAAACGAAGACGACGGTGACGAAGAAAACGAAGACGACGGTGACGAAGAAAACGAAGACGACGGTGACGAAGAAAACGAAGACGACGGTGACGAAGAAAACGAAGACGACGGTGACGAAGAAAACGAAGACGACGGTGACGAAGAAAACGAAGACGACGGTGACGAAGAAAACGAAGACGACGGTGACGAAGAAAACGAAGACGACGGTGACGAAGAAAACGAAGACGACGGTGACGAAGAAAACGAAGACGACGGTGACGAAGAAAACGAAGACGACGGTGACGAAGAAAACGAAGACGACGGTGACGAAGAAACGAAGACGACGGTGACGAAGAAAACGAAGACGACGGTGACGAAGAAAACGAAGACGACGGTGACGAAGAAAACGAAGACGACGGTGACGAAGAAAACGAAGACGACGGTGACGAAGAAAACGAAGACGACGGTGACGAAGAAAACGAAGACGACGGTGACGAAGAAAACGAAGACGACGGTGACGAAGAAAACGAAGACGACGGTGACGAAGAAAACGAAGACGACGGTGACGAAGAAAACGAAGACGACGGTGACGAAGAAAACGAAGACGACGGTGACGAAGAAAACGAAGACGACGGTGACGAAGAAAACGAAGACGACGGTGACGAAGAAAACGAAGACGACGGTGACGAAGAAAACGAAGACGACGGTGACGAAGAAAACGAAGACGACGGTGACGAAGAAAACGAAGACGACGGTGACGAAGAAAACGAAGACGACGGTGACGAAGAAAACGAAGACGACGGTGACGAAGAAAACGAAGACGACGGTGACGAAGAAAAAGACGACGGTGACGAAGAAAACGAAGACGACGGTGACGAAGAAAACGAAGACGACGGTGACGAAGAAAACGAAGACGACGGTGACGAAGAAAACGAAGACGACGGTGACGAAGAAAACGAAGACGACGGTGACGAAGAAAACGAAGACGACGGTGACGAAGAAAACGAAGACGACGGTGACGAAGAAAACGAAGACGACGGTGACGAAGAAGACGAAAGACGACGGGAAAAGAAAGACGAAGGGACGATGAAGAAGAAAACGAAGACGACGGTGACGAGAAGAACGAGGACGACGGTGACGAAGAAATGGATCGACGGTGACGAAGAAACGAGACGACGGTGACGAAAAACACGATAGACGACGGTGACGAATAAACGAAGAACGACTGTTGACGAAGAGAACGAAGACGGGACGGTAGCGAAAGAAGACAAAGACGACGGTGACGAAGAAAACGAAGACGACGGTGAACGGAGAAAACGAAGACGACGGTGAGGAATAAAACGAAGACGGATGGTGAGGAACGGAAACGAAGACGACGACCGGTGACGAAGAAGACGAAAACGACGGTGACGAAGAAAACGAACACAACGGTGACGAATAAGACGAAGAGCGAAGGGGACGAAGAGGCACGAAGAACGACGGTGACGAAGAACACGAAGACGACGATGACGAAGAAACGAAGAAGACGGTGACGAAGAAATTCCGAACACGGACGTTGACGAAAAAACGAAGACGTCGGTGACGAAAAAAGAAACGAGACGACGGTTGACGAAGAAAACGAAGACGGACAGTTGAACTGTAAAGAACGAGACGACGTTGACGAGAAAACGAAGAAGACGTGACGAAAAGAGAAACGAAGACGACGTTGACGAAGAGAACGAAGACGACGGTGACGAAGAAGAACGAAGACGACGGTGACGAAGAAGACGAAGACGAAGAGTGACGAAGAAACACGAAGACGACGGTGACGAAGAACACGAAGACCGACGGTGACGAAGAAAACGAAGACGACGGTGACGAAGAAAACGAAGACGACTGTGACGAAGAAAACGAAGACGACGGTGACGAAGAAACGAAGACGACGGTGACGAAGAAAAACGAGAGACACGGTGACGAAGAAAAACGAAGAGGACGGTGACGAAGAAAACGAAGACGACGGTGACGAAGATAGACGAAGAGGAACGGTGACGGAAGAAGACGAAGACGACGGTGACGAAGAAGAGACGACGTGACTAAGAATACGAAGACGACCGGTGACGAAGAGAAGAAGACGACGGTGACGAAGAAAACGAAGACCACGGTGACGAATAAAACGAAGACGACGATGACGAAGAAGACGAAGACGACGGTGACGAAGAGAAACGAAGACGACGGTGACGAAGAAAACGAAGACGACGGTGAACGAAGAAGACAAGACGACGGTGGCGAAGAAAACAAAGACGACGGTGACGGAGAAAACGAAGACGGACGGTGAGGAAAGAAAACGAGACCGACGGTGAGGAAGGAAACGAAGACGACGGTGGCAAGAAGACGGAAAACGACGGTGACGAAGAAAACGAAGAAGACGACGGTGACCGAAGAAAAGGAGGACGACGGTGACGAAGAAAACGAAGACGACGGTGGACGAAGAAAACGAGAAACAGTGACGAATAAGACGAAGACGACGGTGACGAAGAAGACGGTGACGAAGAAGACGAAGACGACCGTGAACGAAGAAGAATAGACGGTGACGAAGAAGACGAAGACGACGCTGTAGATGGTAACGAAGACGACGGACACGAAGAAGACGAAGACGACGGTGACGAAGGAGACAAGACGACTGTGAAGAAGAAAAACGAAGTGGGACGATCACGAAGAAAACGAAGACGACGGTGACGAAGAAAACGAAGACCGATGTCGAAGAAAACGAAGAACGAGGGGGGGGGGGGGGGGGGGGGGGGGGGGGGGGGGCGTTGACAGTAGAAAACGAAGACGACGTTGACGAATAAAACGAAGACGAAAGTACGATGACGAAGAAGACGAAGACGACGGTGACGAGAAAACGAAGACGAAGGTGACGAGAACACGAGAGGACGGTGACGAAGAAACGAACACGACGGTGAAACGAAAAACGAAGACGACGGTGACCGATTGAGACAAGACGACGATGACGAAGAAACCGAACACGACGGAGCCGAAGAAGACAAAACGACGGTGACGAAAAACGAAGCGACGGTGACGCAGAAAGGTGAACACTTCTGACGAAGACAACGAAGACGACGGGTGACGAGGAAACGAAGACGACGGTGACGAAGAAATTGAGACGACGGTGGACGAAAGAAAACAAGACGAAACGGTGACGTAGAACACGAAGAGGTCGGTGAGAAATAAAACTAAGACGACGGTGACGAAGAAACGATGACGACGAGGACGAAGAAAACGAAGACGGCGGTGGCGAAGAAAACGAACACGACGGTGAAGAAAAACGAACACGTCGGTGACGAAAAAACGAAGACGACGGTGACGAAGAAAACGAAGACGAAAGTGACGAAGAAAACGAAGACGACGTTGACGAAGAAAACGAAGAAGACGTTGACGAAGAAAACGAAGACGACGATGACGAAGAAGACGAAGGCGACGGTGACGAAGAAAACAAAGACGACGGTGACGAAGAACACAAAGACGACGGTGACGAAGAAAACGAACACGACGGTGACGAAAAAACGAAGACGACGGTGACGAAAGAACGAAGACGACGGTGACGAAAAAACGAAGACGACGGTGACGAAGAAGCCAAGACGACGGTGACGAAGAAACCGAAGACGACGGTGACGAAGAAGACAAAACCAAGGTGACGAAGAAAACGAAGACGACGGTGACGAAGAAAACGAAGACGACGCTGACGAAAGACAACGAAGACGACGTAGACGAAGAAAACAAGGACGACGGTGACGAAGGAAACGAAGACGACGGTGACGAAGAAATTGAAGACGACGGTGACGAATAAAGCGAAGACGACGGTGACGTAGAACACGAAGAGGACAGTGACGAATAAAACGATGACAACAGTGACGAAGAAAACGAAGACGACGGTGACGAATAAAACGAAGACGACGGTGACGAATAAACGATGACGATGACGAAGAAAACGAAGACGACGGTGACGAAGGAGACGAAGACGACGGTGACAAAAAAAAGGAAGACGACGGTGACGATAAAACGATGACCAGGACGAAGAAAACGAAGACGACGGTGACGAAGAATACGAAGACGACGGTGACGAAGAAGACGGAGACGATGGTGACGAAGAAGACGAAGACGACGGTGACGAAGAAGACGAAGACGACGCTGACGAAGAAGACGAAGACGACGGACGAGAAACGAAGACGACGGAGACGAAGAACTAAGACGACAGTGACGAAGGAAACGAAGACGACGGTGACGAGAAAACGAAGACGACGGTGAAGAAAAACGATGACGAGGACGAAGAAAACGAAGACGACCGGTGACGAAGGAAACGAAGACGACGGTGACGAAGAACACGAAGACGACGGTGACGAAGAAGACAAAGACGACGGTGACGAAGAAACGAAGACGACGGTGACGAAGAACACAAAAACGACGGTGACGAAGAAAACGAAGACGACGGTGAAGAAGAAAACGAAGACGACGCTGACGAAGACAACGAAGACGACGGTGACGAAGAAGACAAAGACGACGGTGACGAAGAAAACGAAGACGACGGTGACGAGGAGAGGAAGACGACGGTGACGAAGTAAAACGAAGACGTCGGTGACAAAGAAATAAAGACGACTACGGTGACGAAGATGACGAAGAGGACGGTGAGGAAGACGAAGACGACGGTGACGAAGAAGACGAAGACGACGGTGACGAAAAAGAGGAAGACGACGCTGACGAAGAAAACGAAGACGACGGTGACGAAGAAAAGAAGACGACGGTGACGATGGAATTGAAGAGGACGGTGATGAAGAAATCGATGACGACGGTGACGAAGAAAACGAAGACGGTGACGAAGAAATCGATGACGATTGTGACGAAGAAAACGAAGACGACGGTGACGAAGAATACGAACGCGACGGTGACGATGAAGACGGAAACGATGGTGACGAAGAAGACGAAACGACGGTGACGAAGAAGACGAAGACGACGGTGACGAAGAAAACGAAGACGACGGTGACTAAGAAGACGAAGACGACGGAGACGAAGAAGAAGGAGACGACGGTGACGAAGAAAACGAAGACGACGGTGACGAAGAAAACGAAGACGACGGTGACGAAGAAAACGAAGACGATTGTGACGAAGAGAACGAAGACGACGGTGACGAAAAAACGAAGACTACGGTGACGAAGAAGACAAAGACGACTGGTGACGAAGAAAACGAAGACGACGAAGACGGATAGAACGAGGACGACGGTGAGGAAGAAAACGAAGACGACGGTGAGGAAGGAAACGAAGACGACGGTGACGAAGAAGACGAAAACGACATTGACGAAGAAATCGAAGACGACGGTGACAAAGAAAAAGACGACGGACGAAACGAGACGGTGACGAAGAAAACGAAGACGACGGTGACGAAGAAAACGAACACAACGGTGACGAATAAGACGAAGACGACGGTGACGAAGAAGACGAAGACGACGGTGACGAAGAACACGAAGACGACGATGACGAAGAAGAATTAGACGGTGACGAAGAAGACGACGGTGTAGATGGAAACGAAGACGACGGTGACGAAGAAGACGAAGACGGACGGTGACGAAGAAGACAAAGACGACTGTGAAGAAGAAAAAGGAAGTGGACGATGACGAAGAAAACGCAGACGACGGTGACGAAGAAAACGAACACGACGGTGACGAAAAAACGAAGACGTCGGTGACGAAGAAACGAAGACGACGGTGACGAAGAAACGAAGACGACGGTGAAGAAAAAAACGATGACGAGGACGAAGAAAACGAAGACGATGGTGACGAAGGAAACGAAGACGACGGTGACGAAGAACACGAAGACGACGGTGACGAGGAAAACGAACACGACGGTGACGAAAACGAAGACGACGATGACGAAAGAGCGAAGATGACGGTGACGAAAAACGAAGACGACGGTGACGAAGAAGACAAAGACGACGGTGACGAAGAAACCGAAGACGACGGTGACGAAGAAGACAAAAACGACGGTGACAAAGAAAACGAAGACGACGGTGAAAAAGAAAACGAAGACGACGCTGACGAAGACAACGAAGACGACGGTGACGAAGAAGACAAAGACGACGGTGACGAAGAAAACGAAGACGACTGTGACGAAGAGAACGAAGACGACGGTGACGAAGAAAACGAAGACGACGGTGACGAAGAAGACAAAGACGACGGTGACGAAGAAGACAAAGACGACGATGACGAAGAAGACGAAGACGACGGTGACGAAGAAGACAAAGACGACGGAGACGAAGAAAACGATGAAGTTGGTGAGGAAGGAAACGAAGACGACGGTGACGAAGAATACGAAGACGACGGTGACGAAGAAGACGAAGACGACGGTGACGAAGAAACGAAGACGACGGTGACGAAGAAGACAAAGACGACGGTGACGAAGAAGACAAAGACGACGGTGACGAAGAAGACGAAGACGACGATGACGAAGAAGACAAAGACGACGGAGACGAAGAAAACGAAGAAGTTGGTGAGGAAGGAAACGAAGACGACGGTGACGAAGAAAACGAAGACGACGGTGACGAAAAAAAGGAAGACGACGGTGACGAAGAATACGAAGACGACGGTGACAAGGAAAACGAAGACGACGGTGACGATGGAGACGAAAACGACGGTGACGATGAAGACGAAAACGACGGTGACGATGAAGACGAAGACGACGGTGACGAAGAAGATGAAGACGACGGCACGAAGAAAACGATGACGACGGTGACGAAGAAGACGAAAATGACGGTGACGAAGAAAACGAAGAAGACGAAATTGATAATGATGACAAAGAAGACGAAGACGCCGAAAAAGAATTTTCCTTCTATCGAAGTTTTCATTATTACAGTGCCCGTGAACATATGTGTTGTATCGTCTGTGTTTACTTTTCAAAACAATTACTCTTATTACACTATAAACAATTGTAAAAATTAATTTATTCACTTTTACAAGTAATATTTTGTAAAGAGATCTGAGAGATAATTAACCAACTTCTGTCAAATAAAATGTGTTAAACTAATAAAGTTTACTTTGTTCACAATATGCGTTCTTCTGTACCCCGTATTTGCCTGACGACCTACATGTAGGACGGTCAATTTTAGCTAAATGAACAATCTATTAAATGATTAATTACATTTTTTAATGTTTAGTAACCTTATATATAGAAAAAAGTAGACGGAATCCAAAATTTCCTCAAAAAAATTATTCAGGCATATCTGGGTTAAAATAGATTTACGAGGCCACGGTCGAATCGTCTACCTGGAATAATGGGAACGGCTTGGTCAATATTCACCATATACACTGGGTCAATAACGGCGCAATTTAAAAAACAAATATCAAGAAAGGAAGCAGGCAAATTTTAAACACAAGCATTGACCACTGGGTCGTTATCGACCAATTGCACAAAATTATCATTGCAATATAAACATTTCAATCTGTCGCAAAGCATAGATGTTTCAATTTCTTGAGATTGTCCCACTGGGTCGTCAACGACCCAATTGGAAAGTATGTTTTCTATGAACGTGATACCCACGTGCTTTAATGAAATTAGTGTGATATATTAGTTTTAATAAAAACATATTCAAAAGAATATTTTTTCCAGGCCGAATTCGAATTCTCTTTCCCCGAATAAAGAGAGCGTCTTCGTCACAAGCCACGATATACAGAGGGTCGTTAACGACCACTAATAAGAATCACATTTCAGGAAGGGAAGGAGACATTTTCTGAAAAAACAGGCAATTAACACTGAGTCGTTAACGACCCATTGCATGAAAAAATTCAATTGCAGTCAATCGCAAAAAAGGCCTTATTTCTTGAAAGAAACTGTCCCACTGGGTCGTAAACGACCCAATAGGAAAGTATGGTTTTTTTATGAATTTAAACGCACGTCCTTTAATAAACGTAGTATAATATATTAGTTTTAATAAAAACATAATCTAAAAATATTTTTTCGCTAGGCCGCATTCGAATCAACTTTAACGGAATAAGAGAGCGTCTTCGTCAGAAGCCACAATATACAGTGGGTCGTGAACGACCCCTAATAAGAATCACATTTCAGAAAGAGGAGACATCTTCTAAACAGCAATTCCAACTGGGTCGTTAACGACCCATTGCACGAAAAAATTCAATTGCAGTCAATGGCACATAGTCCTTATTTCTTTCAGAACCTGTCGCACTGGGTCGTTAACGACCCACGCGTTTAAAAAATGTATGTTTTGGTACACGTTTCATATGATTTGCGCTTTCTTTTTAAAGTTAGGATAAAAAAATTGTATTAATAAAAAGTATTAAAACAGTTTTAGCGAGGCCCCGGTCTATTCATCTACCTGGAATAAGGAGATCGGCTTGGTCAATATTCACCATATACACTGGGTCAATAACGACGCATTTTAAAACACAAATTTCAAGAAATGGAAGAGACAAATTTTTAAACACACGCAATTACCATTGGGTCGTTAACGACCTATTGCGCCAAAACTATCATTGAACACTAAACAATTCAATCAGTCGAGGGGCATAGATATTTTCATTTTCTTAAGATTGTCCCCCTGGATCGTCAACGACCCAATTGAGAAATATGGTTTTTTATAAATGTGATACGCATGTCTTTTCATTATATTAATATAATATATTAATTTTAATAAAAACATTTAAAAATATTTTTTTCCATGCCGCATTCGAATCATCTCTCACGGAATAAAGAGAGCGTCTTCGTCAGAAGCCACCATATACAGTGGGTCGTTAACGACCCTTAATAGGTATCACATTTCTGAAAGAGAAGGAAACATCTGAAAAACAAGCAATTACAACTGGGTCGTTAACGACCCATTGTACGAAAAAATTCAATTGCTGTCAATCGCAAAACACGTCTTTTTACTTTGAAGAAACTGTCCCACTGGGTAGCTTAAGAACGAATTAGAAAGTATGTTTTTTATGAATGTTATACGCACGTCCTTTAATAAAATTAGTATATAATATTAGTTTTAATAAAAACATATTCAAAAAAATATTTTTTGCCAGGCCGCAGTTGAATCATTTCTCACGAAATAAGGAGAGCGTCTTCGTCAGAAGCCACCATATACAGTGGGTCGCTAACGACCCCTATTAGGAATCACATTTCAGGATGCGAAGGAGACATCTTCTAAAAAGAAGCAATTACAACTGGGTCGTTAACCACCCATTGTACGAAAAAATTCAATTGCAGTCAATCGCACAACGTAGTCATAATTAAATCAACTTTTATAAAGAAAGCGCAAATCACATGAAACTTGTATCAAAACATACATATTTTCCTCGCAGGGTCGTTGACGACCCAGTGGGACAGTTTCTTCAAAGAAATAATGGCTATGTTGTGCGAAGACTGCAGTTGAATTTTTGTGCAATGGGTCGTTAACGACCCAGTTGTAATTGCTTGTTTTTAGAATATGTCTCCTTCACTTCCTGAACTGTGAATCTTATTAGGGGTCGTTTACGACCCACTATATTGTGGCTTCTGGCGAAGACGCTCTCCTTATTTCGTGAGAGATGATACAACTGCGGCCTTACAAAAAAAATATTTTTTAAAATATGTTTTTATTAAAACTAATATATTATACTAATTTGTTTAAAGGACGTGTGTATAACATTGATAAAAAACCATACTTTCTAAATCGTTCTTAAGCTACCCAATGGGACAGTTTCTTCAAAGTAAAAAGACGTGTTTTGCGATTGACTGCAATTGAATTTTTTCGTACAATGGGTCGTTAACGACACAGTTGTAATTGTTTGTTTTTCTTATGTTTCCTTCTCTTCCTGAAATGTGATTCATATTAGGGGTCGTTAACGACCCCCTGTATATGGTGGCTTCTGACGAAGACGCTTTCTTTATTCCGTGAAAGATGATTCGAATGCGGCCCTGGCAAAAAATATTTTTTGAATATGTTTTTATTAAATTAATATTATATACTAATTTCATAAATGGACGCGCGTATTACATTCATAAGAAAACCATACTTTCTAATTGGTTCCTTAACGACCCAGTGGGACAGTTTCTTCAAAGAAGCAAGACCTGTTTTGCGATTGACTGCAAATGATTTTTTTCGTACAATTGGTCGTTAACGACCCAGTTGTAATTCTTGTTTTTCAGAAGGTGTTTCCTTCTCTTCCTGAAATGTGATGTCTATTAGGGGTCGTTAACGACCCACTGTATATGGTGGTTTCTGACGAAGACGCTCTCTTTATTCCGTGAAAAATGATTCGAATGCCGCCAGGAAAAAATATTTTTTTGAATATGTTTTTATTAAAACTAATATATATTAATTTTATTAAAGGACATGCGTATCACATTGATAAAAAACATACTCTTCAATTGGGTCGTTGACGACCCAGTGGGACAATCTCAAGAAAATGAAAATATCTATGCTTTGCGACTGATTGAAATGTTTAATGCTCAATGATAGTTTCGGCGCAATAGGTCGTTAACGACCCAGTTGTAATTGCTTGTTTTTCAGAAAATGACTCCTTCCTTTCCTGAAATGTGATTCATATTAGGGGTCGTTAACGACCCAGTGTATGTGCTGGCTTCTGACGAAGACGCTCTTCTTATTTCGTGAGAGGTGATTCGACTGCGGCCTGGAAAAAAGTATTTTTTGAATATGTTTTTATTAAAACTAATATTATATACTAATTTTATGAAAGGACGTGCGTATCACATTCATAGAAAAACCATACTTTCTACTTGGTTCCTTAACGACCCAGAGGGACAGTTTCTTCAAAGAAATAATGACAATGTTGTGCAACTGACTGCAATTGAATTTTTCGTGCAATGGGTCGTTAACGTCCCAGTTGCAATTGCTTGTTTTTCAGAAAATGTCTCCTTCCTTTCCAGAAATGTGATTCTTATAAGGGGTCGTTAACGACTCCTTAAGCACCTTATACGCACTCTATGTGCTGGCTTCTGACGAAGACGCTCTCCTTATTTCGTGAGAGATGATTCGACTGCGGCGTGGCAAAGAATATTTTTTAATATGGTTTTATTAAAACTAATATTATATACTAATTTTATGAAAGAACAGGCGTATTACATTCATAAAAAAACGATACTTTCTAATTGGTTCTTTAACGACCCAGTGGGACAGTTTCTTAACGAAACAAGACCTGCTTTGCGATTGCCTGCAATTGAATTGTTTTGTACAGTGGATCGTTATCGACCCAGTTGTAATTCTTGTTTTTCAGAAGATGATTCCTTCTCTTCCTCAAATATGATTCATATTAGGGGTCGTTAACGACCCACTGTGTATGGTGGCTTCTGACAAAGACGCTCTCTTTATTCCGTGAAAGATGATTCGAATGCAGCCTGGAAAAAAATATTTTTTGAATATGTTTTTATTAAAACTAATATATATTAATTTTATTAAAGGACATGTGTATCACATTGATAAAACACCATACGTTCCAATTGGGTCGTTGATGACCCAGTGGGACAATCTCAAGAAATTGAAAATATCTATTTTTTGCGACTGATTGAAATGTTTAGTTTTCAATGATAGTTTCGGCGCAATAGGTCGTTAACGAGCCAGTGGTCATTGCTTGTGTTTAAAAATGTGTCGCTTTCATTTCTTGAAATTTGTTTTTAAAATGCGTCGTTATTGACCCAGTGTATATGGTGAATATTGACCAAGCCGATCTCCTTATTCGAGGTAGATGAATCGACCGTGGCCTCGCTAAAACTGTTTTAAACTTTTTATTAATACAATTTTTTATCCTAACTTTAAAAAAGAAAGCGCAAATCATATGAAACTTGTATCAAAACATAAATTTTTTACTCGCGGGGTCGTTAACGACCCAGTGGGACAGTTTCTTCAAAGAAATAATGTCTATGTTGTGCGATTGACTGCAATTGAATTTTTTCGTGCAATGGGTCGTTAACGGCCCAGTTGTAATTGCTGGTTTTTTAAAAGATGTCTCCTTCCCTTCCTGAAATGTTATTCTTATTAGGGGGCCGTTAACGACCCACTGTATGTGGTGGCTTCTGACGAAGACATTCTCCTTATTTCGCGAGAGATGATTCGACTGCGGCCTGGAAAAAAAATATTTTTTGAATATGTTTTTATTAAAACTATTATTTATACTAACTTTATTAAAGGACGTGCGTATAACATTAAAAAAAACATGCTGTCCATTTAGTTCTTTAACGACCCAGTGGGAAAAATTTCTTCAAAGGAAAAAGACCTGTTTTGCGATTGACTGCAATTGATTTGTATTGTACAATGGGTCGTTAACGACCCAGTTGTATTTCTTTTTCTTGGAAGATGTTTCCTTCTCTTCCTGAAATGTGATTCCTATTAGGGGTCGTTAACTACCCACTGTATATGGTGGTTTCTGACAAAGACGCTCTCTTTATTCCGTGAAAGATGATTCGGAATGCGGCATGGAAAAAAATATTTTTTAAAATGTTTTTATTAAAATTAATATATTATATTAATTTAATGAAAGGACATGCGTATCACATTGATAAAAAACCATACTTTCCAATTGGGTCGTTGACGACACGGTGGGACAATCTCAAGAAAATGAAAATATCTATGCCTTGCGACTGATTGAATTGTTTAGTGTTCAATGATAGTTTTGGCGCAATAGGTCGTTAACGACCCAGTGGTCATTGTGTTTAAAAATTTGTCTCTTCCATTTCTTGAAATTTGTGTTTTAAAATGCGTCGTTATTGACCCAGTGTATATGGTGAATATTGACCAAGCCGATCTCCTTATTACAGGTAGATGAATAGACCGTGGCCTCGCTAAAACTGTTTTAATACTTTTTATTAATACAATTTTTTATCCTAACTTTAAAAAAGAAAGCGCAAATCATATGAAACTTGTACCAAAACATACATTTTTACACGCGAGGTCGTTAACGACCCAGTGCGACAGTTTCTTTAAAGAAATTATGACTATGTGCGATTGGCTGCAATTGAATTTTTCGTGCAATGGGTCGTTAACGACCCAGTTGTAATTGCTTTTTAGAAGATGTCTCCTTCCCTTTCTGAAATGTGATTCTTATTAGGGGTCGTTCACGACCCACTGTATATTGTGGCTTCTGACGAAGACGCTCTCTTTATTCCGTTAAAGTTGATTCGAATGCGGCCTAGCGAAAAATATTTTTAGATTATGTTTTTATTAAAACTAATATATTATACTACGTTTATTAAAGGACGTGCGTTTAAATTCATAAAAAACCATACTTTCCTATTGGGTCGTTTACGACCCAGTGGGACAGTTTCTTTCAAGAAATAAGGCCTTTTTTGCGATTGACTGCAATTGAATTTTTTCATGCAATGGGTCGTTAACGACTCAGTGTTAATTGCCTGTTTTTCAGAAAATGTCTCCTTCCCTTCCTGAAATGTGATTCTTATTAGTGGTCGTTAACGACCCTCTGTATATCGTGGCTTGTGACGAAGACGCTCTCTTTATTCGGGGAAAGAGAATTCGAATTCGGCCTGGAAAAAATATTCTTTTGAATATGTTTTTATTAAAACTAATATATCACACTAATTTCATTAAAGCACGTGGGTATCACGTTCATAGAAAACATACTTTCCAATTGGGTCGTTGACGACCCATTGGGACAATCTCAAGAAATTGAAAACATCTATGCTTTGCGACAGATTGAAATGTTTATTGTGCAATGATAATTTTTGTGCAATTGGTCGTTAACGACCCAGTGGTCATTGCTTGCGTTTTAAAATTTGTGTTATTCATTTCCTGAAACTTGTTTTTTAAAATGCGTCGTTATTGACTCAGTGTATATGGTGAATAGTGACCAAGACGATCTTCTTATTCCAGGCAGATGAATCGACCGTGGCCTCGCTGACTTTGTATTAAAACTTTTTTATTAATACAATATTTTTATCCTAACTTTAAAAAAGAAAGCGCAAATCCCATGAAACTTGCATCAAAACATACATAGTTTCCTCGCGGGGTCGTTAACGACACAGTGGAACAGTTTCTTCAAAGAAATAAAGACTGTTTTGCGATTGACTTCAATTGAATTTTTTCGTGCGATGGGTCGTTAACGACACAGTTTTAATTGCTCGGTTTTAGATGTCGGCTTTCCTACCTGAAATGTGATTATTTTAGGGGTCGTTAACGACCTACTGTATATGGTGGCTTCTGACGAAGACGCTCTCTTTATTCCGTGAAAGATGATTGGAATGCGGCCTGGCCAAAAATATTTTTGAATAAGTTTTTATTAAAATTATTATATTATACTAATTTTATTAAAGGACGTGCGTATAACATTCATAAAAAACCATACTTTCCAATTGGGGCTATAACGACCCAGTGGGATAGTTTCTTCAAAGAAAAAACGCCTGTTTTGCGTTTGACTGCAATTGATTTTTTCGTGCAATGGGTCGTTAACGACCCGGTTGTAATTGCTTGTTTTTCAGAAGATGTTTTCTTCCTTTCCTGAAATGTGATTCCTATTGGTGGTCCTTAACGACCCACTGAATATGGTGGCTTCTGACCATGACGATCTCTTTCTTGCGCGAATGATGATTCGCAAGCGTTCTGGCAAAAATTATTTTTTATTTGAATAATTTATGTATTAAAACTAATAGATTATACTAATTTTATTAAGGGATGCGCCTCATACAGAAAACATTAATCAATATAGCATACTTTCCAGTTGGGTCGTTGACGAACCAGTGTGACAATTTCTAGAAATTGAAAATATCAATGCTTTGCGACTGATTGAAATGTATATTGTGCAATGGTAATTTTTTGCAATGGGTCGTTAACGACCCAGTTGTAATTGCTCGTATTTAAGAAGTTGTCTCCTTGCTTTTCTGAAATTAGTTTTACAAAATGAGTTGTTATTGTTCCAGTGTATATGGTGTATTGTGATCAAGACGTTCTCCTTATTCCGTGTAGATAATTCGAACTGGCCTCTCTAAAACTGTTTTGAATAGTTTTTTATTAATACAATTACATTGTACTAATTTTAATTAAGGATGCGCAAATCAAAGATACATTTATCCAAAATCGTATTTTCCTGTGGGGTCGTCAACGACCCAGCAGAACATTTTCTCCGAAGAAAAACTATGTTTTGCGACCGACAGGAATGGAAAATTTCGTGCAATGGGTCGTTAACGACCCCGTTGTGTTTGCTTGTTTTTAAGAAGTTATCTCCTTCCCTTTCGGGAATGTGATTTCTATAAGGGGTCGCTAACAACCCAGTGTATATGGTGGCTTCTGACTAAGACGATCTCTTTATTCCGTTAAAGATGATAAATTTTTTATTAATACATATATATTTTACTAATTTTAATGAAGAAAGCACAAATCACATGAAACATTTATTCAAAAAACATATTTTCGTGGTTGGATAGTAAACGACCTAGTGGAACAATTGCTTCAAAAAACAAATGAATATGTTTTGCGACTGACTGCAGTGGAATTTGTCGTGTAATGGGTGGTTAACGATCCAGTTTTCATTGCTTATATTTAAACACAAAAATTAAGAAGTTATCTCCTTCCTTTTTTGAAATGTGTTTTCAAAATGGGTCGTTATTGACCCAGTGTATATGGTGGATTGTGACCAAGACGTTCTCGATATTCCATGTAAATGATTCGAACGTGCCCTCCCTAAAACTATGTTTTGAATACTTTTTTATTAAAACAATTATATAATACTAATTTTAATGAAGAAAGCGCATATCACATGAAAAATTTATGAATACATACATATTTTCCTGGCGGGGTCGGGAACGACCCAGTGGGACCGATTCTTGAAAGATAAAATGACTATGTTTGGTGACTGCAATGGAATTTTTCGTGCAATGGGTCGTTAAAGACCCAGTTGTAATAGCTTGTTTTTAAGTTTTCTGCTTTTTTTGAAATGTGATTCCTATCAGGGGTCGTTAACGACCTAGTGTATTTGGTGGCTTCTAAACAAGACGATATCTTTTATTGCCATGGGTCGCTAACGACCCAGTTGTGCTTGCTTGAGTTTAAGAAGTTGCCTTCATTTCTAAAATGTGTTTCTTAAAATGGGTCGTTAAGGACCCAGTGGATATAGGGGCCTGTGGCCGCGGGCCGTGGGTTTGGGGCGTGAAACATTACCGCCAAGCTGTTCATTATTTATAACAATAATTATTTATTATTGAACCTGGAAATTATTTACTTTTATTTTTCTTTCTTTATTTATTTTATGCCACATCAACTAGAAAGGTTATTAGCAAGCTGGAAATTAAAGAAATAGGGAAATCTTAATAAAATTAATGAATATTAATAAAATAAACCTGAATTTCTAGATTTCTAATAATTTCTCCTCCTTTCCTTTCCCCTTGTTTTGGGAACTGGCAATTCTGGAAATTTTTATTGAAACATTTCCTGACTAAGGAAGATTTTGTGCCGAAGTAAACTTTCACGAAAAATACACGTTGATCCTTCGTCAACATTTTCGAAGCGATTCTTCTTTCCTGAACGTGAGTTCTTAAGATTATGAAAGAAACATGAATGAATGACTGGGCAAATACAGAATAAGTTCTTGCTCTTTCTTTCAACTAAAATAGCCCCGTTCTCCTACCCCGAAATCTGCGACATGGGGAGGGTCGTGAAAAGAGAAAGGGAAGCCAAAGGTATTTCACGCGTTGCCAGATTGCCAAAACAAGAGGTTGTGCTCTCAGGTATGGGTTGCGAGTAAGACTAAAGGCCCGGGTATAACAGATACACGTTTTAATAATTCGTACTTTGACGGCCGTTCGGGTATACAAAAAACATACTAAAATTACAATATCATTGCAATAAAATATTCAAGAGACGACTTTCATGTAATAAATTTGTTAATCAAGATAATGATCTGGAGTAACGAATTAACTGATTATTATTATTATTATTATTATTATTATTATTATTATTATTAATAGCCAACTGGTGATCGTGACCTTTTTGGACCAGTTCAGCATTCGCCTTATGACGGAGGGAAACGTAAAAAAAAAAGCGATTAGAAGCGAGGAAATTTAGTATGTGCTAATATACCACTTTTTCCATCGAATTTATTGGAACAAATTTGATCACATTGACATTGATGTTCACCACGTTTACTCAATAAAATTATATCAGGATGTAAAATATCACTCTAAAATTAAAATTTGTATGAGATGATGTTTTAAATGCTAATTCAGTTAAATCTAATATTTCATGATTTACATTACAATATACCATTTTATTGTATTCTTATTCCATTTTTGTGAAAACATTTTAAAATGTGTATCATGGACACCACATTGCGGTTCATTTAATAAATCTAATGTATCACTATTTAACTCTCCATCTAATGATAATATTCTTGAAATTTAAGAATTGCATCACTACCATCATCTTTCTCAGAATTATATCCATAATTTGCTAATTTTTTTATTGCTGATTCACTAGTAGCAACTACCATATGAACTACACATGATGCAAATAATAATAGATTAAACCACATTTATAATATAATAATTCTTAGATCAGATTTTATTTCCATAATTTCTAGACCAAATTTTTCTTCAATAATTCAAGTTTCTTATATCAGCAATAGGATATTCACAATCCTTCACTAATTGAGTTACTTTTTTGTGAATTTTAACATGATATGTACCTTCATTCAGTTTCAATACAACATCCATTTCTAATGGGATATTATCCTTCTAAATGGACATTGTAACGAAACTGAAAAAAGGTACATATCATGTTGAAATTCACAAAAAATATCTGAATTAGTGAAGGATCATGAAAACCCTGTTGCTGATATAAGAAATGTAAATACAAAATATAGAAATAATAAAGTGGCATTGGATCTAAAAGCTGATAAACAAGGTAAAATGTTTAGTGTAATTTTACCTAATCAATATGCTAATTGTTTACAAGACATGGGTATAAAAAATCTTTTTAAAACAATGAATTTGAGATTAGTGTGTAAAAGATTTATGACCGAGAATATTATTGAATTAAGTTTTTTACATGATTGAAAAATCTGGTTCAGACATTTCCACGTCTTAAAACATGGACAAAAACTACACGTAAAAATGGAAAAATGTAAGTATTTCAATTTAAAATGGAATAATTTTATAAGATTTTAATGAAAATTTAAATATATAGAAATTGAAGGTTTCAAAATCTGGTTCAAACATTGCAATAAATTTCAACACCTCAAAAACATGTAAAAATGAGCAAATTTCGGAATCAATATTAATAAATTTGTGTATTTTAATATGCTTTTAATGAAAAGTGGTTATATTTGAATATAAAACAATAAGAGGTCTCAAAAATCTGGTTCAGAATTTTGGTTTTATATACTACTCTTGAAAGATAGGAGAAAAAAAAAATCAGGCAAACAATGTACTAACAAAATTTAATAATCTATTTCTTTTGCATGCGCTGATACAACACTGCAGGGTCTTCACTGATACTACATACATGCCTTTTGTCAGCTTGTTCCCAGCTCAAAGGTTTAATATGACTCCACATTCTTTGAGAACTAGGTATATTCAATTTTGATAAAAGAATGTTCGAAAGTTCTGGAACAATTGGTTGAAGCAAAATACCACAAACACGCAATGTTTCCATTGTAACATGCAACACAATTTCTAAGTGATTGCTTGATGCTGATGATTTTGCCAATATCCATGGTTTCTGATATTCAAAAAATTTATTTGCTTCATGGATAGAGGCAATAATGGCATCAATACCTTTGTAAAAGTTAAAAGCTTCAAAATGTTGTTTCACTGCATCTGAAATTAAAATATACAAACAATATTACACCACTGGCAACTTTCATAAAGAAACTATGAATTTAGGAAAATATTTTATTACAATGAATTAGTAATTTTAGATTCAAAAGTAAGAGAAAAGTAGTACTGAATCAAGAAGACTTGCTTGAATATTATCTTCCAACGAATTAATTACTTCATTATCTCATCAAGAATTACTATACAATTTAAATTAAAGACTGCAACTTAACATGGGCATCATATACTGGAGAAACATGTTGACAGAAAATCAGTTGGAGAAAATATTCTTTCTTGCGCCATGATGATAACAACTTATTTTGAATCAATTGAACCAGTAATGAGATACGGAAATGGAATGTGAGACAGAGCTAAAATCTCACACTTAAATCTATTGTGGTGCCTCTGGCTGTCTCTATATTTATCAAGTTGGTAAGTTTTTAATAAATACTACTTTAAACAATTTTGTTGTTAATGATAATTTCCAGGCTGATAGGCCATGGTTCAGTTGGTGTTGAAGGGCCAAACATTTTGTATAATGTGCCTGGTTGTCAACCATGGGCACAGAATGTGACATAATGAGAATGTGACAAAATGAGGTTTCATTATCAATCTGATGAATCAAACTGCAATGATTCATGTTATGCCTGGGAGACAGAATAGTAATTCATAGCATTTCACCACTGTTGAAATATAGAACATAGAATTCCTGAAAATACATTTTGTTTCTAGAACTTTTTTTACAAATTTCTAGAAGGATCAACTAATTATGGTCACAAATATTTCTTCTTGTCAAAAAGAATCAAATTATCAGCTACTGATCAGCTCTGTAGGCTAACAGTAAAACCCCCTAAAAAGTGTTTTAGAATCTTAAAATAACCAAAAACATGATTTTTGGGAATTCTTCAGAAGGTTCTGAAAGGATCCAGAAAAAATGAACAATTCCCCACCAGTTAACATGAGATGTGCCGAATTGATGGTGTAAGAGAACACTATTCTCTTACACTATGCATAAATCACAACTCATTTACCTTGAATGTAAAACCAGAAAGTCTAATACTAAAGGAAGGGTGCAAGGATGGATGGACACACAACAGTTTACAGTGCATAGAGAACTCTATGCACTGTAAGAGATGTACTGTAGGAGATAAAATCTATTTTCACAAACGAATATTTGAAACAGTAATACCAAACATTTTTATTTATTAATATTCATATGGATTTACATCCAATACACAACTGATACATATACTTAAAATATATTATGTTCATGAAAATAAAATCTCACTAATATTTAAATGTTTTTACTATCATCACATTATAAAGTTATAGTTTTCATTATAGTTTGATTATAGCTTTAATCAGTCACATCACAAGATCATTCAATTGCTAATATACACATTGTAGATTTAGGCTATTCACAATATGAATTAATCTGACTGATTTTGAAAAAAGTTGCAAATCTTCTGGATGAATGAAGGGAAAATTGAAAATTCAATCTTAATAGCTGACAGTCATAAAAAGTTTTCAAAAAATACCACATTGTGAAATTCCCTAAAAAAAACACATGCTGAGATATTGAAAGCTGATTGTATTGCACTGAAGATACAATCTATAAATGGCTCTTGTGATCCTAAATATGTGTCTGCGAGACTAAAAGAATGTACCTTGAAAAGTTTCCACTTTAATGATTTAAGTTTTGTAAGTGGGTGACAAAACTACTAGTGAAAATAGCTTTACCAACCATTATCATTATTATAATATTTATAGTTTGTATTACGTAAGGTATTTTGTTAATAGAATTACATTTGACATAAGGTCTTTTAATATATCCCAATATGTTTGTTATATTGTTTGCTATATTTGAAGTATAATCTGTGTACAGAAAATGACATTTTGGAGTCAAATTATATTTGTCATGTAATACAGAAAATCTAAATTTAAAAAAAAATTAAAACACACACTCCAATCGGCTATTAAAGTAGGTAGTAAAATTTTGCATTGTGTTACATACTGAACACGTTTTATTAAATATGTTTACGCACGCTAGCGGTAGGAAGACCGCCCGCGCCGTTGGAAAGCGGTGGGCCGGTCGCCCCCTTCCTCCGCGCGCCCGTCTCCCGTTAATCCCGCCGCACCTTCTGTCGGGTTGCCGTCCTTAACGAAGGCGGTGGCTCACTCCTTTGCGGTAGTCGGCAAAGACGCCCATTGTCTCAAAAGGGCGCCGCCGCCGGCGGTCGCCAACGGCCGCATTCTGACGCGCGCCGCGCCGCCGCGGCCGCGGCCGCCCGGATGCGCCTCATCCCCCCCCTCAGCGGGGCAGTTAAGCTTCGGCCGCCGCACCTCGACACAGACAGCACCCCCGCCCCTTGTCTCGGGGCCCAAGCAAGGCGGCTACCCAAGGGCTCCCCCCTCCATCTCACGCCATCCCCCTGCGCCACGCCTTGCAGGTGGCCACCCACCACCGCGAGGTCGGGGGGCGGTTGCCTATATATTGTCGGGAGCCATCGCGCCAAAAAAGATTTCGCTTGCCAGACATCGCTCAGATGACAGAGCGTCATTGGCACTCAGGGCCGCTGCCATGAGCAAACAACTTTCCGCGGCAGTCATGTAAACTGCTCATGCTTACGCGGCCTAGCCGACACTTGTGCCGAGCCATTTAAAGCTGTGAGTTATCTTCAGGCCACAACGGCATTGACAGGGCTACAGGCTGCCCATCAAAGTGCGCCACACTGGCATACATTTTGAACGACATCACTCGCACATTGTGGCGCGTTAGTGAGCGGCGGCACGGCGTCAGACCACGGCGGCATACACTGCCGCTTCATCGAGTCCGGGGACGCCGAACATCGGATCCGTTGGTGCTGTTTGTCATCGCAGACGCATCGCCAGAGGCACATCGAGCTCCAGCGGTGACGGTACGAGCCCGCCGAACGTGAACATCTCCGCATATCAGGTACCTTTTCTTGACTCCAGCAGTGCCGAGCTATTTAAAGACATTCGAACACTCCAGTAATTGCTTAACGTTTAGCATTATTCATTTATTGTGTTCTTTTCTTTTCTATTCAGTTTGCACCTTCTGTATTCATTAATTTAAGACTTAGAATTAGGATTTTTATTAATATTTCACTGCTCGGTCCGGCATGCATTTGTATATAGTATAATAGTTTGAAATTGTTTGTTTTTTCCTTTCCTTTCTTAGTTCATAAGTCTTATCTCTTCCAAGAGGCAATTTCACTGTCATAACTATTCAGATAATTAAATTAATATTATCCTTCAGTTTGCGTTTTTGCTATCTTTCGGCCGACCCCTAATTTCCTCGTTCGAGGTGGTCCTCCGTCTCTATTCTTTCTAGTAGCCCTCTGGCTACATCACCTGAGCTACCGGAGGCCGATATGTGTGTGTGCTGTGTGTCAACATAGCCAGCAACCTAGTCCTGCTGTTGGCTCATCATCGTGCGTGGCGCCGTGTGAGAGGTGGGTACCAGGTGAGTACAGCATCGGCACGCGCTCACAGGGCACAGGATGCGCGGTGAGCACACAAAATATGCAATTGGATCTTTATAATAATAAGCTAGTTTTGGTGGAAAACTATTTAGGTTAATTTAAAATATCAATATATAAAGTCAAAAGTGCCTGTGATTGACATCTTAGAGAGCTAAACTGATTTTATAATTTTAAGAAATAGATATATCATGATCCAACTGACACTTATTTTGATGGTGAGCTGTCAGAATGTTTGATGATCACAGAGGAATAAATAAATGTTTAGAGCATCAATGAGCAATACACAAAATAATAATAATAATAATAAATAGTTTATTGAACAATATGATTCTTTACAATATTTTCCTGCTCTCTCAAGGTATATGATCCAATGAGAGAAGTGCTGTTATGATATATAAACTCCATACATATTGATTCATAATTACTTCATTGATATTTAAAAATTCATGTAATGAAAACCTATCATAGTTCAGAAGCAAATTACAATTTTAAAGCACATTAGAATAGTACAATACAAAGTTCTTGTTAGAAAGGTAATTGCCAATATAAATATCGTTAATAACTTTCAAAATCATCAGACACAAAATTACAAGAGACTTCAAATAGAAATTGTAAGTTGTCTTTTCCAGACACAAAACAACACATGTAAAATGTATGTAGTATATACTAATGATATTAATAAATATATTTTAAAACTTTTGTTCCACAAGTCATAACATAAACTGCACGTTGAATACAAAATGAAACTATACAATGGTCAGAAGAAAGTTCAAAGAAACATTTAATACTAAATACTAAACCTCTTTTGAAAATCACAAACATTAACATTTTCAAGATACTTCAAAACTAAATATCAATTATAAAAATTGTAAATCAATCACTGAATACAAATTAATATAATTAAATGTGATGCAGAAATAATAAGTGCAACAATAAGTCCAAAGTAAGTCAAAACACGTAATTCCTGTGACAGATTAAGTTAAACACTTCCACTATAGAGTTCAAATGTCAGCTTCAATGACAAATAGAATACTCATTAATAATAATAGCAGAACAGTGCACTAATGTGCATAGAATGCTCATTAACACATAATAATGTAAAACTAATTTTTAGACAATATCAAGTACAGGGTTATCATAAAAGTTCTACAGCAGAAACTTCCTTAAAATACTCAAATACTTACTACAGAATGTGTAGAACCATCAAAAGACATTTGGAAAGGTTATGTATTCTACCTCAAAATTGAAACTACCAACAAAATTGCAAACTGTTGGACAAAATGGCAGTCTTACTTGACACCAAAAGACAGAATTCCTTATACCCAGGTTGACTGAGAAATAAAGTCTATAATAATGAAATAATATACGACATTCATTTTCTTTAAATTAAATTCGAAGCTGCGGCGTTCGCAATGAGGATGCGTGCTAGCGTATAATTGTACATTGGCAATTTTGCATTGCTTTTTGTTATGATATTTTCATCGCATTACTTTTTTGTATGTTTAAACCAAGCAAAATGTATCATGTCAGTTATGTCTGACCCAAAACGGAATGCTAGTACATAATGAGAATAAACATTTCTTGCTGAATCTGAACAGAAAGCACATGAGTGGATCTAAAATATCTAAGAGGCTAGAACAATGATTGTGACAATGGAGATGGAACCTGCCAAATTGACTCGCAGACAGCTGAACCAGCCCAGCCACCAGCCAACAGCAATCTGCAACTGAGAATATGTGCTGATGACTACAGGAGACTACTTGACTGCAAATCTCTGGGAGTACATGACCTTGACATTGGTGGTGGAGCTTGAGTGCCCCAATGACCCTGAGAGCTATGCCGGCGGTAGAGTAGCTACTGGTAGGTCTCCCATGGCGGACCGATCGAAGGAGAGGGGTCAGACGAAGAAGTACTCCAGAAGATGACTTACAGAAGAGGCAGTTCACAGAAGACATGAAGATAGCCTTGAGGTGACTCTTCTCCTCAAGGGTTGATAAGGGGTGTCCATGCCCGGGGTTACAGGGGCGAAGTCTTCAACGGCCAAAGTTGGGCGGAAGGAGCAACCTCTTCATGTGGGGTTAATACACATGATGGCAGGTGTAAAGGCCATAAGATAGCAGCCCTATCAGACCACACCCACTTTGAAATGGAGAGACCATTGGAAATTTGCCTAGGCCCAGAGCCGCTGCTTGGGAAGCGCCAGGGCAGATGGAGCTAGCGCTGTCTGTGACAGCATACCGCTAGTGGTTGTGACGCTGAACAGGCGGGCTCACATCGGAATACCCGAAACTACTACAGCCGACGGAAGCAGTACGCAAGATCTGTTAACTGCACCCGAGCAGAGTGTTTTCCCAGAGTTCACTTGGGAGCACTGT
Source organism: Acheta domesticus (assembly GCA_031308135.1). Taxonomy (NCBI): domain Eukaryota; kingdom Metazoa; phylum Arthropoda; class Insecta; order Orthoptera; family Gryllidae; genus Acheta; species Acheta domesticus. Next base: position 30,415,442 of record JAHLJT010009419.1, on the reverse strand, counting down.
GGCAGGTCTGCCACGACGGAGTGTTCAATGGACTAATGCTATGAACGAAGAAATCATCAGGTTGTATTTTCGCCTTACCCGTTGTGATACAATTCGTATAGGATACAGGCAGGAATTGCATAGATGTTTCATTCAACAGTACAATATATTATAGGAAATAACATAGACGTAGCATGCATACATGCGTTGTGAAATATAAATATAAACGCGTTACGGCGTTGTTAGTTTTTAATAGTGTTTTAATAGTAGTTTTTTATTAGTAATTTAGTCAAACGATGGCTGAAAAGCGCGCGAGGAGTGTGAACTGGTAAAGTGAAGAGAAGGTAAGAAAGAGGCTTTTTTGTTGAATATTTTGCATTCTTTTATGAAAGTGTGATGTTGGAATGTGCTGACCTTTCCTGTTTTCTCTTTCTTTCTAGCAACTACTAAGAGAAATAATGAGGCAGTTCTGGACGTGATGTATGTGAAAAGCAACGATAATGTTGCTAATAAAAAACGCTTGTCAAGAAATAACAAATATATTTAACAGATTTAACTATAGACTTAGGGAATTGAAGCAGATATACAGCCAGTGGAAAACAATGAAAACGACGTCCGAAGAAAAAAATGGGAGAATACAATAAATGTAGTAGAATGACTGGTGGGGCACCAAAACCTCCAAGTCCAACTTAGAAATGGTGAGTCTGGATTCCGCAAGATTTTTATATCCAGAAAATCCTTTTGATTCGGACAATTTTGTTGTGATACCTGTATATCTGAAATGGAGACTGAGAACACTGAACTGTCTCCGACTGTGAATGTTTTTGTTCCGGAAAGGAGCGATGTTGCACTTCTGTTGCTGCCGGTGCAACACGTAAACCGAATGCTATTTCTGCTATACTATGCCTCCTGCAACTGCTAGTACTTCTCCGTCCAGGGATTACTTCTTCTATTCCCACGCTTGTTACTGGAGCTGCTACTCCTCCATCAAGATTTAGAAGAAGTCAAAGGATGGAGGAGTAAGGATGGTACCAGTTGACGTTCAACAAATATTTTTATCTTTCCCGTGTTTGTACTGGTGACTGGTCAACTGGTCAACAAAGCATGCGCAGAAACGAAAGGATGAGGTTCCGTCTCAACGAGGGAAATTAGTGAGATTGTGGTTCTACATATCATATACTTTCTCTGAGCTGCTCTCTGAGAACAGACAGTACCAACCTTCCTGTTGACTCTTGTGCTGCAGTGTCTGTTCCAAGATCATATTTATTTTTGCAAATGAATGTTGTGTTTTCATTTTTTAAATTAGAATGTAAGTGATTCCTATTCTTTGATGGTGCGATGACTAACTTTTAGACGGCATGCAGTTAAATGCAAAATTTAAAACAAAAATTTAAACAGTGCCGGTGAACCAGCCGTAAGACAACTTACAAAAGTTACCAAAGCGATTTAAAGAAAGCACAGTACGTTGCGATTCCTGAGAATGATTTTTATTTTCAATGTTTACTAGGGGAGGAGGACTGAAAAAACTGATATCGGAAAATGTAAGACGTATCGACATGTATGGCCTATCATTTTGCCGTGGCGTACTAGTGAACAAAATGGACCTGTGGGTGTGCTTGCCAATAATGTTTCCTTTTTCGATTTTGAGAATTTGAGCAAGCCCAATGTGTTCGAACAGCTTCACAATTTGGATGATGTCTGCCTCAAGGTCTAAGCTAGCTAAATCGAAAAGGGAGAAATATTGTTCGATGTAGAAACGGTAACTTTTTTTTTTTTTCGAGACTTGCTAGGCAAAATACTAGATATGAGGTTAATCTTGCATCCAGTAATCAGGTACAAGCTTAATCTTGTATAATAATTTCAGTATGTAGTTACAGTATTCCTTCATCACTATTTCTCTAACTAAAAATTGTTGTATATTTTCTTGGTTCCCTGTCATTTAAATAAATCCATTTATGTTTAAAGATTGTATTCCATGACACTGATGCATTTGCTGAATATGGGAGCGATGGTTTTACATTTTAAGGAAAGACGTATTTTGTCCCAGGTAGCCCTAATCACGCGATTTCCCAATTGCTAAACATTCAAGCTAAATTCAAGGGAGGAATGTTTGATTGTTTATTTATAAGTATTTAATTATAAATTACAATAAATAAAATCAATTATGATCAAATGGACAATTGAACATTCACACAGTTTCAACAGCAAATGCTTGAAAAAATACTGACAAAACAAACGTCGGGAAAGCCACCAGTAGTGGCTGTTAATAAGGCACTTTTTGCCCAAATTTTGAGAACTTTGATTCTACAAAGAATCTTTTAGAAATTATAAATCCAGAATCGAAAATTATATAGAAACGAAGAACGTAATAAAATAAGATTATTGCGGCCAAGTTATAACTTAATTCAATGCGCAAATATTTTAACATGATTGCGGCACTGGCAGCACCAACATTACAAAAGAAAAAACTCGACGAACTCATTTCACTTTTAGAAATGCAGTTAGCACGAAAGAAAAATTGTTTGTTGGCGCAACATCAATTCTTTTATCGAATACCAACAGGATAATCAATCAATTTCAGAATTTGGTGGCTACAATTGACAGAACGACAATTAGAGACTGCATTTTGTTTCAGAATGTAACTGCAGAATTCAGTTGCAGACACTTTTCGTCTGCACAATTTTTCGAGGAATCAAGGACAACTCCATCAGGAGAATATTCTTCAACTGAAACCACAAAATTTCGAGAATTGTTTCAAAAAGCATTAGCTTTAGAAGCATCAAAGAATCAATTCGACGGAGTTGGCCCAAAGAACACCGACATCGACATTGACTGATAAGTTCAACAAATGAAGTATGTCAAGACAGATGACAAAAGACAAGAGGTCGCGACCAATCTCAACAAAAAACGACATCGCAATCACTCAAGTTCGAACAAACCCGAACGAAAAGTCGATTTCTGTCTAGGCAATCGATTGATTGATTGATAGGGTTTAAAGGGCGCTTCGACTGCTGTGGTCATTGGCGCCCATGCCAGAGTATTTGGAAAAAGAATATTCAGTGTTTGCATATGTAACTTACTCACTGTTTAAAAGCATGTACATGGGCTAAAAAGGAGGCTCGAATTCTGCATCAAGTATACATGTAGAATTGCAGAAGGAAATAGAAAAAGGGCGCGTAAATTTATCTTAAAACGTAAAATTGGCTGTAAAGGGCCAAAAAACAACATAAAACTTGTTCTTTCAAATAAAATTATATATTCTGCTTTCTCTCAAAACAAAAAAGTTTTGAGAGCGCAGAATCGTCATCCCGAGCACCACTTGTAGCGAGTTGCCCAGGTCATGTCTTCGTCGACTGCCACAAATTTCCTACAGTACAGAGGACGTGTTCCACGGAAAGAACAGTCTGGCACGAGTCACAGATGGGAGGAGGTTCATTTCGAAGAAGAAACCGTGAGAGAAATGGCAGTGTCCGATACGAAGACGGGTTAAAATAACTTCCTCGCGTCTACAGGACCGTGATGAGGAGCGCCAGGGATACACAGAATTCTTTATCGCACTTAGTTTGAAAGTGCTATTGTGCCACTCTGTTTGCCACGCTCTAGCACGGATCGTTTCAAGAAAGCCTGAACATCGGTAATGCACAGAGGGATGTCGATACGATTTTACGAGTCGCTGATTTCGCCGCCTGTCGGCCAGTTCGTTCCCTCTGATACTCACGGGCCTGGGACCCAACTAAGTACCAGTCATAGCGCGGGACAGAAGACGATGAATCAGGCTTTGAACGATAAAGTCAGGTAGTCTGACGAAGGACGGGAGACAGCTTGAAGAGAGCTGAGAGAATCGAAACAGATAACTACTCGCCGCAACGTCGCTGATTCAATGTATTTTAGGGCCTCAAGATTGCACACATTTCGGCAGTGAAAATACTGCATTTGGAGTGAAGCCGAAATGATTGGTGGCCCTGATACAGTAAAAACCACATGCCACCGCGTCGCTGCACGATGAACCATCCGTGTATAAGAATAAATGATCCGGATAGGATTCTTCTTTTTCTCTCATTTAAAACTGCTTCTGGTAAACCAGAGGACTAGTAGTTTGTTTGGTAAATGGGAGAGTCTGAGGTCAATACTGGGAAGGAGGAGTTTCCAAGGGGGTCCGGGTCACTTGTGGGTCTCACAGGGGTGGGAAGTTCTGACATTTAATTCCCGGAGAAGATTTCGTAATCTAATACCTGGGGGATGGGGTAACGAGTTCGAAGAATTGTACGAGGACTCATACTTTGGGTGGATGATTATACGACGACAAGGGTGGTCAACCAGTCCCGACACTTTAGCCCTAAGAGGCTAATAAATATCTCGCCTTCGGCTCAGAGATGGTTCTCCAGCTTCGGCCAAGAGGCATTCGATGCGACTCGTGCGGTAGGCGCCTGTACTAATTCTTATACGGCGTTGTGAATGGTATTTAATGGCCGGAGGGTTGATGTGACGCTGACCCATATACAATACATCCATAATCCAAATAGAGCGGATGAGGGTTCTATACAAACGCAAGAGACACACACGGTCAGCTCTCCCAAGAGCTGCCTGTAAGGGTGCGGAGGAGGTTCAGAGGTGAGACACATCGGCTCTTCAGTTTACGTATATGATTTCGCCAAGTTAGGCTCTTATCGAAAGTAAGCCCAAGGAAAGTTGCAGAGTCCACAAAAGGTAGAAGATGGCTTCCAAGAAAAAGATCGGGTGGTTATGAGATGATGAATCCTGCAGAAGTGCATACAGCTAGTTTTGATGCGGAGAATTTGAAACCTGTCGCATCAGTCCATTCCTGCAATTTGTTGAGGACAAGTTGTAATTGTCTCTCTATCACTTGAATACTCTTGGAAGAGCAGCAAATGGCAAAGTCGTCAACGAAGAGCGATGCTTTCACCGGCTCTCGGATTATCGACGCTATACTATTGATAGCGATGGCAAACAGAGTGACACTCAGAATTGAGCCCTGAGGGACCCCGTTTTCTAAATGGTGGCTGGCGGATAACCTGTCACCAAGGCGAACGCGGAAGTATCTTGAGGAAAGAAAGGCTACTAAAAAAAGGGGGAGCCGGCCCCTAAGACCCCAGAATGGATGGTGCGAAGAATGCCGTACCTCCAGGTAGTATCATAAGCTTTCTCTATATCAAAAAATTGCTACCAGGTGTTGACGTAGCACGAAAGCAGTGGAGATCTGTGTGTAAGGGTGACAAGGTGTTCCATGGTTGACCTGTTCTTCCTGAAACCACATTGGATGGGTGTAAGTAGGTTTCTCTGCTCCAGGTGCCAGACCAAACGCGTATCCACCATTCGCTCCAGAAGTTTGCATATACAGCTTGTGAGCGAGATTGGACGGTAGGTTGACGGCTTTGTCCTGTCCTTTCCTTCTTTAGGAATAGGAATAATAATCGCTTCGCGCCAGGTTCTAGGGAAGGTATGTTCCATCCAATCTTGTTGAAGATACGGAGGAGAAAGATACGTGCCTCTTCCGGCAGGTGTTTTAACATTTGGTTGTGTATTTGGTCTGGTCCTGGAGCAGAATCTTTTCCACGGGTGAGCGGCACAGGAAAATTCATCCATGGAGAAAGGGGCGTTATAATCTTCCTCCAGGCAGGTAGAGAAGTCCAATCTGCATTTCTCCATTCTACTCTTCGTTTTCAAGAAGCTAGGGGAGTAGTGTAAGGAACTGGAGGAATTTTCATAATGACAGGCCAATTCCTCAACTACTTTTTTCTGGAGAAGTAATAAGATTTCCATTAATAAGAAGTCCTGGGACAGATGATGGGGAAAATCTTCCTCCGATCTGTCGGATCTTTCGCCATACTACTTTAGCGGGGTATGGCAAGAAAGAGAAGAAATAAAGGCTCTCCAGGAAGCGGTCTTACTTTCCCGTATTACTAATCTGGCTCTGGCCCGCTTTCTTTTGAAATCGATCAGGTTTGATGCGTGGGGAACCTATTGAGCCTCGCGAGTGCTTGCTCTTTCGGTCACGCACCGCGGTGGCACAGTCAGCATTCCACCAGGCACAGGACGCGTCGTGGCCGACACGTAGACTTCGGGATTGCAATGGTGGCTGCGCGAAGAACGGCGTCGGTGAATTGGGCCACCAAGGTATCGATATTATTTTGAACGTGGTCTGGCATTATATTTTCTCGCTGAATGTATCCCAGTGGCTCGATGGAATAGCCAGCGAGGGTAGATAACGTCTAAATCAGGGTACATTAAAGTGGACCCAAACAGGAAAAATGGTCACTCCCATGTGGATCATCGGAGAACGGTCCACTCTACATGGTAGATCGGGATGGGGCTGCAGAGTGCCAGATCGATTGACGAAGGTGTTTGACGCATGGAGAAATAGTGGATTCCCGGAGTTCAGAAGAATTAAGTTTGCTGGTCAATAATATTTTCGAGGATAGAACCTCTCGGGCAGGTCCCGTGCCACCCCAGAGGGGATTGTGGTCATAAATCCCCGCAATAAAAAAAGGGGCGGGCAACTGAGAAAAAACATCTTCGAGTTTCCTCTTGTGACACGACTTGGCCATGGGGAAATGTATATACTACACACAGTAAA